>JAVQMG010000116.1:4627500-4957500 GCA_032878915.1 Castanopsis chinensis | reverse complement strand
AATCCACACTCCCCCTTACAAAAATGTCCTATGCTAACACTCCCCCTAAGCATGACTACTCTCATACAAAACTACTCTCCCTTTTTGTCACGAGTGACAAAGGGTAGAGTGTCAAGTAGACATCTCATCCGAAGAGCTCGCATCTCCATCATCATCATCGTCAGAAGCATCATCGTCATCGCCATCGCCATCATCATCAGCCTCAGTCTCAGTCGACATATGAGGTGGCGGAGGAGAAGCCTCTGGTGCAAAGTCGCCCATGGTCGCCTGTCGCCTAGCAATGCGACCAACACGGACGTTCACCTGATACAACTCCGTGGAGAGTATCTAGGCGAGCATCCATGCGCTGTTGCTGCGCCATGATGTCTCCTAAGGTGACGTTGCTCGAAGAAGAAGCAGATGCTCGAGCGGATCTGGAGGTGGTCAGACGGGTGGAAGGAGTGGCACCATCAGACTGTCGCGATCGAAACTGTGCCTCGCTACGTTTTACGGTAGCGGCGTCTATGGCAAACATGACATGGTAAGGATCGGACGAAGGGAATGGGATGGAAAAACGGCTCAGAATCCTCGTGATAGCGGAAGGGAAAATGAGCTTATCACGGGTGGCCGTATCTCTATAGACATCTATGATGGAAAAGATAAAGTGTGAAGGAAAGTCTATAGAGAGATCCTCTAAAAGGGACAACAAAAACCGAGCATGAGGCTCTGTAATAGAGTTGTAGTGAGAAAGTGGGTGTAAAATAAAAGTCATCACCATGTTAAGGAAACGAGGACCTTTAGCAAAAGGTCGACATGGTGTGTACATATGATCTCTCCAAGAGGAAGGACGCTCACAGAACGCCGAGATCATCTCGTCTTTGGACATAGTCCAGAGACGCTCACAGCTAGGGTAATCAGGATGATCCACCCTAGGGACATAAAGAACCTCAGAGACTAACTCTGGGGTGACAGCAAAGCGCGTACCTCAGACGCAAGAGTAGAAAAGAGGTACTGAAGAATCTATCCCGTGGATGTTGGAGTAAAACTCCTGTATCAACACGAGTGGACATGTGACTGGGACGTCACACAGTGACTCCCAAGCCCGACTGTGTATGACATCAGGAAGGTCGGTGTCGGCAAAGTCTGCCAAGACAACGTGGCATTCCGAATGAACACCTTGTTTAGAGAAGTACTCTGAGAAGTCCTTATGGGCTTTCTCATCACGGAACCGGACAGAAAGAGGAGTAGTATCTGAAGATGACGATCCCTTAGAACGCAGAGGGTTTTGGGATGGAATGGACTTACGTTTAGGTGCCATAGACACTACTAATGCAAACATAGAGAGGGGGAAGAAAAAGAGACACATAGAAAAGTTCCAAACAGTTCAATATTGGCAGAGTAATATTGAAAGGAAAGAACGTATGCATGAAAATGCATGAATATGTGACATGCAACATAAAAACATCATGGGCTCAGCCCAATCCAAACCTAACAGCACACAACAGGTAGACACACATCTAAATGCATGAAAATACAATTAGAATGCTAATGTGATGCAATGCATGTGGTTTTGAAGATTAAATCTATAAAACCAACCCAAGAATTTCATGAAAACCCCAACAATTTTGAAAACTCCCAAAAATTTTCAAAAACACAAAACCTAGGGTTTTAAAACCATGAAATGCATGAATATAAGGGATGAGATGCTTACCAAGTGATGAAGATTGTGAAGAACACTTGAGAAAGCCTTTGAAAAAGGTTTGGAGGAAAAAAGAAAAGTTTTGAGAGAGAGAACAAGTGTTTCGAGCGAGAGAGGTCAAGCAAAATGAGAGAGAAATCGCGAAGAACCTATTTATCCACCTTCAGTAATTCTCGACAGATGAAGCTATCGGGAGGTATCGAGGTATCTGTCGAGGATATGTGTCGAGAAAAACACGTAGACAGAAGAAGCTATCGAGATCATGTATCGAGGCAGATGAATCAAACAAGAAGGAACCTCGATCAATCCAGAAGCTATCGAGTAGACAGAAAGATTCTCGATCGATCCAGCAGGTGTCGAGGTATCTGTCGAGACTGCGATAAGAAAGACTTTATGAAGCTCGACAGACAGCTATGTGTCGAGAGGTATCGAGGAGGTGTCGAGATGCCTTTGAAAACAGTTTTTTAGAAGAAGAAAAACACAGACATGAATGCAATCATGCATGCAACTCAACCAAAGATACAATCAACACATTAAGCTCTCAAAATCATCTCTCAACAAGAAAAATAAGCACATGTATCTCAAAACACGCACACACACACACTAAACAAGTCTAACCAATTTTATATTTCAAAAACAAGTCAAGACAGTTTAGTGAGCATACATTAACGCATGTAAACCTTGTGATGGCCAGATCACATTGTACCTACACATGTATCAAGAATAGCAAAGAATATTGCGTGTTGTGTGTGAAAACATCGCAAGATTGCATAAGTGTCTCAATTGCTATGATGATTTGAGATATGAGAAAATCACTTTAACTCACACACAATCATAACCGTTTGATGGGGACTATCACCTTCGAGGTACATCCTATAACTCTCACATCTCCTAGAAAACACGCTTGCAACCATATTTTAAAGCATTTTTGATCTTATTGCTTTTTATATCTTTGCATATTTTCTTTTAACAAGCATATCATGCATGGGCATACAGGAGAAAGAAAAGAAATACCCAATTATGTTAAGCTTTTGACATTGCACTTTTGCTATGCCGAAGCATACAGATGTCATTGACATTGCACTTTTGCTATGCTGAAGCATACAGATGTCATATTATGATTAGCGAGTAACAGTGGTGGGATGGTTATTTATGCCTTTCTCTTAGGATTTTCTAGTTCAACCTGTCAAAAAGAGTGATACGAGTGTTAAGAAGAAGAGATCACTTAACCTTACTCATCACAAACAAAGAGCTACAAAGCTCACTTGCTTAGTTGTGCAGAAGAATGCTCATCTAAGCTACAGGTGATACAAAGTTTAGAAAACTCTATTTCAATGGCCATTTTAAAAGTTCACATGAACTAATGCACACAAACACACACTGTTTTTGTATTTTTCAATTTTTCAAATTTTTTTTTTATTTTTATCAGAAAAGCAAAAATAAACTACAAAATTGAAAACACATAAACAAAAACATGTAAAGCAAAACAATGCATAAAACTAGACTGACTCAAAACAGTAAAGAAACACACAAGTAATGCAACACACAAAAAATAGGAGAGAGAAGAAGAAGTGACTGAAATCACTTAGATCCCTTTGCCTTCCACACCTTGGAAGAACCTTTCCTTTTGGTCGACTCTTGAACCGGTGAGGAGGGAGAAGAATATGAACCATTCAAGTTTGAAAGGAACATGATGGCTTTAAGAATGTCTCCAAGAGGAGCAAGAGAAGATAGAAGCTGATTCTGGCTCCCAGATGCTACTATGCCATTGCTCTGTTGAGTGGCATGCCACTTATAGCAATTTGGTCGAGTGTGACCGGCAACACCATAATGATAACAGAGATGTGGCTTCTTCTTCTATTTGGGCTTTTGAGAGTTAACCTTCTTATTCCTAGGGTTTCTAGATTCCCTTTTCTCAATTTTAGGGGGTGCTCCTAGGATGGACTTGCCCTTATCTACGTTCTCACTAGCTAATTCAGTTTTAACATTCTTATTTTCATTTTCAATGTTATTAGCAGGTGGAACAAACACAGTAGTGCTAGCAGTAGGAGTATTAGAAAGAGAGAATTCATACCCAATCCAGTACGGTCTGAAGAAGATCTCTGAGCACTTAGCATCTCGTCCAGCTTTGCACTTGACGTCCTTTCCAGTTGTGCTCTGACTTGAAACAGCTCCGCTTCAAGCTTCTTGGTCCTTTCAACCAAGAAATTGTTTTCGAACCTCAGTGCTCCAATGGTCTGATTTGCTTCATCAACCTTTGTGGACAGCTCCTCACGGTTGAGTTCCACATCACTGAGCTTCTTGGTGGCCAGCCTATAGAGTTTCTCATGCTTCTCAGAAAGCTTATACAGTTTCTCATAGGCGGTGTGGATATCATCTTGATCATCCATAATCTCACACTTGGACTCCACCAATTCCTTCTCTTCATCCACTTCTTCAGTAACCCCATCAGTAGGATTCACAGTGGCAGTGAAGGCATTCAAGATTCCGTCGTCTTCATCTTCGGAACCGTCCTCGGGCTCCATGTCGCTTAAGGTAACAGCAAGTGCCTTGTTCTTCCCTATGCTCTTAAGGTACGTAGGACACTCTTGTTTCATGTGTCCGAAGTCTTGACACCCAAAGCATTTAGGTCCAGCGGAAACAGTGTACTGACCGCCATCCTTGACATCCTTCTTCCCTTTATCAGAATTCTTGAGTTGTGAAGAACTGGATTGTCTACGGTCTTTGTTGAAGCCCTTTCCATTTGCATTCTTCATGAATTTCTTGAATTGCCTTGTGATGTAGGACTTCATCTTGGAATCTTCATCATCTGAAGAATCATTCGTATCACTGCTCTTGGCTTTTAGTGCCAAACTCTTGCCCTTGCTTGACTTGCCTAACCTAGTCAGCCCTAACTCATAGGTTTGCAAGTTTCCAACCAACTCAGTCAAAGGAATTCTATCAATATCCTTTAATTCTTCGATCGTCGTGATCTTAGCATGGAATCTCTCGGGCAGCGATCTAAGCACCTTCCTTACTATCTTAGGTTCAGGGATGGTTTCCCCAAGATTAAAGGCTGAGTTTACTATGTCCTTAAGCTTGGCATAGAACTCATCAAACGACTCATCCTCCTCCATCTTAATTTCTTCAAAGCGTATGGTGAGCCTTTGTAGCTTTGAATCTTTGACAGCCTTGGTGCCTTCATAGGTTGTCTGGAGGATGGTCCATGCTTCCTTAGCAATTTCGGTTGAGAAAATTTTCTTGAACTCCTCATTGGTGACTGCACTGAATAGGGCATTCAATGCTCTGCTGTTGAAGTTTGCCGCCTTGATCTTAGCATCATCCCAGTCGGCTGGCGCTTCTGTAGGCTTGGTCCAGTCTATCTCCATAGCTTGCCACACCTTCTCATCTAAAGACTGCAAGAAAGCTCTCATGCGTATTTTCCAGTATGCATAGTCAGTGCCATCAAATAAAGGAGGTATAATAAGAGATTGTCCTCTATCCATGACAGCAGGGGTCAAATGGATTACACACAATGGATTAAACCCTAATCAGAGTGTGCTTGCTCTGATACCACTTGACAGGCCACAAACGCATTGACCCCTTGTGATAACTTAGATTAATTAAATTAGCCCAGTTATTAATTAATCAAATTAACATGCAATATCACGTGGTAGCACAAACAAATCACCAAACTAAGTAATGCAGCGGAAATTAAATGACGCGGTGATTTGTTTACGAATGAGGAAAACCTTACGGCAAAAACCCCACCGGGTGATTTAAGGTCATCACTCCCGAAACTCCACTATTATCATAACAAGCAGTTACAAGCAAGGAATCCCAAGTACCTTACCAACCTACAGTTGAACTCTTACCCCAATACCTAATTGGACTTGTTCTGTAGTGACAGTTTCTCTTTTCAATGCACGGCTCCCAAGTACGTGACTAACCAGATGCGCGGATCCCAGTACGCGACTTCAAACACCAACTAGAGAGAGAGTTGTTGGCTACAAAGTTCTTCAAATCATCAGAGATGAACTAGGGTACGAACTTTTTCTTTCAGATCACAAATTACATGAACAAGAAGTTCTGAATGAATGTGCAACTTGCATTCCCTTTTACGGCCCTTAAAATAATCCTTTTATATATCTAGGGTTAGGAGAAAAGAAGTCCCAAAGACACATTCACGGATTGGACTTGAAACAGAACTGGAAATCTGTTTTCTTTAATTCTCGACAGATAGAGGTGTCGAGAGGTGTCGAGAAGCTGTCGAGGCTCGGGGCAAAATAACTTCTTAAGGCTCGATAGATGCATGTGTCGAGGTATGTGTCGAGCTTTAAAAACTGGCACTTCCTTGCTTGTTTCTTGAACAGACTTTGACGGTTTCAACACTTAATCTTGAACCCAAGTTTCTTGAAGTGTTTAACACATCCTAAATCTACCCAATTACAAGTAAAGTGCGTTTTATCTAAGTATAAGCCAATTACATAAAATAGCGACATATATTCACAGACTTGAACTACATATGTCCTAACACTCTAAAACTGACCTCTCCTTCTAAACCTCCATGGTTGAAGCTTTTCAAGCTCATCACCTCCAACCATGGAACTGATAACGCCTTAAAATATATACTTGTTATATATTTATGTGGGCGTTATCTCCTTATTACTATACTTAATTGGTATAATTAAACCATTATTTGCATTAGTCTCTATTATTTATCTTTACATAATTTCTTGAATAAGATGCTATTCATTGTGTGTAATTTTCTACTTTCAGGAAATCATGTGAGAAAGATGAGTTTACAGGAATTTGTGAGAGAATAGAGGCCAAACTATAATTAAAGTGGAGCTAAAGAATCGTGCTCAAATGTCTAAGGAGAAGCTGGAGTGCTTGGATCGTCTACCCTGATTGGAAGCTTCAAATAAGGAAAGAAACCAAACAGGTAGAATCTGAAAAGGAAAAATCTGATTTGAGCATTGATCAGTATTTTGGACGTATCTCACTCATCAAAAATCCAATTGATACAAGACCAGATGGGTTGGAACCGTGACTTAATTATCTACAACTTTTCAGTTTTGAGTTTTTCCAAATTCGCAAGTTTTGAAGGCCGAAATTAACTCACAAGTTACCGCTGTAAACTTGGACGGAAATTAAAATAGTAAAAGTTTTATTTTCTTTAAACACTTAGACATTAGGGTTTAGAAGGGGGGTGGTGAGAACGAATTTTGGAGAGAGAAAACTTGTATTTTCCTTTCTCTAATGGCAGCCTAAACTCTTTGCTAGGGCTAGGTTATGTTTCTTCTATACGGTATGAATATTCAATGTGATTTTTTCTAAGATTTTATCAACGACATATTTGATTGTTCAATTAGATTTCTATTGATGTATTAGTTCTTCCATACTTTCAATAAGTTCAATCATGTTTTTCTTATTGTTTAGATGAATTTCTAATAGTTTCAAATAGAAATCAGATTTTAAAGTGAATGGGTTTTTCTGAAAAACTTTTCTAACCGCATTATTAATTGAGGTTATAATGCATTCTTGAATTGTCTCAGTTCAACCGAATCATAAATTTTTAATTATATAAGAACAATCAATTATGAAATAGATATTTTCTTAGATCACAAAGAATCTCATATCGATATAGGGAAACGCCCCGATGCCCTAGTATTTACACTATTGATTTGAATCAGTTTTTATTATTATTCTTGTTAACAATCACCAAGCAAAAGTATTTTTTCTTCTTCACTTAAATTGTCATTTAAATTTATTGTCTTTGAATTTACCCTGCTCCTTGTGGTTCGACCTCGGTACTCCGAGAATTATATTGCTACGATCTCCTGCACTTGGGAGTGAGCAAGCAGGAACTTAACAACCTCATTCTCTGCTTTATCTTTGAATTCAAATCTGATCCGAGCCTATCTCTCCCTAGACTTCGATCCCTTCGATCCAAACTAGGCAAAGCCTTCTTGTTCTACCACGGAACCCAGCCAATGCCAACGCTAACCACTACACACGATCTCAACAGTGGGTTTGCAATGAGATTTCGAGGATTTTCAATGGTTTGTTGCTTACAGAGGGAGTTTTAGGATTGATTTTCTGGGTTTTGGATGCTGTATTTCTATATTTTTTTGTTGGTATTTTCTAGGTATTTTCAATGAGGTTTTAGGTATTTTTCTATGCTGATTTTCTAGTTTTTTGGTTGGGTTTCAGTGTCATTGCAATGGGGTTCTTTTTGAGTTTTAGGTATAATTTACAGGTAATTTGAGGGTCTTTTTGAGGCTTTTGTCATAGAGTTTTTAGGTAATTTTTTGGGATGTTTGGGTATTTCTTGTGAGCTTTTTGGGAAGAAGATGGTGAAAGAGTTGGCTGAGATGGTGAGAGGGAGAGGAAGAAGCTTGGGTGAGATGGTGTGACAAAGAAGAAGTGAGAGAGGAGAGGGAAGAGACTTGAGAAGGAGACAAGCACGGAAGAGAGAGAAAGAAAGAAATTAATAAAAAAATGATAACATATTGCTACAATGCGCTCTTATTTATGAGAGCTCACTATAGTAAGATGCCAAATTTTTTAGCATATAGGATCTTTGATGGAGTATATTTTTGTGGTTTCAGTTGCTAAAACTAGAATTTCAACATATATACCATCCTTAGTGTGAATGCTCTTAGTAGAGATGAGAAGGAAAAGAAATGAATTCATAACAGGACTTTCTTGTATTAGAATTTGTTCTCCAATAGGGAATGACTTTACAATATCTTACATGACAAAACAATATGCCTCTACTCTAATATCTCTGATAATACACCACTTCATAGTCCTAATTTTTTAGAGCGTCTTAAGAATTATTCTTTTTTTTTTTTTTTTTTTTGGTGAAATAGGAATTATTCATTATTGAATGGTAAGGGAGACAAATTATCTCCTTTTGGTCCGATTAGACAAGACACGAAATAAAACATCAAATTGTTTGTTTCATCAACTAGGGCTTGTTTGGCTTGAAGGGAGAAAGATGGGGAGTGAAGGAAAGTAAAGTAGAGTTGAATGAAAATATACTAATTTTGAGCCAAATCTACTCTACTTTACTCTACTCCCCCTCTCTCCCCCTCAATCCAAACGGACCATTAATTTCATGATTTGGGAGGGGGGATAAAGTGAATATACAAAACACTTTAATAGAAGGATATAATCATTAGGGCACCATACCAAGCACTTCCATAAGCAAATTAAATAAATATAAAAGATTCATGGATTTCACCTTTCATTTATTAAAAATGAGAAGTGCTACATCCACAATATTTTCACAATATTTTCACAACAAATCATAGATGGTTAATTATTATTGGTTACAATTTGAATCTATCACTAAAATTACTTTTTTGTCCTATCAGTAACAACCTACCACTTAGGATTTGTTGTGAAAATATTGTAAATATAACATTTCTCATTAACTATTTGCCGAATTAGGGGCAAATAAGTCATGACAACTGGTTAATTGTTTGGGAAATTCTGTAGAAATCAAAATCTTCATTATTTCTAATAAGGCAACTCTATGATGGATGGAAACTAGATGATTTTTTACGGCTAAGCTTTATTAATCAGAAGAATTGACAATTACATCCTAGTTGAGAGCTTGTTCAAGGAAACAAGGAGTCTCTTCAACCCAAACAGACAGATCTGCAATGCCTAAAGCATGTCTAGCAAGTAAATGTGCTAGCCTATTGCCATTTTGACCAACATGGGCGAAGTCTACTACGGAAGCTATAAGCAACACTTATAGAACTATAGACCAGAGCCACTACAGATAAAGGAGGAGGAGATAAGTCCCTTAAAGCATTAACCAGCGACAGAGAATCACTCTCAAGCGTGAAGCCCTGTATAGACATGTCTTGGTAAATTGAAGACCCAGCTCAACAACCTTAGCTTCAACCTCAATGGCACCAAGAGAAGCATTAATCTATTTGCTACAGGCACCAATCATCTAACCCACTACATCTCTAATTAAAATCCTCACCCTTGCCATTTTTGCTCATTGAACAACAACACCATCCACATTAATTTTGTAGCAAGTAGAAAAGGGAGGCATCCACACCACTGCCTTAACTGGCTACTTTGAACACGTGTCCTTCCTACAGGCCTGATACTCACATAGATACTCCAATGCACCATGCAATAAGGCTGACATGACTTCTTTGCACCACCGTTTCTGCACTCATTCCGATTCAACCACGACGCCTAAGCTATCACAATTAATTTTTCCACTCCACTGTGATCCCATTGAGCAATCATCACCACGTACTAGAGCATGTCCATGAACGACCCGAATTAGTGTCCCACAGAGCCCTGAAACAGGGTAGAGGTGCGCCATAGCTCTCTAGCACATTGGCAGCGCTAGAACAGATGGGCTGAAGACTCTTCCTCCATACTACATTCATCACAAGCACTGTCCAATAGCACTTTACGCCGACCAGGTTCTCCTTCGTGGGCAATACATCTTTGCAAGCCCTCCAAGAAAAGTGGCGAATCTTGTGCGGAATATTGTAGCTCCATAAATACTTCCAAAATCCTCAAAACTAACTACCATTAGACACACCTCCCATCGATACAGTTGAGCTCAACTCCATGGCCAGCTTCTATGCACTACGAACACTAAAGATTCCATTGTGCATTAAAGCCTAGACCTGCTTATCCACAGGCAGATTTGCACTTAGAGCAATGCCACAAATTAAGTCAGCTTCATGAGGAAGGAAGACTTACCACACTACCTCATTTTTCCATGCACCTTTTACTTCATCTATAAGGGCTGCAACCCCAGAGTCCTTAGGTAGGCTTGAGACAAGAGATACAACCTTATAAGTTGAGGGAGATGGCACCCATTTATCCTTCCAAATCATGATGCTATGACCATTACCCACCTGCAACCTTTTGCCATTCTAGACAATTGCCTGAGCTGCCAAGATACTCCTCCAAGCAAATGAAGGCTTTTTCCAAGACTTGCATCCACAAACTCACACCTTGGAAAATATTTGGCCTTAAAAACCTTATACAATAAGGAATCATTCCCAGACTAGAGCCGCCATCCTTGTTTTGCCAACATGGCTATATTAAATTGCTTCAGTTGCTTGAACCCCATACCCTCACAAGCCTTTGGAGCACAAAGTTTCTCCCAGCTGATCTATGCCATTTTCCATTTCTCCTTACATTGCCCCTACCAAAAATTCCTAATAATACTTGTCATCTCATCACAAAGTGAATCAAGAATTTTAAAGCAGCTCGTAGTATACGTCGGGATAGCTTAGGTCACCACTTTTATCAGAACTTCCTTCCCAGATTTAGATAATAGCTTTTCCTTCCAACCAGCCAACTTCTTAGCGAGTTTTGCCTTGATGGGAGACCCAGATACTTCTCATGCTGCCGAATCGCTTGAGCACTAAACCTCACTTTTATCTCTTCCTGGATCTCCTTTGCTGTGTTAGGGCTAAAAAATAGAGAAATTTTGGCACAGTTCAGCTGTTGGCCAGAAGCTTGCTCATACGTACACAGTACTTTCTGAAGGGCTTCACATTCTTCAATAGTAGCTTTGCAGAAAATTAAGCTATCATTTGCAAAAAGTAAATAAGAAAGACAAGGGCCTCCCCTACACACAGATACACCTTCCAACAAACCATTAGTTACATCTATTTTAATTAATGCAGAAAGACCTTCTGCACAAATCAAAAATAAATATAAGGAAAATGGATCGCCTTGGCAGAGTCCTCTAGAAGGAATAATATGGCCACTAGGTTTACCATTGACACAGACAGCATAAGAGACTAAAGAGATGCATTGCATCATTAAGCTTCTCCATCATGAATGAAACCCTAATTTCTCCATTATCTTCTCCAAGCATGTGCATTACACCCTGTCATAGGCCTTGCTCATGTCAAGCTTGAGAGTCATCTCTCCTTCAACCCCTGATTTCTTCAAATTAATCTGGTGCATTGCCTCAAAAGCTACTAAGACATTATTAGTAATCAATCTACCATTCACAAAAGCACTCTGAGTATCACTGATAATAGATGGGAGGATTTTTTTAAGTCTATTGGATAGAGTTTTAGATGCCAGTTTGTAAATAACATTACAGAAACTTGTTGGTCTATACTCAGTTACTCTTTTAGGTGAGTTAGTTTTAGGAACCAAAACAATATGGGTTTCATTAAATTTTGGCGGGGTGATGCCTAAATTTAGGAAATCCAATACTATCTTAGTCACTACACCACCTACAGTAGAGCAAAATTTTTGAAAAAAAAGAGGGGGCATACCATCCGAACCTAGGCTTTTAAAGGATACATCTATTTCAGGGCTTTGTGCACTTCACCTACCTAAAATTTCTTCACCAGCATGGAATTCATTGATTGTGTCACTCTAGGTTGAATGGCCTCCATAATTTCAGTGAAATCTGATGATGCTGAGGAAGTGAGCAAATCAGAGCAGTATTCAATAAACACCTTCTCAATCTCCCCTTGATCAACCCGCCACACATCTTCAGCATCAAAAACGCCCTCAATTACAATTAAGTTCTTTTGAAACCTTCCTGAAGCCTTAGCATGAAAGAAACGGGTATTTCAGTCTCCCTCCTAAAACCAGTTCAGCCTTGCCCTCTATTTCCACATGGCATCTTCTTTATCAAGCCAACAGTTCAATTCCACTATAGTATCTCTTAAGTCTTTTATAACCGTAGGTGATGAAGCTTGCATCTCCAGCCCTTCTAAACGTTTTTGTAAGCAAGTAATCTTCTTACCCACATGCCCAAACTCATTCACATTCCATATCTCCAATTTGTTTCTACAGGACTCCATACAAGATAAAATAGGAAAATTCGAAGCCATACACAACCCTTCCTCCTATGCCTCTGTCACCATTTTCTCACATCTCTCATCCTTCAGCCACATAGACTTAAATCTAAATATTTTCTTGTATTTCTATTGTTTTTTCTTTGAGAATAGATGCAGCAAGAGAGGATTATGATCAGAAGCAGAAGAGGACTTATGATGAAGCTTAGCAGTAGGGAATAGAGAATGCCAATCTGTAGAAGCTAAGGCCCTATCCAACCGCTCCCTGATTTGAGTGCCATCCCTTCTCTGGTACAACCATGTGAATTTCGGCCCTACAAATCCAACCTCCTTTAGCCCACAAAAATTAATAGAAGCATTAAACTGGGCCATTTGCAGAAACGGCCTAGATGCCCCTCCCTCCTTCTCTGCCTGACATCTAATTTCATTGAAGTCCCCAATCACTAGCCACGAAAACTGTGAGCTATCCTTTAACGAATTAAGTAATCTCCACAATTCCGTCCTTAGTGTAATCTCAGGATGACCATAGAAACCTGACAAGTGCCAACATCCAATCCTTTCACCCCCCCCCCCCCTCCTCCTCAATCAAAGCATCAATAAAAGAGAGCAAAGAATCCATCACGTCCACTTTGATATCAGATTTCCAAAATAAAGCTAACCCCCCCTTTAAACCATCACTAGGAACAATAAAACTGTCTTTAAAACCACACTGATTACGTACAATTTTTACCCACTCTTCGTTCGACTTGGTTTCCATCAAGAACACCAAATTGGGGTCTTCTAACCTAATAACCTTTTTCAAGTCGTTAACTGTATGAGGGTTTTTAAGCCCCCGACTGTTCCAACTTAAAAGACTTATTGGACCCAACGGGGTTGCCCAGCAACCTCCGCCAATCCCAAATGTGTAGCAAATAAAACACTGAGCCTTTTTATCTCATCATCCACTTTCTGTTTCTTTTCAATTTCCATCACATCCCCCTCTGCACTACCTCCCTCCTCAGCTTTTCTTTTGGGCCTAAATTCTCCACTTTCTCTATCTGCATTTGCTCATTATTGGGCTTACAAGGAAGCCTAGTCCACGTACCTTTTTTATTTCCTTTAGTAAGGTCAGGTCCAACATTCCTAGCTACTACAGTTGAGCCTTTAGAAGTTTGTTTTCTGTGTCCTGATTTCGCTTTTGTCTTCTTCTCTGAAACTTCAAACCATCCCATCGAAAACTCCACATTGCCCAAACTAGGCCGCATGCTAGCAGAGACAATTTCATTCCCCACTATCTCAGACTCCCTTAACTACTCCACAGAATCATGCATCACCTCTGGACACACCTCCTACCCCTCCTTACTCTTAATGTCACGAATCACCTCAGCTACTAGTGCATTCGAAGTTGGGACAATATCAGCGAGCTCCTTGTCCAATTCCTCAATCGTCGTTTCAAAATATGCTGCATTTTGTGGAATTTTTGAAGTACCAGGTATCTCGGATGGTACACCAGCCAACTCCCCTATCACACTATCCTTCCTGGGCTGATCAGTCAACATATTTGACTTACCAAGGCCCAAACCGTCCACCTATGCTCCCTGTATCAGTGGAGTTGCAAGTTGATTATCAAACCCATGTGAGACCCTCATACCATCCCTAATGGACTGATTAACCATGCCTCTAACTGGTTCTAAGTCATACCCCTTCACTTCAATAACTTGTCTCCTGGCCAGACTAAATAAAGAAGCTTTAATCTAGTGTCCATATTGTTGACGATCCAGCGGCAGAGTTCCATCGCTTTTCAACCATAATTCGCATTCCTTATCATCATGTGACAACATCCCACACCAAAAACAAATATTGGGTAATCTCTCATACTGAAAGGAGACCCGACCCTCTAAGTCATCCTCAAAGTTTACCTTCCTTCCTTTGCATAAGGGGCGAGAGATATCAACCCAGACTCTAACCCACATAAAAGTTCCTCCCCTCATCTCGGAATCGTCCCATGGCATAACAGCTTCTCCAATTGATTCACCGATTTCAATGGTAGTCTCTACGTTCATAAACTTGTATGGTAAATCATGAATCTGGATCCAATATTTCACTCCGTTAAACACGACCTCCTTTATCGGTTTGTTTCCTTTGAACCGTTGTATCACTACTAGATGTCAATCATAAGACCATGGTTCCCTAAGTAAAACTTTTGCAGCATCCACCTCTTGATCAAACGTAAATAGCAGTATTTGTTTCCCACATTAGTAATATGGAAGCTCGCCTTTGTGCGCCAAAGAGGGTGAAACGTACGTGCTACTGCCTCAATGTTTAGTGCCCTCTTCGTAAAGAATTTTGCTGCTAATACACACTCTGGCATCTGGTTTTTCTTCGATAGCACTACTTTCTTGCCTTCCCACTCCGAGAGTGACAAGTTATCACACTTACTCGTAAGGTCTTCCATCCTCAATCACCACTCAGTACCTCCACCCAACGTAAAGAGAAGCAAAACCAAGCCCTACTAGTAGCAGAGTACTATAGGGAAACACCACGTCTTTCTCGAAGAGAAAGGTAACGGCAATACTACAGCCTAGGTTTGGGAGGCGACGGGAACCCTAACCCTAGACCGAGAACAGCACCCGTGCATCTTGATATAGAGAGAGAGACTTACAATAGCGACCCTAGATGATTTGATCAGCTTGACTATACTCCAAATTTCAGGTTTACCCAAACGCTATGTTAACAAGGTTCATCGATTTGTGGCATTTAGATTTATTGGATTTGTAGTTAAAATATTTAATCTCGAAACTTCTGGTGGATGATCTTTTTGTCGGTAAAAAAAATGAAATGTTTTCAGGTGAGCACATTCTTTAAGAATAAAAATCAACTATTTTAGTATATATCTTATTTGAGTTAGTTATAATACTCAACTGAACAAAGCCTCAATCTTTAATAACAGGATGGGCTTAGTATTTTTAAGAGTGCAACATATTATTTACTCTCATCTTATTAACATTGCAACGCCATAGATAAATATATTCGTTGAAGGTTAATTAAAACAACATATGATTAGTAGCAAAGTCGAGATTTGAATTTAATGTGCAAAATTTATAACTAACAGACATTTATTTCATTATACCCAAGGACGTAAATTTATATGAAGTACGGACAAGCACAACATATGCGCATGCGCACACGCATGCGCGCACACACACACACATATATATATAGCACCTAATACCAATTTATAATTATATACAATAAAATTTCATTCATGTGAATATAAAATAGTATTTCAACTTTAAAAAAAATTAAAATTTTAGTATATCTATTATATTTTGTTTTTTTTTTTTTTCTTTTTAGTGATTAGATACACCTTAAGTGCAGTTTATATCAATTTTATTAAAATCATAAAATGATTAAACTAAAAAAATTTAAACTATATATCATTTGATGAAGTTTATGATATAATTATATATAAATTTGATTACATCTACACATTTTGATGAAAAGCAATAAGTTGCTGAATAAAGAATTTAAACTTACAACACTTTTGAAAGAATATTATATGTAGGGGCAGAAGTGTCAAACACCTATGTGGGCCTTGGGCCTGGTCCGAGGACGTTAACTCCCCCAATGGGCTGCAAGGTGAGGATAAGGTCACCTAACTTAAGGGCCTAGTGGCCCACCAGTTAGGTCATTGGCCAATTGGGGAGAGTTCGAGGAGAGGGTCTCCTCGGACAACGAAAATAAGGACCAAAGGGTGCACCATGACGCCTAGGAAAGAACTCTTGAACCTCAACAAGCCATGTTACACTCCAACGGAACGTCGAGGGGGAGAACAAGTGGGAAGTGCTCTGTATAAAGCTGCTACCACAGCATTAAAGCTGCTACCACAGCATTAAAGCTGCTACCACAGCATTAAAGGCTTCACACCTACCCACCTGACCGCATTAATGGGGAAGTGACCCCTGAGAGAACGGTGATCAGCCTTATGGCCATTAGGGAAGTTTCCAAGAAGACAATGGATGGGAAAGGAATTTGCATTGATGGCTCCATGAATAGGAACATAAAAATAGGGAGTATAAATAGAGAGGGGGAGGCCATTGGAGAGGGATTCGACTTCTTCAAGACAAAGGCTTCTTCCCCCAGGCAGAACAAGGGAAACGAGCATAGGGACTTCTCGGCTCGCGTCCGAGGAAAGCTAGAATCACACCACCAACCCCTTGTACGCAACTGTGGACTTAGCCCAACGCCATTGCTTTTCATTTTCCTAAGGATTCCAGGCTCCAAGCCCACTCTCTACAAATTTTATTGTTTAGGCCAGTTAGGTCTGCCTAATCACGCACTTGGGTCTGGGCCTGATTTGTGTCCTTACACCATTCATCCGGAAAGCCCAACTCATACATGATGTTCTTGAGAAAATCTCATTCAACTTGATTATAGGTCTTACTGATGTCTTACTTCAAAGGTAAGGATCCTTTCTTGCTAGTTTTCCTGCAATGCATGGCATGAAGGGTCTCATATGAAACAAGCACATTATATGTGATTAGGTGACCTGAAACAAAGATACTTTAAGTAGTAGATATCAACTGAGGAAGTATCTGTTTTAACTTGTTAGCCATGACTTGGAGGTAATTTTGTAAATAAAGTTATAAAGGCTTATAGGTCTTTAATCTGACATTCTTTTAGGCAACTTAATTTTTGGTATATGGACAATATAAGTATAATTAATTTCAAGATCCATGTTACTAGAGTTCAAAAACCAAAACAACAGCAATCACATCATCACCAACAATATGCCAAAATTTATAGTAAAAAAAAGCATTTATACCATCAAGTTATAAGCTTTTGTTAATTCCATTTGGAACAATGCTGCTTTTATTTCATCTGCACTATAGTCACTAGACAGAATTTCTTGCATAGCTAAAGTCACCTTGTGTTGTACTGCTCTAAGACATTCATCCATCCTTTCACATGAACTTAATCTAAAAATATTCTCAAAGTAATCAGTCACCACACCAGCAATATCATCCATTTCTTCCACTCAATTGTTTTGTTGATCTTGAACTCCTTGAATTAGGTTCCACCTTTGTCGATGTGAGGCTTTGGAGTAAAAGAATTCGGTGTTTTAATTGCCATATTTCAACCATGAGATCCAAGACCGTTGGGCCCAATAAATTTCCTATTTGAGCAGCAAGTCACTAGTTTTTTGCTTACTACCAAGAAATCAGCTCTATTCTCCTTCGATGGTTCCTCCATGCTGAGCTCCTCAACCTATTTTTGAAATTTCTTTATCTCTTCAGCATTGGGGTGGGTCTTGGATGAACCCCAAGTTGACAATTCATCCCTAGAGATATTGATCCTTTCCTTTGTGTTATTCAGACTCGAGTGAGCATTATTCACATTGTTCCATGCTTCAAATACCATCTTCTCATAGTCATCCCACAACAACCATGATTCTTCAAACTTAAAAGCCTGAGTATCACTGCTCTGAATCCTCCAATATGATTTGGTTTGTAGAACTAATGGGTGATGATCAGAGGCATGAGAAAAGAGGTGAGTTATCGTACTCGCCAAAAACTTCTCTCTCCACCCTTCATTAGCCACGGCCTAGTCTAGCCTCTCCCTGGTATTTTCTTCCCTTGGCCTTTTGTTGTTCCACATGTATGGGTAGCCAATAAATCCCAAATCCACTAAATTGCAAGAGTCTAATGCCATACGAAATTCAACCATCTATTTGAACGGAGGTAGGAACTTGCTTTGTTTTTTGGATGAGTGTAAAATGACATTGAAATCACCAATGCAACACCACAGTCAGTGTACAAACAATGATAGATGGACCAACAATGCCTATGATTTAGATTTTTAACTTGTATTAGGCCAACCATAGAAGCATGTTAACAGCCAGTCAAACCCGTCCTCCTTCATTGCCTTTGGTAGAATATGGTTGTCCATAAAATTAATTACCTCTAATTGTACTTGTGTCTTTCATAACAATGCCTAACCTTCACCAGAGTTTGGCTTCCTCACGATAAACTTATTCTAAAATGGTAAATTTCAGCATTGGTTATCAAAACTTTATTTGTTTAAGCTTGCCTCCATCAATAAATACACCGCAGAAGCTTGATCTCTCTCTAGTTTGTGAAGGCTAGGAATTATCCAAGGGTTCCCAAGCCCTTGGCAGTGCCAAGCTAACAGCCTTATTGTGCTCAGCAAGGGTGCTCCAACACCCCCGCCATTTCACTCTTTTGAATATCATCCTGAGTCTTGCCATGCTTCCACTCCTTGCCTTCAATGGCGAACTCCTTTTCCCCACCACATGTATAGCCTCTTCAGTATTCTCAACTCTTGGCCCACAATCCATGCATGTGATTCTTTTCCAGGTGGGCCTCGGTTTAGTGCCTTGAGGCCTATCTTGGTCTTGGCTCACCACATGCACTGTAGGTGATTTAATTAAATTGTTCTCCACATGCTTAGGATCTGATATGGAAGGGATATTCACCGATTTTGAATACGGTATAGCTATGTTGATAATCAAAGAAAACGGTCCAATGCTTTCCATAATTGCTACATTAGTTATGGTTACATTCTCCACAAAATGCAAAACAATCCCTTGTTTTACATTATCCTTTTTTGCCGACTCTTGCTCTCTGTAAGGTTCTCAACATGGTGCCCACCAATCGCCACCGCCGCCTATGTTGACTGTTGACTCTAATCTTCTCATCTTTGAATGTTTCACCATTGGGTTGCTTGGAATTTGTTGAAGCTTTCCTGGGTGGAGATCGAGTCTGCCCCCCTACTGGATTTTAACCAATCGTTGTACTGACAAACCCCCTTACCACCATTCTTTTTTAAAGCAAAATATTGAGCACAATATTTAAGATTATGACCTAGCATTCTACAACAATGATAAAACATTGGCAGCCTTTCATACTTAAATGTCAACCACGTCTCTTGTCTATTTGAGCCACCAAGAAAAGCTCCTCGCCGAATAGGCTTTGACATTGGAAGCACAACCTTAACTCTCATAAAAAGAATTTGCACATCCTGTTCCTTCCTCTTCTCCACTTCAACCACCACTCCCATCCGACTCCCTATCTTGGTAGCAACTTTAATGGTATGTTTGGAAGTTTAGAGAGGGAGGAGAGTAGAGGGGAGTAGAGGGGAGGAGGGTAGTGGGAAGGAGAGTAGAGGGGAATGGCTATTCTCCACCTTGTTTGGATGTTTTTAAAATTAAGTAAGGGGGAGGGGAGTAATTAGTTTTTTCATTTGTAATTTTGTTAATATAATAAGGGCAAATTTGGTAATTCATTTGGTCAAGCATTTTTATTCTCCACTCTCCCTCCAAATCTCTCCAATTTGGGGGAATTAAAAAAGAGGTGTTGGAGGGAGTTGAAACCCCTCCAAACCCCTCCAAACTCCTCCCCCTCCCCCCTTAAAAAACTCTCAAACAAGGTAATTGAACTACTCTCCCTCCCTCTACTCTACTCTCTCTCCTTTTTTTAACTCCCAAACACGCCATAAGAGAGACCATATCAAATGGTGTTCCCCATATCTGAATCCATAGAGTAATGAACTCGAATTTCACATTAGCTGCTATCATCCCTAGTTGCCATCGACGTAACATGAGTACTTGATTATTGAAAGCACGGGGACCTCCACTTAGCACTAGATACAATTTAAATTCTGACTTGAACTTGAACTTGAACCCACTTCCACTATCTGTACTCCCTATTCCATACCCCATGCTTTCCTCAAAGTACTTAGAGTCACTTTCTTATTAAAGAGTTTACAAGTAAGAAACTTGCCAATAAGACTCTATAAGCAGTTATCTATTTCCTCCTTTCGACCTTCCTCCGATTTTTCTATCACCTCTTCTTCCTCCAATGTCAACTTCATTTTCTCCAAGCTATTGATCATGTCTTCAACCATTGGCAGTAAGGTAAAACAACCAAAAAAAGAAAAGACAAGACCTTAGTAGACCTAAGGGAGGGAATAACCTCGCAGAGACATGAGAGAAGGCTCTTAGCCCATTGAATAATATTATAGTAATCACATTATAATAAATATAATATAAGATCCTTTTAGCTCAACTGACACCTCTTACTGCTCCCAACGGAAACATCTAGCAAATTCCCCACTCTTAATTATTGAATTATTAAAAACATTAAAAAAAAAAAAAAAAAACAAAACAAAAGGATTAGGGCATTTAGTCCATTAGTGACATTGCCATCATATTCCAGTCTATACTTGGTTCATAACGTTCTTAAGAATAACTACAATTTTAATAATAAATGGATTAATTAAAAATAGCTTCAAAACTTTGAAAAAATTACAAAATTAGCCTTGAACCTAAACAAGGACCAAAAATAGTCCCAACACCTACAAAATATCCCTAAAATGTACAAAATTACCAAAAATACCTCTAAAACCTTAAAAAATGTCCAATATCCCACTAAAATTTAAAAAAAAAAAAAAAAAAAAAAAAAAAAAAAAACAACAACAACAACAACAATAACAATTGAAATGACCAAAATATCTCTAGAAATTTCCAAAATAACCAAATACCTTTAGAATGCCTACAATACCCTTCAAGCCTAAAAATGACCAAAAGACTCCTAAAACCACTAAAATAACCAAAATATATTAGAATTTAAAATGACTAAACCCCCTTGAAACCACCAAATTAGCTAAAATACCCTTTGAAAGCTCGGATTTGTGTTAAATATACAAGAGCTGTTTAGAACTCAAATTAATAATTTACGGCTTGGTTGATTTTATTCTAACTTAAACTAAGTGTGGAATAAAGTAAATGCGAGCGAACAAACAATACAACTACTCTAAGCCACAACTACTCTAAGCCATATTCAACAAAACACAGCAGTAAAATGAAAGCTAAAAGAGTAGAGAATAGAGATGCAAACACAAGATAACACTCCGATGTGTTATCGAAAAGGAAACCAAAGAACTCGGCAAAGAACCTCTCTGCCGCCCTCCAAGTGGTAAATTGATCCACTAGACAATAAGTCGGGATACACAAATAGCAAGAGACCCTTCAAGCCTAGTTTACCCAGTGCACCTAAGCCCTTCAAGTTCCTACTCCAACAAGGCTTCTCGGAACTGTGTCTTGTCTAACTTTTCGGATCCCGCAATGCGCCTGATTGCATTCGCCAATGGCATTTCACTCAAGTAATGAGGCTCTGATGTGTAGGGTTTTTCCTTCCAACTTTAGGCCAGTAGCCATGCATTGATTTGTCGCCTTGGAGGAGGTCATTAGAATCTTTTAAGGAGCTGACAAAGGCATTTGGGGCTAAATTCATAACATACACCAAAGTCCCCAAGCTGGTAGACTCGTTGCTATTTATGGCGATGCGGGAGGGAGAGACCCTAAGGACTTACTCCGATAGGTATTAGGAAACTTATAATGAGATAAATGGTGATTTTGAGGATGTGGCGGTGAGGACCTTTAAGGTGAGGCTCCCTACTGAGCATGAGTTGAGGAAGTCGTTAACAATGAAAACCGCTTCAAACGTGCGCCAGCTTATAGAGCGCATAGATAAGTATAAACGGGTTGAAGAGGATCAGGTGTAGGGTAAGGGCAAAGAAAAAATGTTTCCAAATAGGAAGGATCCTCGAGGGGGGAGGATATTAGGTTAATCACCCCAGAAGAGATTTCCCTATCCAGGCATCAACTGCTGGGGCTCAACTGGTCAATTCTTTGTTTAAAGAGCCAGTGTACCAAATACTGGAGAAGATACAAAATGAACCCTACTTCAAGTGGCCTAATAGGATGGGTGGAAATGCATCTAAGAGAATCCATCATTGATATTTTTGTTTGGACTACTTATGATGTCCAAGGGATTGACCCTAGGTTTACTTGTCATCAATTGAATGTTAATTCGGAGGCCGTGCCATGCAAACAGCCTCCTCAATGCGCGTCCTGGGACCACTTCAAGGCAGTAAAGGTGGAAGTGACCAAGTTGAAACAAGCTGGAGCTATTAAGGAAATCTTCTATCCTTAGTGGTTATACACTGTGGTGGTTAAAAAGAAGAATGGGAAATGGCAAGTCTGTATAGACTTCACTAATTTGAATAGGGCATGTCTAAAAGATCCTTTCCCCATCCCTAGAATTGATCAGCTGGTGGATGCCACTGTAGGGCATCCTCGAATAAGTTTCTTAGATGCCTTTCATGGTTATCACCAAATACCCTTATTATTGCCCAATCAGGAGAAGATAACTTTCCGTGCTCCCAATGGAAATTATCATTACCGGGTGATGCCTTATGGCCACAAAAATGCAGGATCCACGTATTAGAGGATGGTAACTCGAATGTTTGAGACGCAGATAGGGAGAATTATGGAGGCTTACATTGATGATATAGTGATAAAGAGCAAGTATGTAGAGGATCACTTAGCAGACTTGGAAGAGATATTCTCAGTTTTGAAAGAACACAAGTTACACCTAAATGTCTCCAAGTGCTCTTTTGGGGTTAGCTCGGGGAAGTTTCTTGGCTACATGATAACTCACCGGAAAATTGATGTCAATCCTAACCAGATTAAGGCTATCGATGGCTTGCATCCTCCTCAGAACCCCGAAGATGTGTGGAGATTGACTGGAATGGCAGCTGCTTTAAATAGATTCATTTCTAGATCGGCAGATAGATGTCGTCCCTTATTTCAACTTCTTCATAAGTGGAGGGATTTTCAGTGGACAGAGGAATTTGAAGCAGCTTTTAATGATCTTAAGCAATACTTTTCAAGTCCTCCAATACTTTCTAGGCCCGAGAGAGAAGTGTTGTATGCTTACATAGCAGTCACGGACTATGCCATTAGTCTCATCTTGATTAGAAACAAGGATGGGGTCCAAAGGCCTGTATAATACATTAGTAAATCCTTACAAGAGGCCGAGATGGGTTATTTACCTTTGGAGAAGGCAGTTTTGGCCATTGTACATGCCACCAAGAAGTTACCCCATTATTTCTAGGCCCACACTGTGGTGGTACTCATGCAACTCCCTTTGCAAGCTCTTTCGGGGAAGTCCAACTATACAGGTAGAATTGCTAAGTGGGGAACCATGCTTAGAGCCTACGATGTCAAATATATGCCCAGAACTATCATAAAGGGGCAGGTTCTGGCAGATTTTGTACGGAGTTTACTGAAGGTGTAGGGGAGAAGGAAGATAGAGGATTAGGAATGGTGATTGCCTCGGCCCTGTTGTTATCCCTTGGGAAGTTTATACAGATGGGGCATCTGATAGAAAAGGAGCAAGAGTTAGAATTGTATTAATCACCCTCGAAAAACTGGTAATGGAAAAGTCATTGCGGTTGGGTTTCCTAGCTACCAACAACGAGGCCGAGTACGAAGCCTTGTTAGCAGGAGTGGCAATGGTCAAGCAATTAGGGGGAGATGTTGTGGAGTTATACTCTGATTCTAGGCTAGTGTTGGGTTAGGTAAACGGAGAATTTGGGGCTCGGGATGAGAGAATGCAAGGATATATTGCTAGAGTACATTGCATTCAGGCTCAATTTAAGAGCTTTGCATTAAGGCAAATCCCTAGAGAGCAGAACTCCCACGTGGATTCTTTGGCCATGTTGGCCACCTTTTTATGGTCAAGGCTTCCTCGCTTGGTCATAGTTGAGGACATGGTTAGTTCTACTCTCACAAGAGAACCTGTGGTCAGGATGCATAGCATATAGGTGGGACCAAGCTGGATGGACCCTATAATAGTTTTTTTGAAGCAAGGACTATTGCCTAAGGACAAGGTTGCAGCGGAGAAGGTGCGTAGAAGTGCTCCCCGCTATTGGTTATCTGAAGAGCAAAAGTTATACAAACGCACTTATTCAAAACCATATTTACTGTGTATGCATCCTGAGGCAATGGAACCCCTGCTGGAAGAGCTGCATGAAGGCATATGTGAAAGCCGCACAGGTGGTAGGTCTCTAGCTTACAGGGCCCTTACCCAAGGGTATTGGTGGCCGAGCATGCAAAAAGCCTCCCAAGACTATGCAAAGAAGTGTGACCAGTGTCAGAGATATGAGCCGAATATCCATCAACTAGGGGGAGTCCTGAACCCACTATCCAGCCCTTGGCCCTTTGCTCAATGGGGCTTGGATATTGTCGGGACTTTTTCCCGAGCTACTACTAATCAAATGTGGCTCCTCGTTGGCATGGACTACTTTACAAAGTGGTGGAAGCTGAGCCACTTGCCAACATTAGAGATATAGATGCTAAAAGATTCATTTGGAGAAATATTGTCACCAGGTTCGGAGTTCCACATACATTAATCTCAGATAATGGCCTTAAATTTGATAGCAAGGCCTTTGGAAGGTATTGTGGGAATTTGGGAATCAGGAATGGATATTCTACATTAGCTTATCCCCAGTAAAATGGTCAAACTAAGGCCACCAACAAGGTTATAGTGGATGGATTAAAGAAAAGATTGGATAATGCTAAAGGAAGATGGGTGGATGAATTGCCCCATGTGTTATGGACCTATCACACAACGCCCCGAAGGTCAACTGGGGAGACCCCCATTTTAATGAATTACGAGGCAGAAGCTGTGATCCCTCTTGAATCAGGGTTCCTAACCTTGAGATTTGATCAGTTCAATGCTAGAAAAAAAAAATCATTTGCTCCTCGACAACCTAGATGTGGCTGACGAAAGAAGAGAGGTGGCTACAGTAAAAATGGCCTGTTATCAACAGAAAATGAAGCAAGGGTATGATAAGGGAGAGAAGTTGAGGCCATTGGCCCTAGGAGGCCTTGTACTTAGGAAGGTGGTGGGAACAGCAAGAAACCTTGCTTGGGGCAAGCTGGGCCCTAACTGGGAAGGGCCATACAAGATCACCTCCATAGCTGGCATTAGGGCTTATTATTTAGAAGACTTGGATGAAAGTGTAATTCCTCGTCCATAGAATGTAAACAATTTACGACATTATTATTATTAATAATATAACTTCTTTTTTCCACATACATTTTTATTACGCTCTATTTCCTCTTGTTTATGTATGTATTGAAAAAATTAACACTGTGGCAAAATATTCTAAGTGTTAAATAGAACCTAGGCCTTGTTCAGCTCCTCGGGTCACAAGCCTAAGGTAAATTTGTGAAAACATATCTTAAGTGTTAAATAGATCCTAGGCCTTGTTCGGCTCCTCGGGTCATAAGCCTAAGGTAGATTAACATTGTGGCAAGATATCTTAAGTGTTAAACAGAACCTAGGCCTTATTCGACTCCTCGAGTCATAAGCCTAGGGTAAATTAACATTGTGGGAAGATATCCTAAGTGTTAAAATGAACCTAGGCCTTGTTCGACTTCTTGGATCACAAACCTAGGGTAAATTAATATTGTGGCAAGATATCCTAAGTGTTAAACAGAACTAAGGCCTTGTTCGGCTCCTCGAGTCACAAGCCTAGGGTAAATTAACATTCTGGCAAGATATACTAAGAGTTAAATAGAACCTAGGCCTTGTTTGACTCCTCAGGTCACAAACCTAAGGTAAATTAACATTGTGGCAAGATATCCTAAGTGTTAAACAGAACCTAGGCCTTGTTCGTCTCCTCAGGTCATAAGCCTGGGGTAAATTAACATTGTGGCAAGATATCTTATGTGTTAAATAGAACTTAGGCCTTATTCGGCTCATTGGGTCACAAACCTAGGGTAAATTAACATTGTGGCAACATATCCTAAGTGTTAAACAGAACCTAGACCTTGTTTGGCTCCTCGAGTCACAAGCCTAGGGTAAATTAACATTGTAGCAAAATATCTTAAGTGTTAAACAGAACCTAAGCCTTGTTCGGCTCCTCGGGTCACAAGCCTACGGTAAATTAACATTGTGGCAAAATATTCTAAGTGTTAAATGGAACCTAAACCTTGTTCGGCTCCTCGAGTCAGAAGCCTAGGGTAAATTAACGTTATGGTAAAATGTTCTAAGTATAAGAGAAAGTTATACTTGGCGTGGCCATTCAATGTCCAAACAAGGGAACGCGTGTGTTGATAGTAGGGAAAATTGCTTTGGGAAGGGCCTCAAGGCTGAGGGTTTCACCAAATTAAGTCCACTTGGTGATCCCAGGCCCCAAATTAAAGTAAGTTTAAGTTTAAATTTTTCTTGAATCCTACAAATTAATTTGTTAGCTGTTACCCATGCTATGTTAGATTACATGGAAGCATAAAGAATAGATCATGAATAAGTTATAAGTTAAAGCATTAGTGATATTAATAGAGACAAATAAGGCTGTGAAACGTAAACTAACATGTATATTTTTTATAGCAAAGACACATAAAATAAACTTAGCATGTTTTTTCATTTATTAAAAAAAAAAAAATTAAGTACAAATGAACATAAAAGAAAAAGCATGTGAGGCACTGGAGCTTGTTTACAAAGTTGGCCATTTGTTCCAAAATTACAAAGTAATGTTAGGCTAAAGCTTCCTTCCCTCTCCCCTTCTTATCTTGGTCCTTATCTTTTTCTTCCTTTTTAACTGGACCACCTCTATAATTTCTTCCTTCTCTACATCCACCACCGGGGTCTCCTGAGGTTGATCTTGCTCTTGATCTTGGGGATTGACAATAGAAGGAGCAGAAGTGGGCTGGTCCGAGGAAGAAGGAGGAACGGAGCCAGTGTCAGCTTGAGGTGAAGGAAGGGTAGGTGGCAAGTGCAGAGCTGGGGGGTAGTACACCTTCTCAGGAGCCCTAAGCTCTGAGTCGGTGTCAATCCCTATAGCATTCAATGCCTGGCCCTACACCTCTAGGCAGAATGTCTGAGCAACATCCCTGAGTTGGGCATAAAGGCTTTCCGCAGCCTTAGTCATACCCGCATTGTAGGATGCCTGCTCGGCCTGAGACTTTTCTGCCTCCTTGACCTCAAGCTATTTCTTTATTTTCTTCAGCTCTACCACAGTCATAACCATTTTGTTCTCGGCCTTCTTCTGTGCCTCCAGTGCTTCAGCTACTTGCCTTTCAAAACTTTTGAGGGCAGATTCAGCATTCTTCTGCGCTTTTTCCACCTCAGCCAACTAAGCAAGGGTATCTTTCAACTTCTTGTTAGGCTCCGTGTGGGCTCTCTCATCAGCCTTCATTTTGGTTTTGGCTTTCCTAGCTATGTCCAACGAATAATCTACCCATTCCTCGGCCATGAAGACAGCTTTGATAGACTAAAAAATACATAAACAACATAAGTATTGGGTTGAATTTTTTTTATCCAATTGAAAAAAATAATAATAATAATAAAAATCAATCAATTACCTTAGGCAAATCTTGTTTCAAAGAGAGGAAGACCTCGCACTTCTTGAAGGACTTCAGCTCTGCCATGTCCTCTAGCAGGCACAAGGCTTTCTCCAAACTCTCAGCCATAAGTCCTGAGCTTCCCTTCTAGGGGTCCCTCAAGTTGGCATCATCGAGAACGGGATTGCCAGAGCTAAAGGTGAAGACCAGCCTCCAAATGGAGGGCTTCTTGGGTTGGTACCGCCCAAGGTCCTTGGAAGTCTCAATGGATGAGGACCTTATCTGTTGCCCTCTCCCATTACAGGCATCCTTGGTAAGGGACTGGTGGGAGATTTCAGTAACTTCTCTCTCCTCGGCACCCTTGGCGCCCTTACCTTCTTGGGCTCTTTTCCTTTTCTTCTCTGCCGCTTTCACGAACGATGTGCGTGTGGCAAAAGGAGTAGGTGGATGAGGAACCACCGCCACTTCTGGGATGTTGCCCCCAGCATGGGAATTAAGAAAGGCTATCAAGTTGGATGTCTTTTCTTTCTATCCCATACCCTCAGGAAAGTCTATGGCCACTTGGTTGGCGCTTACTTGTGCGACTTGTAGGTGTTGGCGGGAAGTGCTAGGAGTGTTCACAGGGCTTTCTTGCTGGTAGAAAACCTCGAAGTCCTTTTCGGTGATTTCCTAAACGGCATGCTTGAGGGAGGAATCCTTAGACTCGTTGTCTGATGGAATAAGGGGCTCTTGTGAATAAAAAAGTTTGGTTGCTAGCGAAGCTAGGCGTCCTAAGTCCCTTAACCTTGGGACTACTACGTCAATCAAAGCCAATTGTTGGTCCTTGGCTTTAATGACGTTCTTCGGAGTCTAAAAGCACTTAGTGGAAGGCTTGTACTCGAGGATGACGTGGGTGGCTCGGAGTTGGCCGACCTTGTGCAGGAAGATCTCCAACTTGAGGAGCCGGTTCAAGTCTTTGAAGTTTACTGAGTGCTTGGTTGGCACAATATGATATTTGTCTGCCATGTAAAACATTAAGGATCATGAGTAATGACATATGGAACATAAAAAAATAAAAGTGGAAGTCTAACTTTTCACTTTAACGAGGTAAGGTAACATCCTACATACACCTAGGGTCCTCAAGATTTCTACTTGGCTCCCTTTCTTTGGTAAGACAATGCAATCCATCGTGCCAGTCTCCCGAGACAATTAAGAAGTCCTCATCCATACCCTTGCTGGATTTAAGTAGGCAGGAGATCAACCTAATTGCGGGAACTCTACATTTGATATAATATTTTGTTTTCTCCCCTTTTTGGCAGTTGTACACCCAGTTCACATCGTGCCAAGTCAAGTTAGTCCCCATTTTCCTATTTAACATATCTATGCACTTGAGAACCCTAAATACCTTTGGGGAGCATTGGGTGGGAGTAAGCCTATAATTTATTAGAAAATCCCTGGTGACCTTCCCTATAGGAAGTTCTATCCCGCTTTTAATGAAGGCGATCATAGGAATGACTACAGATTTAGAAGGTCTATTCATGACCAACCATTCACCGTATTCACAGTGTCGAAGTTCAACACCGTTTGGGATCTATACTGTGCCCTAAAGGTAGCCATAGCCTCAAGGGTATCTACTAGTTTAGTGTATCTACCCATGGAATTTAATGGTGTGAAAAAAAGACAAGTACACAAAATCAGAGGTTAGGTAGTGAACACACCTATGAGCAACAGAAAGTTTTTTCCTCGGGAGCTCGCTTTAACTCAAATCGCCAGAATGTGCAAATGAACCTTAGCCAGCCCCAAGCCTTGTTTATATAGGGGTAAAAATGCGAGGTAATTTTCCCGCTCATAAATGAGGGAAAAACAAGGACCGTACGATCTTGATTGAGCCGTAGAATGTGGGGAGACAAGTAGTCGCCTAACTCCATAAATGAGAGATAGTAGATTCCAAAGCGTCAGGAGTGTGTTGTAGGCAAGTGAAAAGACGTTACCAAGTGAGAATGCGCATGGCACATGTGTAGCTGGCTTGTGTAGTTAAAACTTGCCTTTTATCTCGAGGTTAAAAGCACAAGTTTTAAGGGGCTGTTGTGGGGGCCCGAGGGCCGAGGATGAAGCTCAAGGGTCGTAGTGTAGGATGACAAGATCAAGGGCCATGGGCCCAAGGAGGATGGCTGTTCCGAAAGGTGTATAGAGGAGTCCAGGAGCACATGGCTGAGAGGGAAAGTCTCTAGTTTGGGGTAGCCTATGGGCTCTGCATTAAATAATTGACAACAGCTTTATCAGCTGCATTGATGAGGAAGTGACCTGAACCATGCAGATCACAACTTGGCAGGTTCTTTCCACCACCTTCTACAAACTGTGGGAAGGGATAAGTGTCAAAGTAGGAAATTGGTTAGGTGGGAAATGAATGGTTGAGATGCCAATAAGGAAGGAGTATATATAGGGGAAAGAGAAACTAAATAGGGAGAAGGAAAAAAGACCAAAAGAAAAGACAGGAGGAAGAGAGAGAAAGAGAAGAGAATATTACTGTTGAAACTGTAATTGTAACCTCCTATGGAGGCCTTGTATGAATAGATTGGTTCACTCAGTATACGGATCGGACCTATTTCTTTCTTATCTGACCCTCGAATCGGGCCATTTCTTTGTTGTGTTGTTCCCTCTCTACAAATTTTTTGTTTTGGGCCATAGATGAATTGATCCAGCCATTGTTTTGAGTAGGCCGTGGGCCTTAAGATTTTTCTTGCCCTTACATGTAATGTCCAATAATTTTCAACATTATACACATAACAATAGTGTAATGAGAAACTTGCGTGACCAATATCATAATTATCATTAAAATTGCAAGGCAAAATTATTTTAGTACCTCCAAATGTCTTAGTCGAACTAATATCCTATATATTTGATAACCCAAACTAACATTAATAACATCATTACAATTCATTATTTACGTGCGTAAGCATAGGTTACATACTAGTTTGCTATAATGTTTGGAAAATTAATTTCAATTATGTATTATGTCACTTAAATAATGGAGAAAAAAAAATTTTAATACAATGTATCCTTAAGTAACCATAAATAATTAGACCCTAAAAATGCCACTACATGCCTATTGATTTTTTTTTTTTTTTTTTTATCAAGTGTAGATGTATACTTGGTTCTTACATTTGATGTTTTCAATATAGAAATTCTTATTATTTCTATTTTTTAGGAAAATAAAATACGTGAATTTTTGAAGGCTAAATATCTAAGATTTAAGGTTTATAATTTTTAATTTGCAAAGCTAAATATAGATGTCAAGAGATTAAAAATATAACAACAATTGAACAAACAAAATATATATTATACTATTTCATATCTAAAGTTTAATTTTACATACATCTAAGTACCTCAAAAATCACTTACAAAGGTTAAGCACTTCCAAAAAGAAAAGAAAAAACAAAAAAAAAAAAAAAACAAAAACAAATAACACATATAAAGACTTTATGTCTCCCCTAGACATACCTTTTATAAACTTCACATATCATTGATGCACTGTATTAAGTTTTGACAGTGTTGTTGAGAGGTTTAGATCATATGCACCTAAAACCAAAGCCAAATTCATACTCTTCTTGACACTAATTCTCTCTCCCTCTCTCTCTCTCTCTCTCTCTCTCTCTTCAATATTTTGTGAAACTGGAATCTATAAAATAACAGGTTAATTAGCATGAAAAACTAACATTGAATGGAAAAAAAACCTATCATTTTTGAAATTAATGAAATTAAAAGTGGAAGAGTTCAAGAAGTAGAAAAAGGGGCAGAACCAAATCTCTTAATTTTCTGCATTTATGGCTTAAACTAGTAAATTGATAAGAAGATAGGGTGAGGTGAAAGGCTAAATGAAATACTACTCATACAAAGCGCCACATGGCAGAACCTCATGCACTTCTACATGAGGTCTCTGCTTTTATATATATTGACGATTGATTGATTGATTTTGTGATATTGATGATTTGCGGTAGATTTACTTGAGTCTCTCCTTCACATTTGGAAAGCTACATGGATAGAGATTTCATGACCTAGAGGCAACTAGGAGACAACCTAGCTAGTCCACAAGATGCACGAGGGAGGTGGTCTAGATGAGAGTGTTAATGTGCACCACGCGACCACCACACAACCTTATGGCATGTCTAGGTTGCGAGTTGCGCAATCTTTGTATGGACTTTGCTTCCTAGATTGCACCTAACCAATGCACACTTGCCAGCACATAAACCATTGTGAGGCATGGCAAAGGCTTTTGATAAGGGTGATACAAACTTTAGAAATCACAATAGAGATATTCAAGAGAAGCCACATTGAGTGTAAGAAAGGAGAGAACTTTTGTTTTGAGAAAAAAAACATTCCATCCTCTCTTTTCCGTCTCTTTCAATATTTGATTGAGATTCTGTAACCCCTTTCCTCACTCATAAACATAGACCTTGTGAGTGAGAGAAAGCTTATGGAAACTTGAGAAAGCCTAAACTGCAAGTAGTTTAAGTTAGTTACTAATACAATCCACGTGTTAGTCATTGTTGATTAGTTTATGCATGTGTAAGTCACTGATTAGTTTATGCTATAGTTTGTTAGATCCCACACTCTACAGAGTTAGTTATGTATGTATAGATTGGGGCTTGTAATAAGAATCAATGAATCAAGAATCATAATTTCTATTTCATCAAAATCTCCCATTTCCTTTACTCTGGCTTTCTACATATATCTCTGTCTTTGTATTGCTTTTCAACCACATTCAAATCCAATCTCTATTGTTGGTGTTTCCATTGGTGTTTCAATGGAGATTCTCTAGTAAGCTAGATGAAAAAAAGACTTGCTGAAGTTGGTTGCTAGCTAGAGCTTATAGATCTTAAGTAGACAAGGAGAAATAAGCTTGAAGGGTTTATGTTCATCTATGTATTGCAACTATTCATTCTAGTGAAGATTTTCGAGGGGTGGTCAGGAGAGTGGTTTTTACGCCCGGTGCTTAGTTTTTCCTCTTCCTAAACACGTTTTGGTGTTTAGTGTGGTTTGCTTGCTTTTCCATCTATTTCCTTTACAATACTATATTGCCATGCTTTGTGTAGTTTAGCTTGTTTTGTTTAGAAATTGGGTAAGTCATTTATACTTGCACTAATATGTTTAGTTTAAGGTAAAATTGATTAAGCCGTAAAAAGCTTGCGTTAGGGTTCTAAATACTTGCTAGGGATTATATGGCACATTTCAGTTTAGATTTGAGATAGCTTCTAAGGACTCTCTCTCAATAGTCCACATCTTTGGCGAGTATCTGAATGGCAAATTTGTACAGCAAACGTAACTGAAATTCAGAATTGATGGTAAGTCTATCATGATAAGCAAGCCAAATAAAATACTTTATTTTTTTAGGGCATTTTAATTCCAAATCCGTTTCCATTATCCACGTGAAATTCCTCCTTCTCAAATTTGTAACAAATCATAGGCTGACTTGAAGGGAAAGTTACCGTTGGAAGAATTGGTTCAAATAACATCATTTTGTGATGTAATTATTGGCAAACACCACATTGTTACGTTCACTGAAGTGAGAATTAGCATTCTCTTCTCTCCTTACTCACATCACTAGCGCTTTAAGAACTTCCTACAGATGTCGGATTCTATGGCCCGAACGGCCCAGCCCGGCTCATGTTAGAGATATGGGTTGCATATTCTGCCCCAACAATATGTTATTAGGCTTTAAATTTAGAGGAATTTAAGCCTATTTGGTAAGAGAATTCTAATAATATTGTTTAAGTATTATGGAAATACGTGAAATATTTAAAAAAAAAAAACTGTTGTTTAAATAATAATGTCAAGCAGGTCATTAGTTTAATATATATATATATATATATATATATATTAATAGAGGTACAATTCAATTTGATTGCTCTATGATGATTACTCTTTTCCCATCAAACTAAGATACTACTGAGCCTTTTTTTTGGTGTAGGCTGGCTCTGATCCAAGGTCCCTTACTCCAGGAGCTAACTACAACTTACATGAGTTTGATGCTTAGTCCCACTTTCACTGGTCACTATTGTATACGGTATAAAACAATGGATTGATGAAAATTGTTTATGATATATTATATCAGGAAAAAAAAATTCCAAAAAGAAACAATTTACCACATAAGAAACCAATCTTTAATTATTAAAACTCGGTATGCTCCTTCCATTCGACTTGTTCCAAAAAGTATGGTTACAGATACTCAATTACATACCAGTTTAGAAAATGTTTTAGACACGACGGTAGAGCCGTAGGGCGTAGAGCCCAGGAGCACTTACTCTTAGTTTTGGTTTAAACTTTAAAACTATAAAAGAAGAACAAATTGGTTATGTGAAGACAAACACTAGTGTTAAGGGTTCACCCGAAATTCAGAAATTTATTTGTGCTCCTTCACCCAATCACCCTAGTAGTTAGCCGACAAGCACTAGCTACATACATTGAATTTCGGAGATAACTTCATGAGAAATATTTGTTGTTGAAGAATTAACCTGACAGGCATTGATGTAAAATAGTTTGATTATTTGGTTAAAGTATCAAAAAATTTATATGCCATTCTTTTGGTTCTAGCATGTCCAGCCACCAAATTCTATTTTGCCTGCTTTCTTTTATCTTCCACGGTTTTATTCTGTTAGACTCTCTCTTTATCACTCCCATCTCTTAAATTGCTTCTCTCCTGCTAATTCAAGAATTTTCATGCAAGGAAAAATTAATAGAATCATAAGTGGAGCTCTCAAAATTGGCCTAAGAACTGACTCCTAGCAATATTAGATTGTTGTTATTAATGTGTTAAAAGTATTCACGTGTATGAGAAGTGTCCTTGAGTGTCAATGAGTGGCTTTTTGTTAGGGCAAATTTTGGTGCGCGTATGGTTAGTGCGTAGATGCCTAGAGATAATCATGGAATGCACAGATTTTGTGGGAGTATCATGACATTGAGTTTCACAATTGAATATGTTGGGTTAAAATATTGATCCTGATTAATTAATTCAATTACCCAAGTTGATTAATTAGGTCAAATTACATACAAATCGTGAAGGTACCATAAATCACCAAATAACTAATATGTAGTGGGAAAATTAATTAACATGGTGATTTGTTGACAAATGGGAAAAAACCTCTCTTAAGACAAAAATCTTATCGGGTGAATATAAGGTTACCACTCTCAAGAATCTACTAATTAATAATCAAGCAGTTACAATTATGAGAAATCTTACCACTATCCTAACCTATCCAAAAATACCACTCTATAGTTGAATCTTTGCTTCAATACCCAATTGGACTTGATCTTGTAGTAGACTTCTTTCCTTTGTTTCACAAATCTTCAATCTGTGACTAAATCCTTTGAATGGATCCTAGTACGTGATTAATTCCAGCAACTTGATTGATTGTTGTTGGCTACAAAATTCTTAACTTCATATATAATGAAGATTAAAAAGCCCTTGGTTATAAATCCCTATGGTGCACAAACGCAGTAGCTTTTCACAGAATGTATAAGTTTTAGGTCTCTGTTTTCTATGTTTGATGACTTTAAAATAAGCCTTATATATAACTGAGGTTGTAAGAAGAGAAACCCTAATCATTCAAGTCACCATGAGCTAAATTTCAGATCTAGGATTTCTGAAATCGTAGATCTCAATATATCGAAGCTTGTGTCGAGCTTCTCCATTAATCTTTGATAGTAGCTTCTATCAAGCTTGTGTCGAGATTTAAGGAAACAACTTTTCTTTGCTTATTTGTTGGATCAACCTTCATGTCTTTGAAGATACCACTTGATATGTTTGAACAACATGCTACTTAATATATTAAACCTAACTTAAATCTACGAAATTACAAGTGCGTTTTGTCAAATGATTAACCAATTATATAAAAAATATGACCTAACAGAATAGAAGGAAACTATAAGAAGGTAGTTAGAAGATAAAGTCAAGATTTGTGGTGGACAGTGTAAGTCAAGAAGAATAATTACATGGTAAAATATAGCTAAAGCCCTTAGCCCAGAAAAGGTAAAAGCTCAGATAAGATTACAATCATTTATGCTAATTGTAGATTAGATGAGATCAATAATTTGTTAATGTTGTATGAACTATGAAGGCTAAGCACCTGTATAAAATGAAAGGCAAATATTAATTGAGTTGAGAAGTTTGGAACCTCCTAGTTAATGTTAGAAAGGAGATTGGATACTTCGCACAACTGGTTTGTTAATGTAAATTGTCATTATGGTTATACTAGTTAAGTGGCTGTTTGGATATCACAGTAATCTGATGTAAAGTGCTATTTTGTATAGAGTTATCCTTAACTTTCTCGATTTCTTTTTTTCATATTCACTTCTCAAAACTTTATTGTTTTGGTTATTGATGGGGGAATATCAGAGCTTTTAACTCAACAAATCAGACTTGCATTGGTAACAGTTGCTAATCTACTTTTTGTGACACCAGGGATGTATATTAGTGGGGGGTAAGTCACTATATTGGAGGCCAAAAAATGATGCACCCCCTCTTACTTAGGAGAGTGAATGTAAGAACTGTGGTTAACAACCGAGGTGAAGCAATGGCATCTCTACAAGCTCCACTTGTTTCGACTGTTTTCTTTCAGGGAGTAATTTTTATCGGTCTAAGTACAGAGTTTCACCATGCTGGAGCAATAACTGCACTGCTACATACTCGATGCCTATACAAAAACTGAAGCTACATATATTAACATACATCAAGACAGAGTATACTAGAAGTCTAATAACCAAAATTGGCAGGGAAATTTTATCAATATGAGTAGCCACAAGATTCTTCTTTTACATAAAAATTGCCTCAAAATGATCAACCCACAATGACATAAATTAGAGCCAGACAAACTAGGCCATGATTATTACACATGGATCCCTCACGCTCAAGAAAGAGTTTCATTCCTTTGAGGTAATTCAAAGTGAAAGTATGACATGTTAAAGACAAGAACTTCCCTATGAAGTCAACACTTGAACTTTCCCTATGAAGTCATCACTTGAACTATTAGCTCTGATTTGTTAAAGTAAGTCACAGTCTTTTCTATTCTTTTCCTGATGTCTCAACCAAACTTCAGGCAGCATTCAGATCCTTGTCATTTCTTTTGCCAATAAAGAGCTTTCCTAGATTAGGCATTACCTTCTTTTTCTTCTTAATAGAGAACAAATTAAGATGCCGTGTGCCTGGTGAGGCAGACTTTCGAGCTGCTGGTGAGGCAGACTTCTGACACTTGGCTCGCCTGGATGGAGTAAAATTGCCATTACTTTTCATAGATTTTCTATGTAATGGTAGTTGCAAGTTTTCAGCTTCCACATTCTTCTCACGTTTCTGTCTCTGGTTTTGTAATTCTCCCTCAACAATTCGCTTTGCAGAGAGTGACCTCCTTGCTCTATAGGACTCTTGCTCTTCCTCCACCCTTGTCTCTTTCATCTCTCTCTGAGCTAATTCTGTCTTCATCAATATTTCCTTCTCACTGGCCTTTAAAGCTTGAGTCCATGCATCAGCAGCTGCAACCTTTTTATCAGCAATTTCCTCAGCCTGTACTGCACGCCCAGTTAAATACTCATATTCAAACTTTGCAATGGTAATCTTGGAACTATGCTGAGTTGCCAAAGCCCTGGCTGTCATGGTCTTCTCAATAAGAGTTCTTAGATTCTCAAGAGCTAAAGCTTCTGATGATTTAACCACCTCGAGCTTTTCCATGGCAGCCTGTAATCTTTCCTCAGTCAAGTCTATCTCAGACTCAGTTTTTTGAATGTCTGCCTTAATGGTGGCAGTTTCTGCTGTATTAAGCTCCTTTTCTTTCTTTGCAGCCTCTGCTTCTGTCTTAAGCTGCTCAAGAGTGAGGGATAGATTAGACAAAATTGATTTAGCCTTTTCCTCAGCTGCAGATACAACTTCCAACTTGGACTTGGCTCTGAGCAGCTTCGAATTGAGATTTTGAACGGTAAAATCAGTCTTTTCTTCTCTTTTCTTCAACTGAACTATCCCTTTTGTGACATGCTTTAGTTCATCTCTTATAATATCCATGGAGGTCATGAACTGAAAGCCTTCTTCTCTGACCACAGCCAATTCTTTTTTCCCTGCTTCCAACTCTTCTGTAATTGATTGCAATGAAGGTGAAGTTCCTAATTCTTTCCCCTTCCGAAAACTGCCATGGCTCAAGCTATCATTTCTCTGAACCTTTGCTTTCATTTCTTTCACTAGCTTTAGCTCCTTTTGCAACACATGAACATCAGACATTGTCGAGGTCAATTTGGCTTCAAGCTCTTTTGATTTGCCAATCTCTTCAAAAATATCCTTCATCTTCTGCTTGGTTTTCTCCATTGCATCTGAGAATTCAATGGCTTCCTTTACTCTTCGAGCTTCTATCTCTCCAAACTCTTTCAAAGCCTCAATCCGTGCCAACTCAACAAGCACTTGTTCTTCATTGGCAGCCCCAATCTCCTTCTTAAGGGCTTCAACAGAGTTTGGATAAGACAACAGTTTCGAGCTTGAGGCTTTAACTTGCTTCTCCATCCTCAATTTCTCTTCCAAAACATAAGCCATGTCAAACTTAAGCTTACCCAATTCCCGTTTCACAAATTCCAGTTCTCTTATCACTTCTTCATACTGATAACTCTCAATGTTCCTACCAGCCAATGCCCCTTCATCACACCTTCCCGATTTCTTTAGCATCTCAACGTCTTGCATTTGTGCCTTTGCCTTTGTGTTCAACTCATCAGTTAATACAGACAGATCTTTCACTGTCTTCTTTGCATTAGAGAGCTCGGATTCTGCTTGAGCTCTTGCTAACTCAGCGGCCTTCTTGCTCTCTTTGTATCTACCAATGTCCCTTCTTGCTATATGGACTCCTCTTGCTCCTAAAGATGACTTCTTTAACAATTCAGAAGAAAAAGTTATGTTAGAGAATGCAAATGGATGATAGTGTATAAAATTAAATGTAAATGGTGAAATGGGGTTTTGACAGTTCTTTGAAAAGTACCTCAGAGAAATCCATCTGGGGTTTATTTAGTGAAGGACTACCTTCAAGAGCCTTATCTCCATATAAATTTACGGCTGCTTTAATTGACCCAGTTGTCCTTCTGTAATCGAACTTTGCTCTTTCCATTTTTGCTGTTCCACAACCAAGAAGGTGAATATTATACGTCGTTGCGCAGCCTAGAATACTTTAGCTAAAAGCTAAAGCCAATTTTCTAAAAATTAAAATCTGGGTCTGCTTCTAACTAGAGAAACTATAGCAAAGATTTATATTTTACAATAAAATGCAAGCAGTTTCAACGTAGACTTCAGATTATGAAAGAATGGTATTAATTATTAAGAGACACAAAGTAGTGACAACATATGCACAAAGTGCTTACCTGAGGCTGAGAATATTTTTGGATATAGAGAGTAGAGAGACAGTCTTGTCTGTAAGATGAATGTTGTGTTGTGTTACATAGGAAACGGTTAAGTTTCAATAGGCAATCCCAAGAAGAAAGAAAGGAAAGATAAAACGGCAAGGGAGAGTGAATGCTTATGATTGGCTGACATTGGTTGGAAGTACCGCTAGTACCAACCATACGAATATGATTATTCCCTTTCCGGCCTTTTAAAGAATTGTTTTGAAATATCTTCCTTTAGACCCTCTTTGAAGGTTATTGGGAAGCTCCTGCTACTAACGAGAGTAATGTTAGTTGTTACTAGACATGGTAAAACGGGTCAAAATTTTCTGACCCGATCCGACCCGATCCGAAAAATACTCGACCCGAATTTGATTTTTTTGACCCAAAACAAAAACGGGTTGACCCGTGACCCGACCCGAGTTTTTCAAGTTTTTTGCGGGTCAACCCGACCCGACCCGCGACCCGACCCGAACAAGAATCACTTTTTTAAAACTTTTTTTTTTTTGTTAAAAAAAGAGTAAAATTAAAACAATAGTAGTTTAATTGCTTATTGTGAGCTTTAAGGAAACAATTGATACATTTAGATATGTAAATTAATTGAAAGATAAAAAGTTGAGTATTCTGTAATGAGTAAAGATTTCTAGATATCAAATAGTAAAGTACATGCCAAGATAATATGGTTATAGTAGAGTTAAAAATGTAGATTTAAAATTGTAGACATGTGTGAGAAACATTTACAAGTGTAAAAATAGTGAAGCCAAAATATCAAATTAGCATAAATTATGAATGCTTAGACTCATTTTTTAACAATTTATGTCCAAAACAAACGACTTTTCAAAATAAATTATGATATTTCCTTGAGTGTGTGTTACTTAACAATGATATGATATTCATAAAAGAAAATATGTATAAATAAGTTAACAATCAAATTTTAATATATATCTCAAATTGAAATAAAGTGCCAACCACAATTGATAATAGATTATAAAATTAATTTTTAAGATTGTAAATTTCTTATATGTTTTTATTCCTTATCAAATAAGTTATCCAATAAGTCATTTGTAATTTTGTTTTATATTTTGAAATGTTGATATTGTGTAGAAATAAAACATGTATACTTGTTTTATTTATGTTTGTGTTATTTTTTTTTAGATAGCAATGTTAAGATTTGTATAATTTTAAAATTATTGAATAAGTATTATTAAGTTTAACTGAATTCATTCTTGATATAAGTGGTGAAGTCAAAATAATGCATTTTATATAAAATAATTTATTGCATAACTTTTCAAATGACAAATACATGTTTTATTTATAAAAAAAAAAAAAAATCATGTGAAAAATACGGGTCAATACGGGTCAACCCAACCCGACTTGAAACCCGATTGACCCGAACCCGTTTTTAACCCGCTTAAGATGATCCGTTTTTGACCCGTGACCCGTTTGACCCGCAATCCGACTGACCCGACCCGAACCCGACCCTACCCGCCTGTTTTGCCATGTCTAGTTGTTACCGACCAAGCATTTTTCACAGTACATTTCATGACAATTGTTTCTCATTTGAGTCTGCTGGTGATGCCATTTCATTTATATCATTTACATTTCGAAACCTGTTTCCAAAAAAAATAAAAACATTTCAAAACCTTAATAGTTGTGAAAAATTTATGGACTCATTGAGTTCCAAATTACTTATGAGAAAATTTATGAAAACGAACTTTTGTGCTATAACTCTAATGTAACGTACTGACATTGTGAGTAGTAAAGAAAATTTGATAATCATGTAAAAGTGAAACTGAATCTAACTCCTATCACAAGTCTCACACGTAAGATAAAATTTAGAGTATGAAGCGGAAACAAAACAAACATACCTTCAGTCATAATTGTTTAAGTGTTTAGAGAAAAAGAAAACTCACTATATATGTTAGTGTATCTATAAAAAGTATCTTCTAGTCTATGGTCTTTACCTTACATATCTCCTTTTGTTGGAAACACACTATATATATATATATATATATATAGGCTAAACTAGGGATCCTTTTAAATTAAGATTTGTTCCATAATCTCTTTCCATTAAGGAGTTTAAATCTTGTAACTTCAAGGTGTTTATTAACCAAAGGGATTATACTAATTGAGAGTTACTTAGAAATTGTTATTCACCATAACATCTTTCACAAATAAAATTCTTAAGACATGAGTTTTCATTTATCATTTAAATGTGGGGCACATAAAGTTTTTTAAAATCTTACATTCTCCCACTTGGTCCACTTGACATTTGAATTACCTTATAAATGATATTAGCTTTAATATAGCCATGATCTTACTCATGTCAACTGGTTGTGAAATGCTCCACTCAAATAAAGAATACAATATATGAACCATGGCGATAAAACCTTCAATTATAATGAGGACTTTCTTCCATGTATTATAAGTATGGTAATCCTTTCATGAGTACTTTATGAGCCATTATTTTTTTATGAATTGACTACTTATTAGCCATTTAGGTCATCTTTTATACATTCCCAGATATATATATATATATATATATATATCATCCTTATATATCTCTACAGATATATTTAACTTAATACATATACTTTATGTGTACAAAATAAAAATCATATATTTTTTTCTCCAAAAATAACCAAATATGTGTCCAAAACATAGAATAATTAGAGAGAAATTAAACATCAAATGAGCTAACAAGTTCCATATGTCCAAAAGACTTTTATACTGCTTTGTCGGCAAACCTTTAGTTATGAAATTAACAAATATTAGCTCAATAATTATAACACAATGGACACTTTCAATTTCTTAAAATTCTCTCTTAGACTAAGTTACTTTATATTGATATGTTTATTTCGGCTTTCACAATCATTGTTCTTAGAGAAGAAAATTATAGCCGAATTATCTTTAAAATCTCTAAAGGTCTCATCATAAAATTGACAACCTTAAGACCTATCCATAATGCTTGTCTCATAGCTTCATAGCATATAGGATATCTTACATGACAATATCAAATCACTACTTCCAAGTAGTATATCATTCATATTTAGGAGTAAAAGAAAATGTATTTACTCCCACTAATCTTAAGGTCTATATACGGTTAACAATGTACCTAGTAAAACCAAAGGGGATAACAAAGTTGGTGAACCTTTATGTACCATTAGTGGGATATCTATATGCCGAACTTTTGCAAAGTATAACTTTTATCGGGAGTCAAACCTTAATGGATCTTGTAAATTAATATTAATAGCTTTCACAAAACCTTTAGCATTATAGGAACAAATTCCCAAGTTCTTACTCTTGAGCAATTAGATCACTCTCACCCTCGTACTCAGATTCTCATTTGGCATATTTATTCAATGAGATGGGTGGTTCATCCACATGAGTACCAAAACAAAGATCCATAAACCCAAACAAAATAAACTTTAATGCTATGAAACTTTAACTTTAATTCTAAATTAACCAATGTCAATTTTTTTTTTTTTTTTTTTTTGATAAACAACCTTTCATTCAATTAAGCAACAAAAACAGGGGCGTCTCCCATACAAATAGCCTCAAGAGAGGGGGGGAGATTACCTTTGAGGAAACAGAAATCTAAACAGGAATTCCAAGACAATTTAGCTATAGCATGAGTAACTAAATTGCCTAATCTCCGGACCCAACTAAACTTAAACGAATCAAAAGCATTAACTAAACAGTGAATATTACTAAGAATGTTGCAAGAGAGCCAATCTGGGATAGCATCAGCACTTGTCAAGGCATCAATACAATTCTTCGCATCCCCTTCAAAGATTACATTCTTCCATCCTTCCTTGATCGCTAATTGCATAGCCCAATAAAGGGCCTCCGCTTCAGCTTGCACCGGGGGGCAAGCGAGATGCATTTTTCCCCAAAGAGACAATACCTAACCCATCTGGTCCCCAACAATTACAGCAAAAGCTGATCTGTGGTTGTTCAAAGCGGCATCTACATTGAGCTTGATCCAACCTTGTGGTGGTGGGTTCCATCTATAGGACACATGCTCCAAAGCCGTACTCATAGCAGGAGTGAAAGCCTTTACACTCTCAAGGAATCTTGAATGAATATTTCGTTTAGCACTCATTACATCAGCCGTTACATTACAGAATTGCTTGAGATTTCTAGCCCTCCAAATCTCATCAATGACTAAGGCCATGTTGAGGGACACGTGCCACAGGTCCTGAATTGGAACCGGAGCAACAAGTGGCTCCAATATAAGCTTGGTGATGTCTGCCAATGTGATGATAGTAGTTGGATCAATACTTAAACCCCAGCATGTAGTTGCCCATTGAGCTCTGGCGAAAAGACATTCAAAGATAATATGGGAGCAGGTTTCCACCTATGCATTGCACAGAGAGCAAGATGGGTCTATATAAAGCAGCCTTACTTTTAGGTTCTCTTTAGTAGGGATAGCATTGACACCGATTCTCCAAATAAGCATTTTGAGTCTTTGCGGGAGTTTGGCTTTCCACAACTTTAACCAGAAAGCTTGGGGTTAAGACTCACTTTCCGAGCATGCGAATGCAACCTTGTGGACCGATTTGACAGAAAATCTTCCTTTTGAATCAGGAATCCAAACAAGCCTATCTTGCTTTGGATTATATGGAATTGGGATGGAGAGAATAGCACTTGTATCAACCGAGTTAAAAATCACATTTACCCATTCTCTGATCCATGATCTGGTTGAAGAATCAATGAGGTCAGCTTGGTTCAATTCAGTAGTGAATTCGACCTTCCTATGGGTAGAGACGCATCATGCATGAATTTTCAATAAAATTCCATTCATAAAACTAGTAAATAGAACAATAAGAATCAAATTCTCCATACCTATGGGCCTAGGAAAAATCTCATCTTAATGCTACATTCACTATATTATTCCTATTAAATCATAAAAATAATAACCTCCCTATGGGGCCAAGTCATTATCTTCATGAATTAATTGCCACTTAGATGCCTTTATTCCTAATGAAGTCTTGGAAAAATTTCTTGATGTGATTATAATCATGGCTTAAGATGCTATGGCTACCCTTAAGTCATTTTGATATTCACCACTTCAAATAGCATCATAAAGATCAATCAATCCTAATATTGATCATGACAGTATGCACTCCAAAATGATAAGAAATAATATTTCACAACATGATAAGTGCAAAGAAACCTAAAATGGTTTAAATTAAACAAATCCTTCACTTCAATGATCCAAATCTCATATGTAACAATAAATTTTATGAAATAATTGCAAACTTACATGCAACACATTTCTCCCCATAATTTATTGTAAAACGTTATGGTTTCCAAAATATAAGGATCATTTTTGTTATCATGTCAAATATATGTGATGGTGAATGATAAATTTGACCAACTCCATGTCGTCCAAAGAAGTCGTCTAGAGAATGAAGATGATCCCACACAAGAAGGTCATCATAGAAGGACGACTTGCCATGAGAACAAGGTATGCTCGTCAGGAAGGCTCCTAGATGAGCCCCTATTAGGAGAAATGAGAAGGTCGCCTATAGAAGGATGACCTTCCCTGGGAACAAGGTACACTCATCAGGGAGGCTCCTAGATGAGCTCCTGACACTTAGGTGAAATCCAAGTTAAGTGCAATAGCCCCTTACAACATGAATAACTTCCAGTGACAATTATATGAAAAAAGTGTAACTCTAAAATGGTTGTGGAAGTTATCCTTGAACCCTCACAACTCCTCAAATTTAAGGGAGGTTACAAGTCTAATAACTGTTTCTAGGACACTATATAAATGCTCATTCAGACCGGACAAAGACACATTTTTTGACATTTCCTAAAAGGTTGGAACTCCAAAATTTGAGAGAGAAAAACTAACTTTGACATTGGAGGGTTCTTGGCCGGTGACCCCGGTCACCTTTGATCACTGTTCTTTCTTTTTCAGGCCATCAAAACAGCTAGTAGTCCTTTCAAATCCGAAACATCCAGCCTACTGATTTTCTTCGCATCATCAATATGAATCCACAAAAATAGTCTCAAAAGCAATTTACCATTGAAAATTATTGAGGCATGTTTGTCATATGAGCCACCATACTGTCACAAATTATTTTTCAAATAATTAAGATTTTATATCTAGGAAACAAACATAAATACTTGGATGAGCACTTGATGAATATCAAAATTAAAATCAAATTTATGAACACTTTAAGTGCCTTGGCATGTATTTTAGTCAAATTTCCCAGTAGTCCACATTAGCATATTGTAAAATATTATATGTGGACAATATACGATTAGAGAAAACAAGGTCCTTGAGTCACACAGTCAATGAAAAAACAAATTGATACAACATATCAACCTTTGAACCAATCTAGTTCAATATAGATAATAATCTTGGGGATTTCAAATTGATTCTTCAAATCTCAGATCTCAATGGTAATTCGTTACACAAATACCAATAAAGATGCAAAACAAAACTTGTTCCCTAGGATTTAGAGTACACATGCTCTATATTTGCATTCAGGACAACTTAAATTTCATCCTAAAATTAAATTAGTGCATTTATCCCACCCGTTCTTGTAAGAGTATTCTCATCAAAGGTGGGATAAATGCTAAAAGCTATTTTTAGCAACAAAACCACTAAAAAAGTCCCTACATCAATGGTGCTAAATTTTAAAATTTTTAGCACCTTGCTACAGCAAGATGTTATTACTAACACCATACTGTCGCAAGTTGCTACTCATTTTTTTTATTTTTTTTATTCCCTTCTCTCTCCTCTCAAATCTCACTCTCTGCTCTCTCTCAAAAAGAATAAAAAATGATAAATAAATAATATTTTAATGATAAACAAACATACCTTCAACCATAATTGCCTATCTCCATCAAAAAGAGATGTGCAGGGTAAAGGCCATAGACAGAAGGTACCTTTTATAGATACACTAACTTATGGTGAGTTTTCATTTTCTCTATTTTTTTCCTACTCATGAAAATATTATTTATTTATCATTTTTTTATTCTTTTTGAGAGAGAGAGAGCAGAGAGTGAGATTTGAGGGGAGAGAGAAGGGGAATTAAAAAAAAAAGGAGTAGCTACTTGCTACAAGGTATTAGTAATAACATCTTACTGTAGCAAGGTGCTAAAAATTGTAAAATTTAGCACCATTGATGTAGGGACTTTTTTGTTGCTAAAAATAGCTTTCAGCATTTATCCCACCTTTGATGAGAATGCTCTTACAAGGACGGGTAGGAATGGTGAATGTTAAAATCTATATACCATGTCTGTTAAAATTTGTAGCTCACGTGTCTTATTATTATAGTAAACTTGCATGAGGTTAAATCCCTTTTCACCTTGTCTATATATGATTCAAAAGTTGCCACTTTGCTCACTTGAAATTAATTCTATTAGCCTTTTGTAACCTACCTTTCCATTTGCCGTTAAAAAACATTTTTTTAGATGAAAATAAACATAACAGGAACAAAAAAATGTTTGGGTTCGAAATTTTGTAAATTAGAAAAGCAAATTCAACTTCTCAAAGGATTGTAGGATTGAAAAAGAGTTTGCGTTTTGTGTTTTGCATTTATAACACCCCTCTCCTTTTCCTCTGGATTTGATTAAAATCTCAAGCTAAATCTCTAAATCTGATTTTTTTTTTTTTTTTTTTTTTTTTTTTTTTGGGGTAGTCTGACTCCTAGATATCCAAATTTACATCAATTTTAATACTTAGATTTATTCAAAAAACTAATTTTCATTGATTTTAACATATTCATAAAAAAAAATTTGTAAACTTAATAAAAATACACAAGAAAAATATTGTTCTGCCTTACCAACAAATCTGTAAAGACTTTTCTATATTTATATCTAATGTAAATTCAAGATAAAACAAGGATAGCTATTGTACAGATAATCTAAGTTGAATTCAAATGCAAAAATCAAATAGAGATAATATCTCTTCGGTTCTAGTTTCAGCCTTTCAGGTATCTTTTATGTTATCTCTTCTATTCGAAGGTGATGGTAATCCTTGAATCTTTGAGTTTGAATGAGTTTTATTTGTTGATAGTCGGACAATATTTTTTATATGTAGCAAGTTGTAATTAATGAGTATAATTTAACGACTTATGAGTTTTGAGAGGAATTATTAGGTCCATTGGAGGACTGCTGAAATGGTCCTCCCAGTGAACCTAAAAAAAATAATGATAATCACTTATTGCCTCCCATTTGTCCCGTTCGCTATGTTTAGGGTTAATACAAAGTCAAAAATGGCTTTTGGCGGACAAGAACTTCTCATCATTCCTAACCAATTGTTGTTTCTTATACGCAATAACCAAACATCGCTAAATGAACCAAGCTTTCAAGGAAGCTTTCCAGACCTGATAGAAATGCCCAAGACATCGCTCCTATAATGCTTGGACATACTCGCTTTGGAAGTGGATGATGTGCTTGACTTGGTTATATCATTTTCTGGATGCTTGTAACAAACATTTGACAAAGAGCCTGATATCGGGAAAAAAAAAAAAAAAAACTTAAGAATTTATTTTCCTATTACTTTACTCTCAACTTTTCAGGGAATTAAACTAAGAACATAGATTCTAACTCAGGATCATTCTTACATAAACAAAAACAACAAGGACTTTGACTCTCAAATTTTGAGCAAATTGAGTCTTTCGTTATCAAATTTGAAGAAGATAAATTTTCCAAAAATGCACGAATTTCTACTAGTCTTCGCCTTATCAAGCCTAGATGTTGACTTCGGTCGACTTTACGTTCTTGTTTTTGTCATCACAATCGTTGTCTCTGTCATCGTCTTTTCTATACTGTCAAGCTCTCTCCAATCCCACATGCCTACCCCTCTTGGTTCTACACTCATCTGGGTTGGGGATTTCGGATCCCTTGCTTAAGTTTTTGTTTTTACTTAGGCATGTGGTAGTCCACGTGGCATCCTAGGGGCACATATGTATACTTCTTTAAATTTTTTATTTAGGTCTATTAGTCCATCAGCATTCTCTATCGATAACTTAACGATAATAATGACTATTTTAATATGATGCCAACATATAAGAGACTAAACTAACATATTTGCAAAATTAAAGACTAAATTGACATAGAGTGTAAACATTAGAAACTAAATTGGTAATTGACCCAGTATTTTATCATTGTTTTAAGAATCGGTCCCTTTTGATGGTAATTTATAATTGGTTCACGGGTTAAAAGCCTACTATCTTTTGAGTCTAGGTCACAAGTTTTTTATTAGTTTTATCTAGATTTACCGTGACATGAATTTTTCACGTATCATTAAAAACTTGCCCCCTAGATTTTGTTCTTAAATTATTATAAATTTTTTTGTTGTTTTTTTAGAGAAGGGAAGAAAGCCTAATTAAGAGAAAAAAAAATAGTTGAAAAGCAAAACTAATTTTTTTCTAAACAAAACTATTTTTATTTTTATTTTATATTATTATTCAAAAAAAGTGATATCTTAGCTTTTAACTAATCTACTCCTACCAATGAGATAGCCAAAAAAATGCATCTTTATGAGCCAATAGTGTGTTGGATGAAATTTGAGACTTTTGGGTATATGCCAATGCAACATGTCCTTTAAGTTCATTAAGCTCATCACTCTTAAAAACTAAACTTAATAACTTGTAATTTTTTTTTTTTTTTTTTTTTTTTTTTTTTTTGAGAATGAAGATTGCGAATTTTATTTAGAAGAAGGCAAATCTGCCTGATACATTTCAAAACAATGGGATGGAACATCCTCCATCCAAACAGAAAAACCCTTGACATGACATGCATGCCTAGCAAGGTTATGAGCTACACTATTTCCTTCCCTACGTACATGCTGAAATTGTATATGATTAAAGCACAAAGCCAAATCGTGTGCCTCTTTAATAAGCAAACCAAAGGGCGTTAAATTTGACACCTAGTCCAAAAGGCCACTAATGATTAAGGTTGAATCACCTTCAAAAATAACTTGATCAAAACCAAGTTCTGCAGTCATTTCTAAGGCCCGTGTTGCTGCCAATGCTTCCACCTCTGCCACCGAACTAGCAAGCGGAATATTCTGAGCCAAAGAAACCATAGATAGGCCTTGATTGTCACGTACTATCACCCCTATACCAGCTCGACCAACATCCTGAAAAATTGCCGCATCAAAATTTGCTTTATACCAACCCACCGGTGGTGGTGACCACCTTGCACTTGGCCCGACCGTAGGTGCTGCTGCTAACTTCTTTGGCTGTGCAGAGCGAAATTCCATCAGCGCCTGAAAAGCTCTCTGCACAATAAGATTAAGAGGAAAACCTAGTGGATTTGTTCTGACCTTATTCCTTCGATACCAAGTCGTCCAAGTCAGCATTGCAAACATTTCAGCACTACAACTCGAATCAAAAACATAGAGGAGCAAATGGGAAAAATCTTGGAATGTTGTTTGATCTCTGAAATGCCATTGGGGGTCTTCGTTCCACACCTGTGCAAGGCTCGGGCAGGACCATAAAGCATGTAGAGTATCTTCCTCATGTTGCGAACACAAAGAACAACTAGAGTCTTCCACCACACAGCGCCGTTTCAGGTTCTTCAGGGTTGGGATGGCATTTTTGTAGGCTCTCCAAAGGAAGTTTCTGACTTTACACGGTACTGATAGGCTCCAAATCTTCTTCCAAAGAGGCTTCATTAGCTCGACATGGGTAGGAGGCTGGGAAGTTGCCAATTTAGCTTCAGATTTTAGGAAATAGTAACTTGACTTAGTAGAGTAGTGACCGCTCTGGACATATGGCCAAAAGAGAGAGTCTTGTGATGTGGTTCGGCCCAAAGGAATTTGAGTGATCAAATCAGCTTCCACCTGAGAAAAGCAATTATGCAGCAATTGTGTATCCCATTGTCTAGTAGTGGGATCGATTAATTGGCTCACCGTGGCATCTTGTAGTTCCGCTGTGAGAGGACTTTGGAGGCTTAGACTTTGCAAGGAAGGCAGCCACTTATCACCCCACAAGCTGATAGATTCTCCATTACCCACTCTCCATTTTGATCCTCTCCTTATAACCTCCCTACCCTTCAAAATGCTCTTCCAAGCATACGACCCTCCATAGCCCTCCTTAGCTTCCATTATGGAGCAATGCGGAAAGAACTTGGATTTGTATACATTGTAAAATAAAGAGTTTGTATTATGCAGCAACCTCCATGTTTGTTTGGCTAATAGGGCATCATTGAACAAAGATAGTTCTTTGAAACCCATGCCTCCTTCGGACTTTGGTTCACACATGTTCTCCCACTTGAGCCAATGAATTTTTTTACGATTTCCTCTTTGACCCCACCAAAAACCACGAATGAGTTTTTCAATTTCATGACAAAGTCCAATTGGTAGCTTAAAACAACACATGGTATATGTTAGAATAGCTTGAACAACTGCCTTAATCAAAACTTCTCGTCTCGCTTGTGATAATAGGCTTTCTTCCCATCCTTGGAGCTTTCGCCAAACCCTCTCTTTAATGTAATCAAAGCTAGCTTTTTTGTGCTTGTCCACAAGTGAAGGTAACCCCAAATACTTATCATATTGCAAGATTTCAAGGACCCCCAAAGCTTCTTTGATTTCATTCCTCATAACCGGAGTGGTGGATTTGCTGAAGAAAATTGCTGTTTTGCCTTTATTTATTTGCTGCCCCGACATGCTTTCATAGGAGGCAAGAAGATCAAGCACCTTTTGACATTCACCTCTAGTGGACCTGCAAAACAATAAGCTATCATCTGCAAAAAGCAAATGAGTTAGTTTCGGACTTCTTCTACTCAATGCAAATCCATGTATGGTGCCCTCACTTGCTGCCTTCAGGATTAAATTATTTAAGCCTTCCGTACACAACAAAAATAGAAAGGGGGAAAGAGGATCGCCTTGGCGAATCCCCCTTGTAGGTCTGATCAACCCCTTTGGCTCTCCATTCACCAACACCGAATATGAAACTGATTTAACACAAATCATCATAAGGGCTATCCATCTTTCATTAAACCCCAATTTCCTCATCACCTCTTCCAAGAAACACCACTCCACTCTATCATACGCCTTACTCATGTCTAGTTTTAACGCCATAAAGCCAGATTTCTTAGACTTATGATTATTCATGCCATGCAAAGTTTCAAAAGCCACAAGAATATTATCTGAGATCAATCTATTTTTGGTGAAGGCACTTTGGTGTTCAGTTATGATTGAGGGAAGGATTTTTTTTAACCTATTTGCAAGGACCTTTGAAAAAATTTTGTAAAGGACATTGCAAAGGCTAATGGGGCGGTAATCAGTGACGGCAATGGGATTTTTATATTTTTGGTATTAAGGTTATGAAAGTATGGTTTAAGGGGTGGGGTAGTGTGGCTAAATTTAAGTATGACAATATGGTTTTGGTGACATCATTACCAACAAGGTTCCAATAGTTTTGGTAGAAGAGAGGAGGCATACCATCAGGACCAGAAGCTTTTAAAGGAGCCATCTATTTTAGAGCAGCTTCTACCTCCCATTCCGAGAAATCTTGTGACAATTGAGCATTCATATCGTCGGTGACCACCTTCTCCATTGTAATCTGTCCAACACTCAGGTTTGAAGATTGAAAGAGTTGTTGGTAGTATGTTGTAAAAGCCTCGGCTATGTCCTCGGATTGGCTGACCCAAACACCTGTAGAATCTTGGACTCCCATAATTCTATTCTTTCGATGCCTTTGAGTAGCCCTACTGTGAAAATATTTTGAATTTTTATCACCATCAACCAACCAAAAGGCCTTAGCTCGCTGCCTCCACATCTGATTTTCCTTCACCATTAACTCATTAATCTCCCTTTTCAAGCCCCTCACACAGTGATTACTCCCATTTTGCATTGCTTCTTTTTCAGCTTTCACCAACCCCTTCTTTTTCTCGGCTAATTGTCTCCTAACATGGCCAAAGTTCTCACGACTCCACTTTGATAACTCGCTCCCGCACTTTTCAATCCTTTTTATCACTTCTCTTTTGGCTTCACAAGGGATTGAACCTCTCCATACTGCTTCAATCACCCTTCCACATCCCTTATCTGACATCCACATCTCTTCAAAGCGAAATGGCCTTGAACTTGGTGGGGGATCTATGCCACTTGGAACAACCCATAGAGGAGAGTGATCCGAAGTAGTACATGTGAGATGAACAACCTTAGTGCCAGCGAAGTGGTTGAGCCAGTCTGTTGTACATAAAGCCCTATCTAATCTTTCCCATATTGACTCCCCCAAAGTATAATGTTTACTCCAAGTGAACCTTGAACCCGAGTACCCTAAGTCCACAAAGCCACATGCATCAATTGCTTCACGAAACAACTGCATTTGATTGTGACTTCGTCTCCTTCCCCCCAATTTTTCATTGCTTCTTACCAACTCGTTGAAATCCCCCACACACACCCATGGACTTTGAAACTTCCTCTTTAGATCTCTTAGCAAATCCCAAGATTCAATCCTCTTTTGAGTGTTCGGTTCACCATAGAATCCTGTGAAACGCCACTTGGAATCTTTATTTTTATTTATGATTGTATCAATATGGTTCTTATCCGCCCCTTCCACTGAAATATCAATTGTTGACATCCAAAAAAGCACTAATCCTCCTCCCCTACTTAACCGTGGTGATACAAACATATTCTCGAATTGAATTCTCCTTTTCACATCCTTTAGCCTTGCTTCATCTGCCTATGTCTCGGCTAAAAACACGACAGAGGGATCTTTTGCCCGCACCATCTCAGCAAGCTCGTTAACTGTACATGGGTTCCCAAGCCCACGACAGTTCCACACTAAGCAACTCATTGTGTTTGGCAGGGCTGAATATCAGCCTCCACCATTGTAAAAATTTTGTCACTCTCATCTTTCGAAACCCGCCTATGTTTGCTTGGTAACTCCAGATGATCATCCCCACTTCTCTTCCCACCAAGTTTCCTTCCCTCGCCTGGATTGCCAACTGACTTTGATTGATCCCGCCCAGTGATTATCTTTCTGTTTCTTGGATTGTTATTAGTTGCTGGTTCGGTCTTGGACAGCAGAATTTTTTTGCGAGTTGTCCTAGTTCCAGCTGGTCGTTCACCTTCATTCACAGCTGAGGTGGCGGTCTGATTATGGAGAGACATAAATTATATATGTCTTATCATTTTTTTTTTTAATGTATGCATTATATAAGTTTTATTATATAGACTTAATTAAATGAAGTTCTAACTCTATATAATTTGAGGCTTAAGGCTTTAGCATTAGGTGAGATTTATTCACAAGTATACCTTAACTTTACTTCTTGCCTCACCGAGTTCTGTGTGGCGTGATCACCTTAGGTATGTTTTGATGTCATGGTCGTCATTTCATCCTTCTTTTATATGTTGACGACAACATTCTCACTGGAAATGATTATTCTCTTTAATTAAACTTCATCAAAGAGCTTGACAATTAATTAATTCAAAAATCTATTAAAGAAAATAGTTAATTTTTATATATAACTAGTCTCTAATTCATGCGATATACTGTATAATTTAATAAAAATTACATATACTTATTTTTTTAGAGGGACAATGACGTAAAAATGAATGATAATAAGGAATTTGTTCAGATTTGTAATGAGGCTCTTCATCCTCTAATTTTATTTAATATAGGAAAAGTAGACAAGTTGGAAAATGAATAACTAAATTTTGGTTTATATGTTTGATTAAGTTTCAATTCAATTTCCAATCTCTCTATTAATTCATTGGTAGAGAGTTCTATAGACAAACTTCATAAACAAAAATGATAGAGAACATAATACAAACAAATAAAGGAAAAGCAAATAATGATTTTTATGAATTTAATTAAGAATAGTTGTATCTCACCAAATGTCGGTTTGTCTCTTGAGATAAAGAAAATACTCCTTTTATTGTACAGTTTGAAGTGGTCATATAAGACTCTGGTATATATGGAAACTTCTCTTTTGATGCTATTTGGATTAAAATATTGCTAAAATTAACCTTTCTTGTTGCTTCACACAGAGCTAAAACAATAATATAGTAAACTTAAATATCCACAATTTTTACCAATCAAATATTATCAAAAGCATAGATTCAAAAAAATATTATCAAAAGCATGAATGAATAACAAACCAAATTCAAGTCCACCACTTCACAAAATGATATCTAATACACACCCAGAACCAGCTGAATGCTAAAGCAAAAAATGTGGTCGCCTAAGGCCCCAAGCAAAAAAAAGCCCCCCAAATTTTAACTAATAGAGTTGTTTATAATCAATAAATAAAATAATATTTTTTAACAAATGAAAAACAAATAAAAAAGAGAGAAAAATGCAACGTCTACAATATTTTTCACAATACTTTTACAACTAATGTTAAGTAGTAAGTTGTTATTGATAGCAAAAAAATAATTATAGTGATATTTTCAAATAGAAAACAAAAGGCAACTTAAAACCTAGAATTTTTTATAAAAAATATTGTGAATATTGCACTTTTAAAAAAAAAAAGAATAATAATAAGAGTTGAGTTAGCAAATTTTTACTAGTTCTCATTTAAGTCTACCATTTACACTGTTTTTTTACTTACCACTATCAATCTGCCATATCAACAAGTATGAAAAATTTTGTCAAACTTTTTCTGTTTAAAAAATTTCTAAAAAGAAGAAAAAAATTCTACGTAGTTTATATTAATTAGTAGTAATTTTGCATCTAATACAAGATAATCAATTTTCGCCTTAAGCCTCCAAATACATCAAGCCGCCCCTGTACACACCAGGTTTTCCATCTTCAAAAAAAAACTATCAAAAGTATAGATTATTTGGTAAGAGCAATACATACATAAGCAGGAACTATTATTCTATAATGTAAATGCTACAAACTACCTAGATAAATTATGCATAGCTTGTTGTGTGTCTTAGATAATATTGTTTATCAAAAAGAAAAAAGGTGCTCAGTGTTGTTGAGTTATCCCACATCATTAAAGTGTGATATTGAGAAGGGGTTTATCATTTGCTTCACAGCACCAACTGTCACATGCAGTTTTGGTGTTTGTGTATGAATGTATTCCATTATCACATCCCCCTTCCCCTATACATGTGCTCTTAGATCCTAGGCCCAAAAAGTAACAGGACTAGGGTCCAAAGAGCTCAACACAATGAATTTGTAAAAAGTAAGGTTAAAGGTTGGGCTTCAATGGAAGGACCAACAAGCACAAAGGATTACGGATAGTAGGAAAACGAAGAAAATTAAGCTGTATGCAAAAAAAATCGCTTCTCGACAAAGTCTGAGGAGAATAGTTCTCAAATATATTCCTTAAGACTTGGTTACAATTTCTGTTTTAAATTGCTACAGTATCTTCTTCCACCCTTTTTTCAAATCCCTTGCCTTTGGAGGGTTTCTCACATTATATAGTTTCCTTTAGATAATCTTGGTCCTCCTATTGTTGGTCGCCCAGGCTACTACTTGAATGCTTGTCCCATCAGATAGCTTCCCAAATACTTTATGAGTTGCAGCAATCAAGGCAACACTATTCAGGGGTCATCTCTAGTGTGACCTCCTCTGGTAACGTGCCACTGAAGTGGCCTTACCCTCTAAAGGCATGCTCTCCTCGGAGCTACAATGGCCTCATCGGCATCAAGTATGACACGTGTCATGATCTCTCTATTAAATTTCTGTACTGCATAAGTAGGTTGCGCTATCCCTTGAGATAAAAGAATATACTTTTTTCTATGTAAAAGAATTTCTTAATGAGCTCTTCGTAGGCAATAAAAAATCTTGAAAGAATATACTCTTTTTCTACCTCATATTAGGAAAAAAAAAAAAAAAAAAAAGCAAACATGGATATAGTTAGTCATGGTTGCATATGACTCGAAAACCAATAACCATTGTTAAGTTAATTCTTTCTTAGAACATCTTATAACTCTTGCACCATAAGTACCTCTTCAAAATGATGAGCCTGTAATTTTCTGGGACACAACCTAGGTCTTGCCCTTCAACACATTCACAAATGGTAACTTAGGTAAAATATAAAGAGGAAAACAAAACATACCTTGAAGAGCACTACCAAAATCACTACACTGGAAAACGAAGAAGGTCAACAATGATAAAACTAAAATCTTTAATTTGTTGTTACCTAGTGCAATAAAAGACCAAGTGACCATAACGTTTGGATTCGATTAGACCATGGGGTGGCAACAGTTGATTGGCTTCTAAGGTTCCCTACTTCTCGAATTCATCATTTGGAGTGTTTCCATTTGGATTATAGACCCATCCTTCTCATTTCAAATGCCGAACAAGAAAGATTCTATAGGAAGGGGCGGCCATTCCGATTTGAGGCAATGTGGCTAAAAGATAAGTCTTATGAGGATGTGGTTAAATACTTATGGACTAATTTAGATGATGTCAATCCGGTGAGAGTTTTGCTAAAAAAGAACACTAGCTGCCAAGACAATCTTAGCACATGGAATCGGGTTACCTTTGGCCATGTGAGTAATTTGTTGGCCAAGAAATTGAAGGAACTGAGCTATGCCAAGGAGGTTGGTTTGTACAGCTCTGATCCAAACCAGATTGAGAAGCTTCGTGAGGACATTAAAATTCTTAAGGTGAAAGAAGGAACAATGTGGAAACAAAGATCTCACATAGAATGGGTGAAGGAGGGGGACTAAAAAACTAGATTCTTTCATTGCAATGCAAACCAACGAAACAAACATAATTATATTTTGGGGTTAGAATATGATCTTGGAAATTAGACCGAAGATAAAGATCAAACGGGAAAATTGGCAAGCTCTTATTTCAGTTCCATGTTCACTACTTCGAATCCAGATGGCTTTGATGAGATTTTAAGGGGTTTACTCCCTATAGTCACTGATGAGATGAACACTAGTTTGAACAGACCATACAATGCTGAAGAGGTTCATAAAGCTCTCCACCAAATGGCCCCTCTGACAGCCCTGGGCCTAGATGGTATGCCTCTTATTTTTTACAAATTTTTTTGACATATAGTTGGTAAAGATGTGACTGAAGTAGTTTTGACTGCTTTAAATTCAGGTTCCATTCCAGCTTCTATAAACTCTACTTTTATTGCACTTATCCCCAAAATAAAAGACCCCAAGAAAGTTTCAGATTTTAGGCCTATTAGTCTTTGTAATGTAGTTTACAAACTCATTGCTAAAGTGTTGGTTAATCGTCTGAAAATGATTTTGCCCTATGTAGTATTTGATTCACAAAGCGCTTTTCTTTCGGGAAGGCTTATCACTGATTATGTGTTGGTGGCATTTGAGACCTCTATTACTTGAAGCGGAAAATCCAAGGGAAATCTGGGTATATGGCTCTAAAGCTTGACATGAGCAAATCCAAGGGCAATGTTGCATTTGGGGTTCTTTGGGAGCTTTGTTGCTACTATAATGTCTTGCATCAAATCAATATCATACTCTGTTATACTCAATGAGGTGCTAGGTAGTAACATCAAGCCTAGCAGGGGTCTGAGACAAGGTGACCCGTCGTCTCCATATTTATTTTTGCTATGTGCCATGGGCCTTCAAGTCTTGCTCCACAAAGCCGAAGCTGATGGATCTATTAGGGAAGTGTTAATTTGTAGAAATGGGCTGCAAGTCTCTCTTCTTCTTTTTTGCCGATGACAGTGTTCTTTTTTGCCGTGCAAAAGAATCTATGTGCCAGGTAATCCTTGATATTTTATCAGTTTATGAAAGGAGGTTGGGTCAAAAGATAAATAGAGACAAGACAAACATTTTCTTCAGCTCTAATACTTAACATGATATCCAAGTCAAAATTCAGCATCTCCAAGGTGTACCAGCTATTAGACAATATGAGAAATATTTGGAGTTACCGGCATTTGTGGGGAGAGCTAAGAAATAGGGGTTTGCCTATATCAAGGAGAGAATATGGAAGAAGATCAAGGGATGGAAGGCAAAACTCCTATCACATGCAGGTAGAGAAGTGCTTATTAAATCCATAATCTAAGACATTCCAACTTATTCTATGAGTTGTTTTAAACTCCCCAAAGGATTAATTCAGGAGATTTAGATTATGATCCACAAATTTTGGTGGGGCTACAATGGTGATAGTAAAAAAGTGCATTGGATTAAATGGGAACACCTTTGCCAAGCTAAGGATTGTGGAGGCATGGGGTTCAAGAAGATTGAGAAGTTCAATGAGGCTTTACTAGCCAAACAAGTCTGGCGTATGTTGAAATATCCAGAATCACTTTGTCATAGACTTTTAAAGCCCGTTTCTTCCTGGATTGCTCCATTCTTGAAGCTACTTCCTCGACTAATGGGTTATATGCATGGAAGAGCATTTTAAGTTCTCGAGATGTGGTTCGAAAAGGCATGGTTTAGGGGATTGGTGACGGTAAGACAGTGTGCTTAAAGGAGGACAAGTGGCTTCCAGACCAAGTGTACAAATCGGTGAGTTCACCATGCCCTTCTATTCCCCCTGATACAAAGGTTAGTATGTTTATTAATGAGGAGAATGAGACTTGTAAAGAGAAGGAAATTAGGCAAATGTTCTTACCACATGATGGTAAGAAAATATTGAGCGTTCCTCTTAGTACTAAATCGTCTCAGGACAGCCCCATCTGGTCTAAAACTCCTTCAGGTATTTTTTTCCACTCGAAGCGCATATCAGCTATTAGTTACTGAAGCTTCAGCCAACAGCCTAGGTAGCTCAAATCCGCACCCTCAGAGATATCTTTGGAGAGGTGTTTGAATGCTACGTACCCCAAACAAGGTGAAGCACTTCATTTGGTGGGCTTGCAATAATTCTCTCCCAACGATGGACAACTTATTCCATCGGCATATAGCCTCCTCTGCTTGCTGCAATAACTGTCAGAGTCACACCAAAGATATTTTGCATGTAGTATGGGGTTGTATAAAGGTAGCAAACTAGTGGAAAACTCTCAGCTGGGTGCAATACTCGCTCCCCCCCACATCGGGGGATTTTTCTAACCTTTCTTCAAGTTTTTTGCAGGTATGGGATGATTATAGGGTGGAGATTTTTGCTATCTCAACTTGGTTGCTCTAAAATCGAAGAAATTCAATTTGCCTTCAATGCCCAACTTGGCCATTGAACCAAGTTTTCTCTGATGCTGCCAGAATCCTGCAAGACTTCCTCGAGGCTCATGATGCACCTGCCACAGTCCAGGATCCAGTTTAGCCTAAATGGTCTACCCCAAATCAGACAAGGTACAAAGCCAACTTTGATGGAGCTCTATTCAAACATACCGACTCAGCTGGCTTGGGCATTGTTATTCGCTACAACAATGGTGCAGTCATAGGCGCTCTGTTAATGCGAATCCCACTTCCTCAGTCAAGCGCAATGGTTGAAGCTCTAGCCTGCAGACGTGTTGTTGAAATTGGTCTACACAAAGTGATATTTGAAGGTGACGCAGCAGTAGTCATCAATGCACTTTCAAATGGAGCGGTAAATTAGTCTTTGTATGGTCACATAGTTGATGACATCCTAGCCCAAGCCTCTCTTTTTTCTTTCTTTGAATTTTGTTTCGCTACTCGGTCATGTAATAAAGTAGTTGATGCTTTGGCCAAACGTGCTAAAACAAGCCCACATTTGCAAGTTTGGTTGGAGGATTGTTTAGAGGACATAACCCTTCTGGTTTTGGATGATGTTCCTTGATTATTGTTTGAGTTTCAATAAAGCCTAGCCCGTTCTTTGGTGTCTGGATTCTCAAAAAAAAAAAAAAAAAAGTACAAAAACCAAAGAGTCTAGAATAAATGAATCGTAAAAAAAAAAAAAAAAGTGCTTCACAATAATAAATAAAGATGGACAATTTACATTTTATACCTAATAATATTCTTACAAATTTTTTTTAAAGAGTTAACAAAATATAAAAATGACTATCAATAGTATTTAAATTATATATATAGAAATTTTATTATGCATATTATTCTATATCTTTAAGTGTATCTATGCATATGCATGAGGTTATAGGCTAGTTCATTATAAAACACAATCATCCATAATCATATATGACCCTAGTACATCACTCCAAGATTAATTTGTAACCCATAATGAACAATTATATATTAGCACAACTGTGAAGCCTAATCTTTCAAATATGAAAACAAAACAAATATTTAGTAAAAAGCTGATAAGAACAATAATTGAATACCAGTTGCCTGTCTCTCAGTCTCTCTCAAATCGGTCTCTATCTTGGTCTCTCTCTTAAACTCGACCTCAATCTTGGTCTCACTCTCAAACTCAATCTCTCTCTTAAATTGACCCAACTTCTATTCTAGTTATCCCTAAATTTACTCAACTAGGACATCAGAAATCCATCGTGTTTTTGGTTTTGGTTTTGATTTCAAGGAAAGGGGAACAACATTGTTCCACTTAATTTTTTTTTTTCAATTTTTTTCTTTTAATTATGAAATTTATTTAAAAAAAAAAAACTAGAGTCAAAACGGTGTCTTTTTGACTCATTTAACGGCATCACTAAACTGATGCCTAACTGAATATTATGTTGACAAAAATTAAAACTTAAAAAAATTGAAATGACAAAATTAAAAATTAAAAAAATAAAATAATAAAAATAAAAATTAGAAAGTCAGTTTTAGATTTATTTATTTATCAAATTATAGTACTACGTTTAGTTACTTCCCAGTCCTCGATACGTTAAAAAAAGTAAAATTCAAACGTTGACCTGAATCTACCAATAAAACAAACTTTCATTGCCCTTCCCAAACCTTCACGTGCTAAAAAGCCTAAAATCAAAGCAAAACAAAAATTCCCTTTTATATCCAAAAAAAAAAAAAACCTTTACGTCGGTGAGTTAATTTAAATCACACTGACACGGGAGTCCCAATATCAAAATGCAAATAAAAAAAATCCAAGTCATCGTGAGAAATGGTCAGCATTACAATAAATAAGAAATAGCTAACCATGAAACTCTTATGCTGATGCGTAGCACTGAAACCTGCCTCTCCTCTCCTCTCCTCTCCTCTCCTCTAGGCTCTAGCTACCTTCTCTTCTCCAACGACCTGAGCTTTTCGTTCACGCACAAACTACAAAGCCCTGTGACTGTGAGACGGCGATCTCATCTAGCACTAGCACACAAGCTTCTTCTTCTTCCTTCTTCAATGGCGATAGAGAGAGATAGATAATATTAGGGTTGTGGATCTATCACTCCGGACCCAGAGGGAGAGAGAGATGGACGTGGAGAGGTCTTCGCTGTGCAATTGCGTGGTGAACTTTCTGTTGGAGGAGAGGTATTTGTTGACGGCATTCGAGCTACTCCACGAGCTTCTAGACGATGGCCGTGACGCCCAGGCTATTCGCCTCAAGGACTTCTTCTCCGATCCCTCTCAATTCCCTCCCGATCAGATCTCTCGATTCAATACTCTTCGAGGTTCTCTCTCTCTCTCTCTCTCTCTCTCTCTCTCTCTCTCTCTCTTTCTCTTTATAGTTCCGTATGGTTGCCAAGAAAATGTGAGAAATGAGGGATTCGTTTAATTTGAGATCTTGTAAGTTTGAAAAAGATTAATTTTATTGTAATTTTGATGTGTACGATATTGGTTCATGTTTTACCGAGTTAGTGGTAGGATTTCAATTCTATTCCGAATTTTGGAACTCGAAATTGTGCCCGGTGAATTGTGGCATTGAGAAATTTGTGATACCAGTAGGCATTTTCACTTTTCGTTTTTATGATTATGATATATAGAACATTTTGGAAATGATCGATCAACGAGAGTGAAATCTTGGATCTTAGTTCTTCTTTTCAATAAGAGTTACAAAGAAACCCCTAGGAAGATCATACTAATGCGGGTAAGATAGGAAAATTTGAATTTAGGTTGAAATATTGGCTATATAGAACCAACAAAGAAATAAAGGAATCTGCAGTATAATAAGAATGTTCTTTGGCATTGATTGCTATAGATTAGGAAGGATTGCACGACATTGTTTGATAATGCAATAAAAAATATGGGTTTATTGAAAAGGGGGGGGGGGGGCAATGGTGTTATTGAATGGAAGGTGATGGTCAGAGGTGAAGAAATTAAGAGGCTCAACATCTTGTTCTTTCTTGGCTAGTCTGCATGAACTGTGAAGCAATTGAGGATTATGTTTGTGAAGGGGAAAAGGATAACAGAGTATAATGGAGACGTGTGAAACTGAACACCTGTGATCCAAAGAAACATATCAAATGTGCATATTTTGGAGAGAATAACCTCAATTTTGAGGTACAAGTGGTGTTTGGTTCCAGGCCCACTGAGATGGCACCTGTATCTTTTGTTTTTGGTGCTGTGGGTTTTATTTTTATAATGCACTGGCGATGCTTAGATGGCTAGTCATGTCAATATGTGCACATTATTTGCATTTGCCTATGTGCAGCTAGCATTTTCCATCTAAAAAGGGTAAAAGAATTATTTTTCTGATGACGTTAGTACGTTAATTTGTTAGTTGTAATATTTAATCATGGTTATCATTCCTTTTCTGGGTTTATCAAAAATTATAATCTTATCATGCAAATAAATGCACTTGTAAGTGATTTCAGTCCATGCCTAAATCATACATTACAACAGCAACAATACCAAGCCTTAATCCCAAAATTTGGGGTTGGCTCCTCAACATATTAGTGAGGGTTGACCACATGTATTCTGTTTCTCCATTTAATTCTATCTGAAGTCATACTCTTTGTTACTTCCTTAATAGATAATTCCTTTCTTTTAATTACTTCTACTAATGTTATTTTGGGTCTTCCTCTACCTTTTTACATTCCCTCGATTTGGATCAGCTCACTTTTTCTTACTGGTGCATTAATCACTCTCCTTTGAACATTTCCAAAAGCTGAATTACACATTGAATTACCAAATTTAATTTTATAGATTTTCCTTGAATATAAAACATAACTGATTTTATTTAATTTCTCCTTCCTTCTTGAAATGCAGTTGCAGACCCTCAAAGTTTGCTGGAAGAGAAAGAATCACTAGAAGAAAAATTAGCAATCAGTGAATATGAGCTTCGTTTATCCCAAGAGGACATTTTGAAATTGAAGGCTGAATTACAGAAGAAAATGGAAGTCCCTCTGGATAAATTGAATGGTAATTTCTCCTGTGTTCAATGTTTCAAATGATATCATTTTGAGCATTTCATCTGGCAGATCTTCCTGTATACTGTTTGAAAATGTATGGTTCGTTGGTTAATATACTGCATGGGCACTGCATTCTATCTGAGACAGTTGATGCTTTTTAGTAATTTAATCAATGAAGCCATATGTTTACAATGAGCTACCAAAATTAAGTAGGTGCATCAGTTGTGAGCTTATTACAAAAAATAATGAAGACTCCTCTATTTTTGCTCTTCTTACAAATTGAATTAAAGGAATGGACAACCATTTTTATGTTTATATTCTGGAATTCAATTTTACACTGCCATCTATGCACCCTTGTTACCATTAGTCACTGTTTTGAAAACCACACCTGACTGTCCATTCCGAATGGGTTAACTGGCCCAATTCTGTTTTTTTATCATTTAGAACTGTGCAATTTGAATTTATAAGGCAAACTGTGTAAACTGCTGTTCAACCGGTTTGGGGAACTGGTGGTTAAACCAGGTTGGAGAAGCTACTTCCTTCACAAAAAATAAGTGCGGCTGTCAAAATTCGAACACCTACATAGTAGCTTCCAATCGTTAAATTAATAACCAACCATTAAGCTACAACAGCTTCTTGTCACAATGGATTACAAAAATTTATATATATTCAATTCAAAAGGATTAGATATTTAAAAATTGCTAATCAATATGATACATATCATTAAAAATAAACAAACTTTATATTAATTCTTTTATAACTAATATATTTATAGTTTTTAATTATGTGATTTTATTGTAAATATCCCTCTCTAAAGGATTAACTGTAATCTTAACATTAATTTTTTTTTTTTCATTTATACTTTATTATCTTATGTTTTGCTTATATAAGTTTTAAAATATATTAAAATTGTTTAAATTTCTGTAGATATATTTGAATCAAAGTTATTAATTTTTCCAAATGTATTCTATTAATTTGTATTTTAGTTAATGTTAAATTAATTATAATATCATTGCGGACCCCGGCCCGACCTCAAAACCTTGAACCTCCATTGTCCAGTTCTTAAAAAGGTCCAGTTTTTAAAATCTTGCCATTAATTGATCATTGTTTTTGTTTAAACTATTAGTGCAACAGTAATAGCGGCAAATTAAAGATTCTGTATGAACGTAATGAGGCACATTCAGGATTTACTATCATTTTAAGGATTCTTTTGCAGAGTCAAATAAAGATGCTTCTGTAAATCGAGGATCAGAATTTCAGCGGCAAAAGAGGGAAGCTTCCTTCTCTGATTTGGGCCCCTTGAAGGATAACGAACGTCGTGATCTTAACTGTGCTGTAAAGGAGTATTTGCTTATAGCAGGGTATCGGCTCACTGCAATGACATTCTATGAAGAGGTATGCAAGACAATACTCTCTCTCTCTCTCTCTCTCTCTCTCTCTCAGTTTGAATGACTTTTTTATTTTTATTGAGATATGTATATCTGCTTATTTTTTTCGGCTTATTTTCTTCTAAATTCCTTGGTTTTTCTTCATGACCTACCTGTTTAAGTTACAGTTAGAATTTAGAAGACTAAATCAATCAACTGTAAATAAATGCAGTTGCATTTACAGGCTCTCTTGCCTGCCTGATTGGAAAAAAAAATGATGTGTTACATATATGTGTTTGAGTGTTTTTAAAAATATAGCATAACTCAAGGTTGCCTAGAACATTGTACACTTGCCTTTGTGGTAGTAATATAGGGATTTGGTACACTCCTATACTCAGTATGAAATACATTGAGGCTAAGCTCAGTTCACTGTTTGTGGTCTTCGTTTGCATTAGAATGTACGTGATTCTCAGATGCTGATTGCACTAGAAAGGGCATCAAAACTTTATCCTTAATTGTTGTCTTTATTGATTTTGACTTGTTTGCTGTCCCATTACAGATAAAACCACTAATCATGTGATATATGTATGATTTTCACTTAACTGTGTATCTAATCTTAAAACATTATCATAACCTTACATGACATTATTTTCACTTCAGGTTACAGATCAGAACCTAGAGGTTTGGCAGAATACAGCTGCATGTGTACCAGATGCCTTACGTCATTATTATTATCAGTATCTTTCATCAACTACAGAGGCTGCTGAGGTATTTCCTGAGACGTTTAGGCAAGTTGCTTCTTATGTATACTCAAAAGAGTTCTAGTACCATTCTTAGTCCTTTTTAGTGTTCAAAGTTATTTCCTTTTACCAAGATCACCAGTCTTTTTAAAAGAACACCAACGCCTTTGCAACCCACTTTCACTTTCTTACCGTCGACCTTTGGAGTGATTGATGCATATTATATCACTAAGTGGAATAAAAGTATGTTAATGTATGGACTGGAACTTCAGATGATTGCGTCAGTATAAAACTTTTTTATTTAAGTGTACTAAGTACTATTTACATGGAGCACGAGTAACTTTTGCCTCCACATTCTTGTTTGACACAAGAATGTAGGATTTGACCTGAAAGTGCACATATACATCAATTTATCAATTCACGATTGTGATACAATGTGTCAAGATTTGGATCTTAATCTGTTAATCACCATTCCTAAAAATTGGAATTCTCTCACTAGAGTAGTAACCTCAATATGTAAATCAGATCTATTACTCTACTGACAGCATTCTTATTTTTAGAGTTGTGGATTTTGCCTATTTGTTCTATACTTTCCATTTTTCCAATTGCCAATTTTCTCCTTTTCTAAATTTTCTTTTAAGTGAGACATTATTGTAATAGATACTTGATATCAATGTTGTAGATGCATTGTTTGATGTATCTTGAAACTCTTTGTTTTTTGTTTGCTTTGAACTGCACATAAATGGCTATGCATCTTGTGCTGCAGGAGAAAATTGCCATGCTTCGAGAAAATGAGTCATTACTAAAAGAAAATGAGAGGCTTAATCTTGAAAAGGAGAGCTTACAGAAGAACAAAGATTTGGCTGATGGTCAAATAAGTGCATTAACTAGATCCTTAGAAGCTCTTCAGAAGGATCTTAAAGACAAAGAGAATCTGGTACTTCTTGCTTACTGCCCTTAATCTTTTAGAACAGCTGTGAAATCAACATTCATACTTGACTATGCAAGAAAATATTTTAATATTTCTTGACTTTCAGGTACAAGATTTGAAGCAATCCTTGGAGCAACAAAGGAAGGAACTCAATGGCTGTAGATCTGAAATCACTGCTCTGAAAATGCATATAGAAGGATCTCGTTCAGGAAGGAATTTCCTTGCTAATGATGTTGATCATGTCCAGTCACAGCCTTTAGAAAAATACAAGGAAGAAATAAAATCACTGCAGATGGAAATAGAAAGTTTAAAAGCAAAAAGCATGAACGCTCCTGATTCTGTATATTCTGTCAAATCTGAAAAAGAATTTGCGCAGACAGAAGAGAAAGTTGTTGAGATACTTGAAGATAAAAGTATAATATCTCATCCAGTTGATGCAGGAGTGGTAGACCATAATCTTTCTGAATTACTGGCTACTCAAAATGTTAATGACAAGACAGATAAACCTGAGGAAGTTTCACAGGAGTTGTTAATGAGTCATTTGAATGATGATAATACTTCTGAAAACATTGGAAATGTTTCCAAACAAAATGGTGAACCACTATCAGAAGAAAGCAGGCTCCTAAAATCAGAAAATTTATCTGGTGAAGCTGTTTCTGATAATATGGCAAGTACATTTTACTTTTGCTTGGGGAAATATAATAGCCTTCACAGGAATCTGCCAGAAGCTTTTTCTTCTGCAGGGGGTTGGGATGGGGTTCTTATTGAGGCAACTTTGTGGTGGTATATTAATGTTCTTTATGGGAGACTCCATTAAATACAAAACTTCTTAAAGTTCAATTGTCAATCTTTGAATACCCATCCCCCTCCCTTGCCCCCAAACCTAAAAAGAAGAAAAGGAAAAAGAAAAGAAAAGTCTGATTTGCATATGCTTGTGTGGTAGAATTTTATTGAACTCCATATCTGACATATGGTTAAAATTGGACAGGGGTTAGGAACCATACAGATCTTGGCAGATGCCTTGCCTAAGATTGTACCTTATGTCTTGATCAACCACCGTGAGGTTTGCTTTTTAGCAATTTTTTTTAACGTATCATTTATCTCAGGAGTTTTCTTATCAAATATTCTCTTTGTGATGTGTTGGTGTTATTAACCTACAGGAGCTTCTTCCCCTGATAATGTGTGCGATTGAGCGCCATCCAGATAGCAGCACTAGAGATTCCTTGACCCACACATTGTTTAATCTAATCAAACGCCCAGATGAGCAACAGAGACGAATTATAATGGATGTAGGTCATTCTTTGAAGAATGAAGTTTGTGTTGTTAGTCAGATCTATGGTATAAACATTATGTTTAATCTTTTCAACTCTATATCAGGCATGCGTTAGCCTTGCAAAAAATGTTGGTGAGATGAGAACTGAAACAGAATTGCTTCCCCAGTGCTGGGAACAAGTAAGTCTTGCCTCCTTGGTGGATCTCATTTTACCATTCTGTTTTTTACCTCAAGAAATAGGTACTCATTCTTCTGGATTAATGTATTGCAGATAAATCACATGTATGAGGAACGTAGGTTGCTTGTTGCTCAATCATGTGGATTGCTTGCAGAATTTGTCCGGCCTGAGATTCGTGATTCTCTTATTTTGTCTATTGTGCAACAATTGATAGAAGATTCTGCAACTGTTGTCCGGGAGGCTGCTGCTTATAATCTGGCCTTGCTGCTTCCGCTCTTTCCGAATGTGGACAAATATTTCAAGGTCAGCCTCACTAAATATGCTTCGAGGCTCATGGAGAAGAATTCTGACTTGACAGGATTGGCTGCAATGTAAGCTCTAGAACAGGTTGATGACACATGGTCTAGGGAATGGAGCCTTTTCCACTTACCGTAATATGATGCCTTACAATAGAAAGAAGTAATAAAATGAAAAAAATAAATAAAAAATAAAAATAAAAATAAAAATGACAAGTTTCTCCAATATATATATTTTTTGTTGATAGGTGGAGGAGCTCATGTTCCAATTGGTCTGCGATCCTTCTGGAGTAGTGGTGGAAACTACACTCAAAGAATTGCTTCCTGCAGTGATAAATTGGGGAAACAAATTGGATCACATTTTGAGAGTTTTACTCTCTCACATCTTGAGCTCTGCTCAGGTATGCCTCTTCTTACCATTGATTATTCACTTGTTGATGAGAACTATTCCATTATTGCTTTATAATTCTTTTTCTCTTGTATGTATCTAATATTGCAGCGCTGTCCACCTCTTTCGGGGGTTGAAGGGTCTGTGGAGTCGCATCTTCGTGTTTTAGGAGAACGAGAGCGCTGGAATGTTGACGTTTTACTAAGAATGCTCATAGAACTGCTTCCTTATGTGCACCAGAAAGCAGTTGAGACATGCCCATTTTCTTCTGTTCCTGAAACAATGGGCAAACAATTTTCAACCTCCTTGCTTGAGTTGTATGCGGGGTAAGCTCTGGTTTTTCCCTTATATTTGTTTCTGTTAAATACATTTTCCCCCTTTCCATTTGATACCAAACCCTTTTTCTCAAGATAATATCATCATTTCATTTGATAGTCTAGTTTCCTCCATTATTACTTCTGAGTTATTTTAATATATGTCTAGGGGACATGTTGAATGGCCTGCATTTGAATGGATGCATGTCGACTGCCTTCCTGATTTGATTCAGCTTGCGTGCTTGTTACCTCAGAAAGAAGATAGTTTACGAAATCAAACTACAAAGGTAACAATGTCTACTCTTCAACGCTGTTCATGTTTGTATTTTGCTGAAATAAACTAAATAGGGACATTTACACATCATTTGATTGTATTGTTGTTCATTAGTTTCTCAAGTATGGCTTGTCAAAATTAATAAACTTGTACGATCAGAGTAGTGTTCTTCCAGTTGTTGCTGATCTACATATTGCTAATGCAGTTTTTGCTGGCTCTATCTGAACATCTTGGGGATTCGTATCTTACGCATATAATGCTGCCTGTATTCTTGATAGCAGTAGGGGATAATGCTGATTTGACATTTTTCCCTTCCACCATCCAATCCAGAATAAAAGGTAATGGATCTTAACCTGTTCTGCTCTTTCACATCATCGCAAGATCTTTGACTATTGCTTTATTACAGGTTTGAGACCAAGAACTGCTGTGGCCGAGAAACTTGCTACTCTGTGTGTCCTACCACTACTCTTGGCAGGTGTTCTGGGTGCTCCTAACAAGCATGGACAATTAGCAGAGTACTTGAGAAATTTGTTAGTTGAAGGTAGCATGAAGGAAAGTCAGCCAACAAAGCGTAATGAGATTGTTGATGCTGTCCGTTTCCTCTGGTTTGTATATCAGCATAACTTTCAATGTGGATTGTTTGTACTTCATTGTTTGGCTGATAGGTTTTTCCATAATGCAGCACATTTGAAGAGCATCATGGTATGATATTTAATATTCTATGGGAAATGGTTGTCAGCTCCAATGTAAATATGAAAATCAGTGCTGCCAATTTGTTGAAAGCCATTGTAAGTACCCACTTTGTGAAATTGTAATTTTCAGTTGCAACTGAATTAAGATTAGGACTTATAGAATTATGGTGTTTGATAGGTACCATATAGCGATGCAAAAGTTGCTTCTACTCATGTTTTGCCTGCCCTAATTACTTTGGGCTCTGACCAAAACCTGAATGTGAAGTATGCAAGCATAGATGCATTTGGAGCTGTGGCCCAACATTTTAAAAACGATATGGTATGATTTGTTTTGGCTCTTCAATTGACATTAGTGTTTTTGATGAAGTAGTATGCATTTGGCTGATCAAACCTTACACATCCTAGATTGTTGATAAGATACGTGTACAAATGGATGCTTTTCTTGAAGATGGATCTCATGAAGCTACTGTTGCTGTGGTTCGTGCATTGGTGGTTGCTGTACCACATACAACAGAAAGATTACGAGATTATATCCTTAACCTTCTTCATTAAAAGATTATTTTTTGGATCATTCAATGTTATGTAGCGTATGTTTGGATAGAGCTGAAACTGAATTTTCAGCTGCGTTTCGCATTTCCAGTGGGTCCCGTGTACTGTTCATGGGACTCGCATGTACTTTATTCAGCAAAAAAACTTTAAAACTGGGTCCCACGGTACTATCCACACGTTTAAAAATTATTTTGTTACAGTGTTTTTAGTTTTCAATAATAAGAGATATCTAAATAGACCCTAAGTCTATAACTTTTCTTAGTTGGCTCTTAAAATCAAGTCTCCAGATTACACTGTTCATTTCTTTAACATGATATACATCTTTTGTCCAAGATTTTCCAGCTCTCAGCTACGCCTACTTCTGCAAGTGATGTGATGCGCCGCCGCGAGAAAGCCAATGCATTTTGTGAGGCAATCCGTGCTCTAGATACTACAGGTTTTTCCTTATTTATTTATTTTTTGACAGACTATATCCTTTGTATTTCCTTTATACTTTGGAAATACATTTCCAGTCATGAACGTCAGCTCAAGGTGGATTGCAAATGGTATTAGAAATATGCTTTAGTGATATAGTTGCTCTGTAGAAGTTAGTTGAGCATCTATGTTTTATTGGTTTATTTATTTGTGTTTTTGTTGGTTGTTTGAGCAAGCATCTAGCTCAAATATCACTTTCTCCTCCCATAATAATGGGATGGAGGGTGAAGTCATTGGTTCAAGATCCAATGGGTGCATGTGTAACTTGCTTGTCAAAAAAGGATACTAAAATGACTGGTTTATCTGAAATCACATTTGGTTGTTAATTAGCTTTTTCTTGATGTGAAAGAATCCGCTCCTATTTAAATCATCAAATTTCTTCCAATTTTAATTCAGATGTAAGACATTTTGAAAATTATCCAATGGTCTTAAAAACCCCACGTAAACCACACAAAATCAAATTAATTCCACGTGTCTCACATTAGGCTCTGTTTGGTTGGGAAGATGAAAATATTGGGATGATAGAAAATATTTTTGTTTTGTTTTTCACCATGTGTGCTTGGTAGGGAGGATAGAAAAATGGAAGGATAGAGAGTAAATTTCTATTATGCCCTTATTATTAAAAGTAGAAGTGTGGAAGAGTGGGAATAATTTGTGTTTTTTTCTCATTGTCATTTTCTTTACTCTTTTCTTCCCAATTTGGAAGGGGAAAAAATGGTGGGTCTAGGTGGAAAATTCCATCCAATCCCATTCTATTTCCTGCCCCTTTTCATCCAACTGAACAATGAAAAATCAGATTTCCCTCTCCGTTTTCCTTCCCCATTTTCCATCTTCTCTCTTTTCAACCCAATCAAACATATTATTAGCTAAAAAAATTGAAGGGAATTCTGTGAGGGGATCTTATCCCTACTTATGGCTAAACATACTGTCTTAATGTATTGAAATTAAGTATAACAAAGTTGCAGTGCTCAATTATTACATACCCAAAGCCATATTTCTTTCTGCTGGGCTTTTTGAATGGGTGTCATTTATGGCAGCTATGTTTAGGCCTTTCATTTATAAAAGACAGCTGGCCAAGCATGCTTATTTTTATTCCTGCTGGTTGCTTCGGAAACTCAGAGTCAGAAGGTAAAGAAAAATGATTGGATTGTAAATCTTTATGTTCTTATGGCATTAAAAATGATAAACTCGCCAAAACTAAGAAAAAAGACAAAGCAAAAAAACTAGTTTTACTCTTGATTAGTGGCCCTTCTTGTTCTCTAGAGATCTGAATCATAAAAATATTACACAAATCTTAAATTCTTTGCTATTTTAACATTTTCTTAGCAACTCAGCGGATGAACCTTCTGTAGAAACAATTCGACTGATGCCTTTCTTTTAATAACAGCTGAACACATCAGCATTAGCACATGGAAACTTGTCATTCTTATCTAAAATTTGAGTTACAGTACATCATTTTAAAGACTAACGGAATGAAACACAGTGCTAACAACTTCAGTCTTAGAAATTGCACCATCCATTGCAGGCATTCTTGCACTAACCAGAGCGTGATAGTGTATAAATTCTATTCTGCCATGGCATTTGGGCTTGGGCTTGGGCTTGGGCTTGGGCTTGGGCCTGGAGTTTGGAGTGTATATAGGCAAGAACATATACACTTTAAAATCCTTGGCTTGTCCATTTTCAATGCGTATGTGCTGGACATGCAATGGACACTCTTGCATGCATGTCCTTATTGTGTTGGTGGGAAAAAAATGTTTATTTTTTTAAAAAAAGTTCCTTTGATTTTAAATATGTTTTTAAAGATTTTGTAGTTATTTATTTTCAAAAAGCTTAAATAAACATAAAATATGCCTATGAATAAATAAAATATACCTGTGTGTGTGTGTGTGTGTGTGTGTAATATTGTCATATTCCCACTACATTGTTTGCTTAACTTTCAATAATTGCTGTGTTTGTCCGTGTTTCTTGGTATATAATATAGTTGAGTTAAGTGGTGTAAGGGTGAAGATTTTTTGAGGTCTGAAATTTAGAAATTGAATGGCTGAGTCAATGTCGTCATTATCATCAAACTCATTGTTGGAAAATCTTTGAGTGAATGGTATAGGGCTATGCTTGGAGCAAAGGGTGAAAAACAATAAAAAAAGGAACCAAGTGGTTCAGCTGTAGCATTAAAATTTCCCCTTCAACAAATCAAAGCATTAGATTCAGTCTCTATCTGTTGGAAAAGAAAGAACAATCAATCTCAATCTTTTTCTGTTTTCAATCAATTAAAGGACCAGAGAAATTCATTTGACATGGGTTTCCTCTTCTTCTTTTTACTTATTCTTTGAAAGGTTTTGATTTTAGCAGGTAGCTTTGTTTGAAGTTTTAAGAGATCTCTTCCCAAAACACTATCATACATCTTGAGCCAACCTTACATCAACTTTGCATATATAACCATTTAAAAACAACCAAAGCAAAATCATATGCAGTGACCATCTAATTAGTGTGAGCGAGATTGTACTCCTAGTTTATCTTTGTGTTAGTGCTGTTATTTTTATTCTAAAAAGAAGTGTAACTAGCTTCTTAATCCAAATTGCGTGTTTTGATCTGGACTGTGTCAACACTCACGTGTTGAGTCCTTATTCAAAGAAAAAGACATCTGTTAGATTGGAAGAAAATGCAGGCTGGACCCCTGTAGACTGCTGCCTTGCAGTATGTAACCAAAATGTGGGTTCCAACGGTTCTGTGGAATTGTGGACATTCTTATGGCACTGCCAATGACTATTATTTTTTCTTTTTCAAATGCTTAGTCAGAACCAGTTATCTATGTGAAATTTCTTGTTTCGTGTCTCAACTTCTATTCATGATATGTATAATGCTCAATTTTCAACTTTGCTTGTTACAGATCTTCCTGCAACTAGTGTTAGAGACTTCCTCCTACCTGCAATTCAGAACCTATTAAAAGACTCAGATGCACTGGATCCAGCACACAAGGAAGCCCTTGAAATAATGATGAAGGAAAGATCTGGTGGAACTTTTGAGACAATTAGTAAGGTGATGGGTGCTCATCTTGGGCTTGCCTCGTCAGTGAGCAGTTTCTTTGGTGAGGGTGGGCTGTTGGGCAAGAAAGAAAATGCAGAGCCAGCACCACCAGAGCCTGTTGAATCTCCAAAGCCAGTGTCACCTATGCCAGCAGACGACACTAGATTCATGCGTATCATGAGGGGCAATTTCACAGACATGCTTAGGACTAAAGCAAAGAGCCCAGAGGAAACTCAGAACCAATGAAGTTGGAATTTCCCTTATAAATGGCTATGGAGAGAATTTTTGTTTTTAAGTATCCTAATACGTCAGGTAAAGTGGTTGTTCCCTGTTTATGAGGTCGTGATTTGCTGAAAGACAAACTTCCTTTTGTTACTTAATTCTTTTGTTGGTGTGTTTTTTAGGAAATATTCTTCTTTTGTTGGTTTCATAAGCAAAAAGGAAAGGAAATAAGAGAGAGAGAGAGAGAGAGAGAGAGAGAGAAGGGGGGGGGGGGGTGGTGGGTTTATAGATTTTTTTTTTTCTGCAATTTTTTTTAAAAATGTTATTGTTCGTCATAGCACAAAATCGTATGAATTTGTCCAATCTTGGCATGTCTATGCTGCCTTGATCTCGAGCTTCTTGGCAATAGCATAAACACCATATTCACCAGCAGGTTTCTTTGATAAGTAATTTTTTTTTTTTTTGGCTGAATGAGAAGTAATCTAATGTTTTTTTTTTACTTGAAGATGAGTATATCGCCTATGTTTATTCCTGGTCGGTATTTTAAAAAAATAAAATTGTTTTATTATTATTATTATGAGATTTACTAACGTGTGCCCATAAAGCATATATTAGTAAACTATTTTAGAAAATTTTATTCTATGAAAATAGGAAAAAGTAATTAACTGTTTTGATAATTTTTTCAATTTTTCATAAATTTTTTTTTTCAAAATGAATAATTATCAGTTTTTATTAACTGGGCCCTATGTTTTTTTTTTTTTAACTTGAAGATGAGTTTAAGCTGACACATTTGTATATCGCCTATGTTTATTCCTGGTTGGTATTTAAAAAAAATAAAATTGTTTTATTATTATGGATTTTGCTAATGTGTGCCTTAAGAGCACACGATAAGCAATTATTTTTAGAAATATTTTTTCGGGAATTGAAAAAATATTAACCGGATCCTATTATTATTTTTATTATTATTATTATTATTATTATTATTAGATTTACTAACGTGTGTTCTTAAGGCATATATATTAGTAAACTATTTTAGGAAACTTTATTATATGAAAATAAGAAAAAGTAATTAACTGCTTTGATAATTTTTTTAATTTTTCATAATTTTTTTTTTCAAAAGAATAATTATCAGTTTTCATTAATTTAAATGAATAATTATCAGTTTTCATTAATTGGACCCTATTATTATTATTATTATTATTATTATTATTATCAGCTTAGCAGTTTTCATGTTGCAATGATTACCTTGACAACGTCCATAAGAAGTAAAACCAGTGGTTAAAATCAATTCAATCCCAATCTGTCCTTTTGGTTTTAAAAATGGAGAAACTCCCTATTTTTAAAAATGACACTGGCACAGTGGCACTCTAAGTACCTATTACTTTTTTTTTTTTTTATTATTTAAAATTTCTTATCATACAACCAATTTGGCTACTAAAATTTTTGTGTGATTATTATGAATGGTATTTAATTTGAAAAATAATTTTTTTTTACTTAATTATAATGTATATGAACATAAACCGTCAAATGGGTTATTTTCAATATAAATCAAAACTTTAGGGGGTAATAACATTTGTAAAAGTAAAAAGGCTAAAGTGTAAACCACACCCCCAAAGGTTAGAGGTGTTTGGAGTTTTCTCTGAAATTTTATTCTGTTTACATCAGTAGCTGTTTTTTTGTTCATATATATTTTGTTGACTTAATTATAATGAATATGAATATAAACCGTCAATGTGGGTTATTTTCTATATAAATCAAAACTTTAGGAGTGTAATAACATTTGTAAAAATAAAAGGCTAAAAGGATAAAGTGTAAACCACAGACCCAAAGGTTAGAGGTATTTAGAGTTTTCTTTGAAATTTTATTCTGTTTGCATTAGTAGCCGTTTTGTTATTCATATTTTTTTGTTAAGTGTCACGTAAACTTATTATGTGTTTTTTGTTCGTCCAATAAAATGATGCTACACAATTTTTATTATGTTACATTATTTTTTAATTATTTATAGATTTTTTAGGTTACTAAAATATCGTGATATCATTTTATTAAATATGCACGACAAATTTATGTGGCACTTAATGAAAAATATAGATGAAGAAGTTGCTGATACAAACATAATAGAACTTTTCAAACCTCAAACGGAGGTTATTATAATTTCTCCATTGAAAATTTAGACCAAACGTCGGAAGCTGATTTAATTACAATCATATGTTTTTATTTATTTTTATTACAATCACGTCTTGAAACTTGAGTTCTGAAAACTTATATTGAATTTGAGTTCTGAAAACTTATATCAATATGATGCACTGGGAACGGCTTGCTATTTCCAGATGACTGATGGGAAAGAGATCCAAGCCCTCTTTGTTTGGACGGAAATGTCTCACAGGTCATGGAAAAGCTAGGATTTATAGAAATTCTAAGTGGTAAAGTTAATTGAAGATCCATAAAAGTTCTAACATAAAGTATATATCAAATCGTGGCCTACCACTATAAGAAGTACTATTTGAACGGTACATTAATTAATTATAGAATCTTCAGAATAATGATTGGTGCATTAGCGAATTAAAAAAATATATATATAACTCAACAAAACTTGTGAACAACTTGAGCTTTTTGGGAAACAAAAAAACCATGTTTGAATAAATGGAACTAAGCTAAAGTCTGCGTCAAACTTTTCAACAAAGTAAAGGAACTAAGCTTGAAGATCACATTCCTTACCAAATTGAAGGTTTTTTAGGTAAAAAACAAAAATTTTGTCAAGAATGGGATTCGAACCCATGCCCTTTCGGACCAGTACCTGAAACTGGCGCCTTGGACCAACTCGGCCATCTTGACCCTGTTTGACGATTTTTATTAATATTTTAATTTATAAGTGCTATATATTTCAGCTTTCACATTTCCCTTGTACATGTCGTTGACTCGTTCTCAGCACTCTTTATGCCTTCTATCTTACCACCCCCCCCCCCCCCCCACCAAAAAAAAAGATCAAAAAAAATCTTTATGCTGACCAAATCCCTTATCCTTTTTTCTTTTTTATATGCGCAGCAAATTCTCTCTCTTAACTCTTAATCCCTTTTAACACACATACACTAGTTGCTAACGCACACATTAATGGATGAATTTTTTTTAAATATTTATAAGTAATGAATATTTATTTAAAAAGTATGAATAAATCAAAAGTGAAATTGAACAATTTATGATAAATAAATTACCTAATTTCATTAGAATTTGTTTAGAGAAGATCAATAATCTAATTTAGTTAGAAGTTGTTTAGTGTTTAGTTGTTTTATCATGTATTCTAATTTGTATTAATCAACATATTTTAGGATTATTTGTAACTTTCAAAATCAAATAATATATATTAAACTGATAGTGTGGAAATATATGAGTTGTCAAAAAGATTACACGGCAACATTAAAAAGAAAAAGAAAAAGAAAAAAATTCAAAGAAGAAATCTAGTTACTCCTAGCTATTGCTTGATCATAATTCATAAAATAGGGGTGGAACTAGGTCGAGGTAGGGCAATTGCCCCCAGGCCCACCCCAACCGGCGAAAATGCTACTTCTAGGTTTTTTTTTTTGAGAAAACTATTTCTAGTTTTTTTTAACTTCTACATTTTCTTTGTGCTTTTATAATTTTTTAATCTCTATTATATGTCTGAGTTTCATTGAAGAAAATGTAAAGAAAATATTTTCTATTATACCAATTTTTTAAGGTTTAAAAGTTATAAAAAAATTAAGGATAACAAAAAGAAAAAAAATAAAGAAGTAAAAGTTTTAATTCAAGAGAAACAAAAGTACAATAAATTTATGTCTCACTCGTAAAAGAGAAAAAACATTACACACACACACACACACACACACACACACACACATATATATATATATATATATATATATACTGTAAGGACACAAATTAGGTCTGGACCCAAGTGCGCGACTGGGCAGGCTCAACTGGCCTAAACAATAAAATTTGTAGAGAGTAGGCTTGGAGCCTAGAATCCTTAGGACAATGAAAAGCAATGGCGTTAGGCTAAGTCCACAGTTGCATACAAGGGATTGGTGGTGTGATTCTAGCTTTCCTCGGACGCGAGCCGAGAAGTCCCTGTGCTCGTTTCCCTTGTTTTGCCTGGGAAAAGAAGCCTTTGTCTTGAAGAAGCCGGATCCCTCTCAATGGCCTCCCCCTCTCTATTTATACTCTCTATTTTTATGTTCCTATTTATGGAGCCATCAATGCAAATCCCTTTCCCATCCATTGTCTTCTTGGAAACTTCTTTAATGGCCATAAGGTTGATTACCATCCCCTCAGGGGTCACTTCCCCATTAATGCAGCCAGGTGGGTAGGTGTGAAGCCTTTAATGAGGTGGTAGCAGCTTTATGCAGAGCACTTCCCACTTGTTCTCCCCCTCGGCGTTCCGTTGGAGTGTAACATGGCTTGTTGAGCTTCAAGAGTTCTTCCCTAGGCATCATAGTGCACCCTTTGGTCCTTGTTTTCGTTGTTCGAGGAGACCCTTTCCTCGGACTCTCCCCAATTGGCCAATAACCTAATCGGTGGGCCTCTGGGCCCTTAAGTTAGGTGACCTTATCCTCACCTTACAGCCCATTAGGGGAGTCAACGTCCTCGGATCAGGCCCAAGGCCCACATAGGTGTTTTACACTTCTGCCCCCACAATTACCCCTTAAAAATTCATTTGACTTCGCTCTGAGGAGGGAAATGAGTTTTTGACCCGCGAGTACTACCTTCACGTGATTTCCTATATATTACACGTGCGAAGTCCCTCCGCGCCTTCCAGAAAGGCTCTTAACACTTTGTAACATGTAACGCCTGCATTAATTGCACTGAGTAACTCCTTGTCGCCCACGTTCAACGGTGAGATGTGGATCTAACGGCTTGGGTTTATTCTCAAAAATTTGAGCGGGATATCCTTCACGAACTGCCGTCCTTCAATCATTCAAAACGCTTTGGTAATCATGACATCCGCCATTTTCCCCAAAGAGCAAACATATCCTAGAAGTGTTCAGCCTTATTCTCTTTCAAGAAGCTCTCAAAAGTTCGTACACCTTTCTCCTATAAGTTTCTCCTTCCCTCAAACCTTTTTCTTCTCGGCTGTCAACATTCCTTCCCTTTTCTTCGTAAATCTTTGCTCTAATTTTTGGACCCCATGGGTAGGTTTAAGTGTCTAGTAAATACGGCTTCTGGCATGGAAGGATTCTGGGCTAAATACCACATTCCTCCGGATGTGGGTCTGGAATACTGCCCCCCAGAGGCCGTAGCAGACTCTAGGAAGAAGGGGCAAGTTGTCATCCCTATAATCGCCTTTTTAGAGGGTTGGATGACACTCCCCATGAAAAACGTGACCAGCGAGTACCTTCATAATCATAGGTTATGTCCTAATCAATGTACACCTAACATGTTTAGGGTATTAGGTTGTGTCGATACTCTGAACGAGCAGATGGGCCTGCGTCTTACATGGCGCAATGTCGTCTATTTGTATGAGTGCCACCGGCTGAGAGATGTAGGCTATTACCTCAAGTCAAGGTCTAACACCGTCAGGCTCATCTCTTGCCTGCCTAAGTCTAACAAAGGCATAAAGAATGACTATCTCATTGCCACCGGGAGTTGGTATGACGGTCCCCATTACCTAGTGAAAGAGGGACAGCTAGGTGTGATTCCCTAGGATTTAGAAGTTTTGGTTTGAAGTTTTGCCCCTTTTTTGCTTCTCTAGGTAGATTCATTGCCCATTGATGCTTTCTTTACTTGATTTGTCGTTTGTGTCTAACCATGTTTGGCTTCTCTACTGTCTTTCTTGCAGATAAACGACATACGTCACCCCGCCTGAGCGAAGTCAACGTCTCGGATCTTAACAGAGCCTTGAGATCCGAGGTCTTTATGAACGAAGACCTGCAGGTGAGGGCCGCCCACCTCATATTGGGGTACGAACCCTTATCGAAGGTTTTCCAAGAGGTTGAAGACACCATCCTCGCAGGTGACCGGAGACACTCGAGGATAGATGTCTCCTAACCCGACTTTCTTGCCCCACGCGCTCTACCTGACGCACCATCCACCATTCTCTACGGTCGGACCGTCGAAGCCACCCGTTTGGCAGTGAAGCAGGAAGATCAACTCGTCCGAGGAGAATCTGCGGCTTCCCCCTCATCCCTCGATGAAGAGATTGATCAGTTTCGTCTAGAGGAGGCTGAGAGGCCTTTGAAGGATACCATAATCTAGATCTCAGGCGAGGAGAACACTTCAGATAGGGGCTTCGGCATTAAAGGCCTTGTGATCGCCCGAGCAGACTCTATCTTTGATGAAGATGACGACATAGCGACCTTGAGAACACTCTTCGCCAGGAAACGGGACGCTCAAGTCTCCACGAGGGATGCCTCTGGGTCCCAGCAGAGGTTGCCTCCACCACCCCCTCCTGCCGACCCACTCCTTCCCGCTCCTAACATCCCAAAGAAGAGGAGGAATGAGAACGAGAAGGCGGATAAGGAGCGAGAGAAAAAGCAAAAGCAGCAAAAACAGCAACAGCAAGTTGCTAAGGGTGGGGCGCGAGCCTCGTCTGTGGAGAGCGGGGAGCTCCGTGGGCAAGCCGAGGTTCGGAGCGGAGAGTCTAGCTGGTCCCTTGTGCTGAAGGTAGACGGGGCTCCGATACCTCTCCAGGCAAGCATAAGGGACTTCCAAAGGGGTCACGCCCCTCATCTGGCCAATACCCTAGAGCAGCCTCTCCTCTTGCCAAGGGACATGAAGTACTTGAGGAATATGGGTCGGACGCGCCTCTTTCTTTCCCTGAAGAGGACCTAGGCTTGGTACGTGCTACCCCATCTCTTTTACTTCGTCGTCGTTATTTAAACCTTCATCTGACTAACTCTGCTGTGCATCTGTCAATATTTCTTCCCGCAGGCCATCTAGGAGGTTTTTGCTGCTGAGCAACTGGTGGGGCACTACCAGAACCAGGCAACGGCTAAGCAGGAGGCCAAGGCAGAGGTCGAGAAGGACTTGGGTCGCGCTAAGGCTGAGAAGAGCGACCTGGCCGCTAAGTTGACCCAGGAGCAGAATAAGAGGAGGAGCCTGGATGGGGGCTTAAAGACCGTGGAGGCCCAGGTGAAAAATCAACGCCAGCTGCTCCACCAAAAGGACGAGGCACTGTCCAAGGCTGGGCAGGAGCTCTCAGACTTGAAAAGGGAGCTTGCCAAGGTCAAAGAAGCGGCTCACATGATAAGAGAGACTGTGGAGGCCACCACCAAAGCCGCCTACAATGAAGAGGCCGAGACGACGGAGAACCGTCTAGCCAAGGAGCTAGCGGAGTTGTGCAGGGAATACTGCCAGCAAGTTTGGGCGGAAGCCCTAAACGTGGCGGGAGCTCTTGCCAACTCCGAGTGGAGGGGAGCAGAGAAGGTCTAGTATCCCGAGGATATTAGGGTTATCGAAGATGCTCCAGCCATTTCGGTTGCTCCTAAGACTGTGACCCCGATGCTGCCTCCCTCCATCCAAGAGCAAGTCCCCCCTTCCGAAGAAGTTGCTGCTGCTGATAAAGGGGCCGAGATGAAGGGAGCTGAAGTGGAGAGCCAGGCCAAGGAGTTCTCAGCGAAGTTAGGAAAGGACCCTTCACTGAAGATAAAGGGATAAGCCCCCTCGGGCTCCCTCCTTGTGCAGTTTTCCCTCTTAGGGGGTTTATCATTAATTATTTACCTTGTAATTTTTATTTCTAGCTTTAATGTACACGCCAGTGGCTTTTATTACAATTTAAAGGTTCTGAATTTAATTTTCTTACGCGCTTCCTTCTCTGCTATATCTTCTGTCTAGCTGTGTGATCAGCTATGTGTGTAATTTGAATAGCTTGAGCAGTTAAGCGCACGGAGGTACACTAACACTTAGCCAAAAGATGAAACGCATGTTGAATTTCCCCAAAGCAAAAGATTCGATAAAGTAAATTTTTCCAAAGCATAGCCAAGGCTGACATTAACACTTGGTTGAAAATGGAATTGGATGTTAACTTTTCCCAAAGCAGAAGGTCCGAGAACCCGGCATAGCTAAGGTTGACATTAACACTTAGTTAAAAATAAACCGCATGTTAAATTTTCCCAAGGCAGAAGGTCTGAGGACCCAGCATAGCCTAGGTTGACATCAACACTTAGTTAAAAACAAACTGCATGTTAAATTTTCTCAAAGCAGAAGGTCCGAGGACCCGGCATAGCCTAGGTTGACATTAACACTTAATTAAAAATAAACCGCATGTTAAATTTTTCCAAGGCAGAAGGTCCGAGGACCTGGCATAGCCTAGGTTGACATTAACACTTAGTTAAAAATATCGGATCTTAGCTCGACATCGAGTTTTTGTTTGATATGGAAGACTAACATTCTATCAATTAGCAAATACAATAATATACAAATGCATGGCGTGTATGCCTTTCATTAATAGTAGTACCTTCGGAGGTTATTTACATTCCAGGGTTGTTTTACAGGCTTGTCTTCTAAGTCGGCAAGATAATACAACCCTATGCCAGCCACTGAGGTTATACGGTAAGGCCCCTCCCAGTTTAGTCCTAACTTTCCCCATGCTGGGTCCTTGGCGGTTCTAATGACTTTCCTCAACACTATGTCTCCAGGAGCAAAGGGCCGGGAGTCATACCCTTGCTTGAGCTTTTACTGGTAGCAAGCCAGCCAGACTATAGCATTCTCTCGCCTCTCTTCTATCAAGTCCAGTCCTTTCTGCAGCAAAGCATCATTGTCGCCTGGGGCAAAGGAATGAGTCCTCATCGTCGGAAACCCCATCTCCAAAAGGATTACAGCTTTAGCACCATAAGCCATTGAATAGGGCGTCTCCCCTGTGGACCTTCGTGGTGTAGTTCGATAAGTCCATAACACGTGTGGCACTTCTTCTACCCATCTGCCTTTGGCGTCGTCCAACCTCTTCTTGAGCCCGTTAACTACTGTTTTGTTCACTGCTTCAGCCTAGCCATTTCCCTACAAGTAGGCTGGGGTAGAATACCTGTTTGTGATGTCGAAGTCTCCACAGTATTTTCTGAAGGCTCTACTATCAAATTGCAGGCCGTTGTCCGAGATGAGGGTGTGCGGAATCCCAAACCTAGTAATGATGTTCTTCTAAACAAACTACTTTGCATCCACGTCTCTGACGTTCGAGAGGGGCTCTACTTCAACCCACTTGGTGAAGTAGTCCGTCCTGACGAGCAACCATCTCTTGTTCCCCGCTGCCCTTTGGAAATGGTCCCACTATATCCAAGCCCCACTGTGCAAACGGCCAAGGGTTGACCAAAGGGTTAAGGACGCCCTCAGGCTGGTGGATGTTGGGAGCGAACCTTTGCCACTGATCGCACTTTCTCACATAATCCTGCGCTTCTCTTTGCATGTTCGGCCACCAATATCCATGTGTAAGGGCTCTATGGGCCAGGGACCTTCCTCCTGAGTGGCTACCACATATTCCCTCGTGCAACTCTTCCAAGAGCTACTCCATTGCTTCCGGGTGTACGCACAGCAGGTAGGGTCCCGAAAAGGAGCATTTATAGAGTTTCTCGTCCTCGGATAGCCAAAACCACGAAGCCTTTCTACGGATCTTTTCGGCCTCAGACCTTTCTTATGGTAGAGCGTCATGTTTAATGAAGGACACTATTGGGTCCATCCAACTGGGTCCTATTCTAATCTGGTGAATCCTCAAGGCATCACCACTTAGCCCAGTGGGCTTAAATAAGTCCTCAACGAAGATGACCCGAGGTAGGCCTTGAGCCGAGGAGGTTGCGAGTGTGGCCAGTGAGTCAGCGTGGGTATTCCCATTCCTGGAGATATGCGACAATGCAAAAGACTCGAATTTGGATTGCAAGTGCTTGGCACGAGTTAAATACTCCCGCATTCTCGGTTCCCTAGCTTCCATTTTCCCCCCATTTTTTGAACCATGTCCATTCCTACTAGCAAAGCTTCATACTCGGCTTCATTATTGGTAGCCGAGAATGCCAATCTCAAAGACTTCTCCACGACGATTTCCTTCGGGGATATCAAAACTATCCCTACTCCTAAACCCTTCTGGTTGGCTGCTCTGTCCACGAAGACCCTCTACACCGAGGATTTCTCGCACGAGATCATGCCAACTGGTTTTCCATCCATGCCCCATCCCTTAAGGTTCTCCTCTATGGGAGGCTCAGCGAACTCCGCCACCAGGTTGGCTAGGACTTGCCCCTTCACGGAGGTGCGAGGCATGTACTTGATGTCAAAGGCTCCCAAGATAGTTCCCTATTTAGCGATACTGCTCGAGTAGTCTACACTCTGCAACACGAACTTAAGGGGGAGTTGAGTCAGCATGACGACTGTATGAGATTGGAAGTAGTGTGAGAGTCGGCGCATTGCATGCACCACGGCTAGAATCGCCTTCTCTAACGGTAGATACCGAATCTCGCCCTCCTACAAAGACTTTTTTATAAACCGGCCACTGCACACCATCATCATCTCGTATCAGGACCAGGCTGACGGCGTGAGCAGCCACAACAATATACGCAAACAGAACTTCATCTACATCTGGGCAAGACATAATGGGTGGCCGAGAGAGGTATTCCTTCAGCCGTTGGAAACCTATAGAACACTCTTCGGTCCATTCGAATCCCTTTCACTTATTCAACAGCTGGAAAAAGGGTTGGCATCTGTCGGTGGACCGAGAGATGAACCTATTGAGGGGTGGCTATCATCCCTGCCAGCCTTTGGACTTCCTTTAGGTTCCGAGGAGGCTGTAGGTTGCAGATTGATGTGACTTGGGCGGGGTTGGCCTCAATCCCTCTATGAGTGAGCATGTAGTCTAGAAATTTGCTAGATCCCATGCTAAAGGAGCACTTAGAGGCATTCAATCGTAATTTGTGCTCCTGTAACGTCTGGAAAGTGTTGTTCAGGTCGGCCACATACATAGGTATAGCCTTACTCTTCACAACTATGTCGTCCACATATACCTCAACGGTTTTCCCCAACTGGACTTTGAACATCCTGGTCATCATCCTTTGGTAGTTAGCCTTGGCATTCTTCAAACCAAAAGGCATTACATTGTAGTGATAGTTGCTGGTGGGAGTGACAAATGCTGTCTTCTCCTGGTCCTCTGAAGCCAGAGGTATTTGGTGGTACCCCTGGAAGGTGTCTAGAAAACTCATCCGAGGGTGGCCGACTGTCGCGTCTACCAGCTGATCAATGCGAGGCATTAGGAAAGAGTCTTTGGGGTAGGCCTTGTTTAGATCCGTGAAATCCACGCAGACCCTCCATTTCCCACTTTTCTTTTTTACCACGACTGTGTGCCCCAACCACTCAGGATAGAATACTTCCTTGATAGCCCCAGCTCTCTTAAGTCTGACAACTTCTTTTTTGACGACGTCGGAATGTTCCTTGGAAGAGCGCCGAGGGGGTTGCCGCTTCGGCATAACAGCCGGGCTGACATTCAGGTTGTGGCAAATGAAGTTCGGGTCAATCCCAGGCACCTCGTATGCGTCCCATACAAACACGTCAATGTTCCCTTTCAAGAATGCGACCAACTCCTCTTCCTTGGCTGGCAGTTGGGCCCCTACCTGGAAGAACCTCTTTGGGTCATTATCCACAAGAACTTTATCTAACCCCTCACACGTGGGCTCCTCTGTCACTGTCTCCCTAGATGTGGCAAAAGAGGTTAATTACTATAGGGTCGGTGCAACCGAGGCCGAGGATCCAGGCTTCGGCCTGCGCAAAACTGCGGCTGTCAGGCACTGTTTCCTCGCGGACTGACTCCCAATAATTTCTTCAACCTGGCCGCCAAAAGGGAACTTCACCTTGGCGTGGAGAGTAGAGGAGACAACCTCCAGAGCGTGCAGCCAGGGTCTCCCTACAATGGCAGTGTAAGGAGAGTAGGCGTCAACCACGATGAAATCGACTTCCACTACCGCTGGGTCTAACTGCACAGGCAACCTAATCTGCCCCTTCGAGACGACTGTCTTCCCCTCAAAACTTATCAGTGGTGAATCATAGGTCGAAAAATCCTCTTCCCTCAGGTTTAACCCCTTGAACAGATCAGGGTACATAATGTCTGCGCCACTTCCTTGGTCTACCATCACCCTCTTCACATCATAACCTCATATTCTTAACATGATGACTAAGGCGTCATCGTGTGGTTGGATGGTCCCCACTTTGTCCTCGTCCGAGAAGCCCAGAATTGGAGGTTCGTTACCCTTAATCTTCTTCGGCTTAGAGCTAGAGTCCTCGACAAGGGCTCGCACCACAGACATCACCCTAGAAGGGCAGGAACCAGTCCTCCTAGGAGCAGCGAGAATGACATTGATGGTCCCCAAAGGAGGTCTTGAGGCATGATGGCCCTGATTTGTTGGCCCAAAATGTTCTCCCTGTCCACCAGGCCGATACAAGAACTGTTTCAACTTCCCCTCCTTCGCCAATTGCTCCAGGTAATTCCGTAAATTTCTGCAGTTCTCTGTCGCGTGGCCATTTTCTTGATGATACTGGCAATGGAATTATTGAAGATGGCAAATGTGAGCTCTATAAACAGGCTAGTAAATCAGTGATCCATATACTATGGAATTTTTGGGGTGGCACAGGACATATGGGCTGGAAGTATGAGGCGTTTGCAAAAGAAAAGGACTGATCAGGATGATTTCATACAGCTAGTTGAAGACCTAACTCATAGGCTATCTAATGAGGAGTAGGAGCTTTTCTAGGTGCAATGCTAGATAGCCTAGAATCAAAGGAACTCGATTATACATGGGGGTAAATTACAAGATCCAACACGGCTGGATCAATGAGTACAAGATTACTTGGACGAGTACAAGAAAGCTCAACTTTGGCTAGCTGTTTTATCAACCACGACTTCTGTGCAGACATGGAGACCACTGTTGGGTTCTACATTCAAACTAAATTTTTATGCAACAATCTTTGCCAACATAAACCCTTTCTGGCTTTAACGTCATTATCCGAAACAATATAGGACAGGTTATGGCCTCGGAAGCACCAACGCAGCATTTAGGCTGCGGAACCCGTGTTCGATGCGAGGTGCAGCAAGTGACATCGTTGCCTAGGCATCGGTGTCGTGCCCCTCCATGTCCCTTTTTTTTTCTCGGCGTGATACACGCTGATTCGCTCCGACTCACACAGATTCGGGTCAATCCGCTCCAATTCGAGCCGAATCGATCTGAATCTTTTGGAAAAAAACAAAAAAACCCTATATCTTAGATGGGAGTCCGCAGCTCTATCTCAATTCTCCCTTCTCATCTTCAACTCTTTGTCACTCTCTAGTCTCTATGCTCACTGCTCCATGCCACGGCTCTCTGGTTCTACTCTCCGTGTCCCTTCTCTCACACAATCTCGCTCTCACACTCACACAATCTCACTCACATCCTCACCGACCCGACGACCCACTCTTAAGTCTCAAGCTCAAGTATCAATCTCAAGCTTTCAATCTTAGTTTTTCATAGCTCTCACATGCTATGACTATTACTCAGTGCGTTTGTGATAGACTGATAATGTGATCTGATTTTTTAAATTTTTATATAAGCTATAATGTAATAATGTTGTGACTTGGGTTTGATTTTTTAGTTTCAAACTTATGAGTTGTATTTAATTTATGAACATTATATTTTAGTTATTATCTACTATTGCTCTTAAATTTGGTATATGTTTATATAATGTGAAAAAGTAAAGTATGATTAGCAATATATTAAAAATATAAATAAAAATATTTTTAATAATTTTTTAATCGCCGCACCCGCACCCGCACCCGCACCCGCACCCTACTTTTTCAAAAATTGCAGAGTCCCGCACCCGCACCCAAATCCGGAAACGCACCCATGCTTCATAGGTTATGGCTGGTTTGTTAGCGAGTGAACCGTATGTAGCGAGCAATGAAGAGACTGAAGTGCTAACGTTTCGAAAAGCACTTGAGTTGGCAATTGATGCTGGGTTTATGGAGCTCGTGGTTGAGGGCGGTAATGCTAAAGTTACGAAGTCACTCTTATCCCCACAGGTTAACAGGTCTAGGTTGGGACATATTTATAAGGATGTTCAAACTCTAGCAGCCGGATTTAGGAGATTGTCTGTTGGTTATATCAAACGTAGTGCTAATTTCGTTGCTCATTCCTTGGCCCTTTATGCTGGTCAATTAGATGTTGAGATTGTATGGCTGGAAGAGTCACCACCACCAACCCTTGACGCATTGTACCTACATATATTCTATTTCGCTGAATGAATGAATAAGGCTCGTTTTGTTTTCAAAAAAAAAAAAAGGGGGGGGGGGGGGGGGGGGGCTAAGAGCCTTGTAGCTTATCTGGCACCTTCTAGTATTTTCAATGAAGACTTCCAAAGTTTAAATTCCTCCTCCACCGTTGTAAGTTGTGACAATCAAATTTTTATAATAAAAAAAAGGTGATTCCATGGATCAAATTATTCCAAAAATCTAACATTGCAATGCAGTCTACTACGGCGACCCAAATGCCTGCTTAACATAATTTAGACATCCTATTCACTTCTTAGAAGTCCTATGGAATGGCAAGCAAGGAAAAGGCGTTTCTAATGATACTTGGAGCGGCATGAAGTGATTGTTCTGCTTCAGATAACTGATTGAATGAGATTGGTTATGGTCCTTACGGACTTTTAAAATCAAACTTTATAAAAAATATCATGTGGAGACCTAGTGTTCTTTGTTTTTATTTTGATAGAAGTGCTGGCTTATTATAAATGACTAACTTCAGAAGCAGACTTACTCCGTATAAATCACATTCATCGTGATTTTCTTAGCTTATGTTCTACGCCATTATCAGTGCCACCACTAACGGGGACGAAAAAGTAAGTATCTCTCCCAATATTCAGTCTTAAAGGAAGTCTATTCATTCACTGTCGTACCCAAGATGGTAGAAAGAAAAGGACTAAAGAAGGAAGGAATAGTCAAACCAATCCCATTAAACTGATTATGGCACATTCAGCTGCAGTCTTACGCACCAAACATCGCCTCCAATCACGCTAAAAATAAACTGGACTGAATCAACTTTCAAGAAAAAGACGACCCCCCTCACCTCAATATGCCATTGCCAGCCACCACATGACATGACAACATAAGGGGCCTCTTGAAGAGTCGCTAGTTTGGCCCTTCAGTCAGATCAATTAGTTTGACGAGACATGAAGTCAGGAATGACAACATAAAATTATTTATGCAAATGTGAGTCTCTAAAAAGTGACAATTAATTATTGACTATGAAATGTACTTGATTCTTGACATAATAGAACATTTAGCATGTCGATTAACAGATCTGATTAGATATTCCACACTTGAGTTTTCGTTGGTAAAAAAAATGTTTGATGACAAATGATTATGCTCATATCTTTTGGCACATTTAAATCTTAAATCTACTACTCCTTACCAAAACTAATGAATACTTCGATAAATAACTAAAGTGAGCTACTATGCCTTGGACCAAATAAACAAAAAGTAAACAGTTATCCAACAAAAGCCATAAAGGAAATCAAAACATAATTCATAATTGTTACTGGGACTCGAGAGTCTGAAAATAGCTTTTTCCATGGGCCAAGGGAGTGCTCTAGTGTTTTGGGCGGGCTAAGAGACTGACTCATTTAGTCCACGCATTTAAATCATAGCCTCCTTCTTTAACTGCTGTATCAATTCCTAGCACATTAGGAGAGATCCTCAGGAAACCCATATTTCTTCTTTAACATTCCCTTGAAAACTCGCCTTCCTGGAAGATGAATTTACAAGTAATCTTCCTGTATTTCCTCATATGCAACTATTTTGCTATTGTGCGTTCACTGAATGATGACGGTAATGCTCTTCTGTCATTCAAAAACTCCATAGAAAACAACATAGATGACCCTCTGAATAACTGGAATTCTACAGACATAAGCCCATGTTCATGGCATGGAGTTACATGCAGGGGAGACCGAGTTGTCTCTCTTTCTATTCCAAATAGAAAACTTGTGGGGTCTCTTCCCGCTGCTCTTGGAAACCTCACAGAGCTTCGCCATGTTAATCTTCGAAACAACAAGTTCTTTGGAAGTTTGCCACCCTACTTGTTTCATGCAAGAGAGCTAAAAATTCTGGTTCTTTCAGGAAATTCATTATCTGGGCCTATTCCTCATAAGATTGGAAACCTCAAGAACCTGCAAATTTTAGATTTTTCTCAGAACTCATTCAATGGTTCAATACCTTTATCTTTAGTTCACTGCAACAGACTAAAGATACTTTCCCTTGGTCAAAACAGTTTAACTGGTCCTCTTAAAGATGATTTTGGAACCAGATTGATTGCTCTTCAAAGAGTCGATCTTTCCTTCAACAGACTCAGCGGTTCTATTCCTAGCACCATGGGCAATTTGTCTAGTTTAAAAGGAACTCTTAATCTGTCTCACAACTTCTTCAATGGTACTATCCCAGCTAGCCTAGGAAGCCTTCCTGAGACACTGTATATTGATCTCAGTTATAACAATCTTAGTGGAAATATTCCCCAAGTTGGTACTCTATGGAATATAGGACCTACAGCTTTCGCTGGCAACTCGTTGCTCTGTGGATTTCCATTAAAGATTTCTTGTGCTTCAAGCTATCCTTATTCACAATCATTAATTCCTTCCCCATCTCAAAATTCAGATAGCAGCTCTGGTAAGAATGGGAAAGGTAGTACCTCATGTTTGAGTATTGTGATCACAATTGTAGCCAGTGTCATAGTGGGAATCTGCCTTATTGGGTTGCTGGTCTCAAACCGGTGCAGAAAGATTACTGCTTGTAAAGGTGGTGAACAAGCTGGTGGCTGTAGCTTTGAGAAAGCATTGATGGTAAGAAAAGAGTTTTTCTGCTTTGCGAAAGAAAGTCCAGAGATCATATCAGAAAATATGGGGCATTACAGCTTTGTGCAATTGGAACAGCAGCTTAATTTTGATCTAGACCAACTCCTGAAAGCATCTGCTTTTCTTCTGGGTAAGAGTGGAACTGGGATTGTGTATAAAGTTGTTCTTGCAGATGGGCGTGCCTTAGCAGTGAGAAGATTGGGAGAAGATGGAGGCTCTCAGAGGTTTAGGGAGTTCCAAGCTGAAGTTGAAGCAATTGGAAAAGTTAGACATCCGAATATCGTGACTCTTCAAGCTTATTGCTGGTCCATCGACGAGAAGCTCCTTATCTATGATTATATACCTAATGGTGATCTTGCCACTGCAATTCATGGTAAAGTTGTCTCCCTACCTCACCAAACATCTATTTCATAAGGACTTGACATGTTCTCTATCTTTTGTATGAAAAAGAATATTGCTCTTTGAGGCATGCATGCAGGTATGCCAACAGCTACCTAGACTCGAGCGAACTAGCACTTCTGAATAAACAAGAAACAAATCAGATCCTATAGACATCACTAGCTAATCTATAAATCTTCTATTGTAGCTTTTAGCTCATCCTCTGCATATTAAGTTTTCTTCCTTCATTTTGAAAATCCTGTTAGCATTTCCGTATGTATAATTTTGTTTCCAATTTTAGGTTCTAATCTTTGGTTTGAACAGGGAAAGCTGGAACAGTTCCCTTCCGACCACTTTCATGGCCTGTTCGTTTAAGAATCATGAAAGGAATAGCAAAAGGTTTGGCTTATCTTCATGAATTCAGTCCCAAACGGTATGTTCACGGAAATCTAAAGCCTAGCAACATACTGCTTGGGCAGAATATGGAACCCTATATCTCTGATTTTGGACTTTGCCGCCTCCTGAATACAGACAGAGGATCCCAAACATATGAATTGGATCAAATGACTAGTGGAACACCACAAAGCAGTTCTCCCTTCGAATTTCTGCCAACAAGTCCAACAGTAACAGTGGGATCTAGTTATCAATCTCCTGAAGTCTCTAAAGTCACAAAGCCATCCCAGAAGTGGGATATTTACTCTTATGGAGTGATCTTACTAGAGATGATTTCTGGAAAATTTCCAATGATAAAGATGGGTTCTATGGAAATTGATCTAGCTCAGTGGGTTCAGCTCAGCTTTGAGGAAAGGAAGCCACTCTACCATGTCTTAGATCCCTTCATGGCTCATGATTTAGATGAGGAGAAGGAGATAGTTGATGTAGTTAAAATTGCTCTAGCCTGTGCTCAGAAGAGCCCTGAAAGGAGACCTTCTATGAGGTATATCTGTGATAATCTGGAAAGACTGGCGCCATCCATTAATTGAAAGCTAATACTGGACAGCTCGATTGTACATTGTCCATATGAATGCATGCACCCATCCCTCCCAACCAACATACACATTTCAAGCTCATGAAATCCTTAGCATATTTAGGCAGCAAAAATTTTGTTTCTCCATGAATGAATTTTCAATATCTCTGTATTTGTGAAAGCGCATTCTGCCATTGCCTTCTGTATTGGACTTCTGAAGTCCCCCTTTTTTCTTAGATTAAAGAAGAAAAAAAACTCTCATTTGTGTTGTTTGTTCTCAATGCCGTTGTCATCAGTTTCACTGCCATAAAGACTGTTAGCAACATCTATCATGCTATCCCATTCTAGTCCTTCAAAAGCAAAGAATTTGATAATTACAGGTAAAACTAATTCAGAAGACTGTCTAGAGTCAATGGCAGCTTCAACTGTTTTGAGATTGGGTTCAGCTGTCTCTAACATATTGTTAAGAACATATAGAAACAGATACCACTGAAAACCAGACTGAATGATAATTTCCTAGGCCTATTCACATGTTTCACTAGCTGATTATCTAATGGGTCTTTTAGCTCCATGTAGACTTGTATAGAACACCATTATCTTAATTATTCTGCAAATTTCAGCACGAATTTTTAAGGCATTGCAAGGAATTGCAAAAACCTCTAGTGAAGCTGCTCTGGAAATGCATTAATAATCAATGATACACAAATTCATAAGGAAACTGAAGAGTCAAGATATCTCTACATTGTATTTGTAACAGCCCCATATTAATCATGTCCTTTGTAGTGAGGCACTCAGTATAGGCATCAGTGTATACTGAGAATAATTTCTTGGGACACCCGGCAAATAATAGCACCTAAGAAAAGGGCTCAAAGGTAGATCAATGAGAAGCTATACGAGAGTGAGTGAGGGACCAATAAAAAAATTATGGAAAAGAATTAAAAGACAGTGATCATTAATATAGCAATCTACCGAGTAGAACAATATGACAGTAATCACAATTACAGAAGCACAACACAAATGATCATTCATAAGTCATAAGCACTCACCTTCTACATCATTCTTATGATGGCAGTGCCATTTGAGCTATACATATAAAGAGCTAATGTATGCACAAAAATAATTAAATTTCAAATCAGGATTAAGAAGGGGCAAACAATTACTTTACAGATGTGCAAGGTTAATTGCAGAAGTTATCTTCTAGCAAAGTTCAAATCAGGATTAAGAGGGTTGGGAGACACACTTACATAAAAAAAATAGCTACTATATGTTCGGCAATGAGCTAGACAAAATAGCTTCTAAGAATTTATAAACTTGTAGTCCAATGAGTCTAAAAATAAATAAATAGTAAGCCTCTTTTTAAAGAGCAAAATTTACAAAGACATACATCAAACTAATGCATTGGCTGCTAAAAATATAACCTTGTCCTAGTAGAGCAAAACCAGAAACACTTACAAAACTAGTCATAAGCTGTCACTATCCAAGCCACCATTGGTTAGACATATCAAAAACTTTTTCAATCAATACTTCATTTAAGTTTGTTCCTTTTATCACCTAAAAAAAACATGGTTCCTTATAAGTTAAGAAGAAAGCCGGGTACATCACTGCTGTAAGCAACTTAAATTTAACTTTTTTAAATACCCAAAAAACCAACAAACAAAAATAAACCATAAGAGTAAGTCAAATGGAGGAGAGGGGGAGGTGTTAAAATTGATTGCTTGATCTGTAAAGAAATGACATGGACCAATGATTTACTTCACAACCACTTGTAGAAGACTAAATTTCTTGGTTCGAAATAAATCAAACAAGTAAAATAGTTTCACAAATACAAATTTGTATTGATGAATGTGTGATACAATTCTCTGTAATTACAAAAGAGTGATCCATTGATTCAATCTCCTTGAAAAATTTGTTGATTGGAATTGTGGTGATGTGATTTTGATTCGAACACAAGATATCCTTCAATTTGACTAAAGGATGGATCGAAGACCTTTGAAATGGAATTACAATGAATCTTTGACTATGAGCTTATTAGAAATTCTTTGTTTTTCACGTTCTTCATGTTCTTCGTGTGTTCTTCGTCTTCGAAGGTTCGTGATGGAAGTTTTTCAGGGCTTTAGAGGCTTGAATCCGTAGATTTTCGCTGATTTGTGGTTTATGAGGTTTTTGGGGGCTTTTGAGCTTGATTCCAATGACCTCTGAGATTTAGACAAGTAATTTGAATGATTTAGTTTCGAATGTTCTTTGTATTCGAAGGTTTGTGGTGGAAGTTCTTCGAGACTTTGGAGGCTTGAATCCGTAGAGTTTCGCTGATTTGTGGTTTGTTGAGATTTCTGAAGGGTCTTGAGCTTGATTCTAGTGACCTTTGAGATCTAGGAGGATAATTTGGATGATTCTTCTTCGAATGTTCTTCGTATTCGAAATTGAAGTTCTTGGAAGCTTCGAGGCTTGATTCCAGCAGAGTTTCTGCACTTCTGAACTCAAAATCTCTTCCGAGTTCTTCCCCAAATATCTTGATGTCCTCAAATGCCTTAGGAAGGCTTCTATTTATAGGAGTTTGGGGGTGGGTGAGCGACACATGGCAGAGTCTGATTGGTGACACATGTCACAGCTTGATTGGTCTGCTTATGTCATCGCTTACACGCATCAGATTGCTTGGGTCATCGCTTACACGCGCCTACATGTGATTAGCATTTTGCATGCTTTTCATGTTCTTACCTTAATAGAATTTGGCAAATTTTCAGTAACAGTATATGATGCTTTGTAATTAGCTATACTTTGTGGACTTGGTGGCATGATGTGTCAGCTTGTGATAGACCGAGAATTTTCCCTCTCTACATCACTATCCCTTTTTTTTTTTTTTTTTTTTAGAGGAAAGTAGGAAACACAACCACTATCCTTAGGGTGTTGTAATACACAAACATATTTTTTATTTACATGTCACAAGATACGAACAAGGTGAATCTACAATTCTGGTGCTTTTTGGTCTTTGACTTTTAGATGTATGCTGATTAAACCATATACGTTATTTGATCATAACTATCATGGTTATGTACTCTTACAAAGTACAAGAGAATTACGTAAAATATTATGTTTAAACTTTCTATAACTAGATTATTATAATATTGACCATTGATAATTGTTTTCAATATACTATATAAAAATTTTAAAAATTAAAATGACTTAGGTAAAATTTGAGATGACAAAACATTCCCTTAAAACATTAAATGCATCAATTGTTTTACAATCAGCTATTTTTGCCGTCAAAGTTGGACAACAGGAGGGAAAAAAAAAAAAAAGACAACCAAGGACACATTTTATCGTAACATGTTTTACCAACACTAATTCAAAGGATCCCATAATTTCATCATAACGTTCGTCAACAGAAAGCAAAAAAAAAAAAACCTGCTAACTTTTCTTTTTCTTTATCCTGTACATTTCCTCTTTTTCACAATAGCATAGATAGGAACCTCCCTTGGATGGGACCACAAGCACAGCACAGTGATATGGTTCATTTCAAAAGGCATTCAAACAACTAGAGTTTTTTTTTGACGCATCAAAGCTCCAATTTCGGGGACCACAATGATATGTAACAAACCCGCAAGGGACAAACACAACAACTAGCAATGCCCAAATTACGGAAGCAAAATTACAAGCATTACTAGTTTGACAGGAAAAAGATCGAGACTTAACTAATAGAGTTTAACCAAATTACTAACTTTGAATATTCGACATTCAAGGCCATGACAAGAATTTATCACAACTATAGTGAAAGAATATAAGTAAAAGACAAAAGGTCACAATTAGAACATGAACTCATTGGCAATGGCAATGGCTGAGATGAGTGAGTGCAATCCCAAGTGGGGGTCATGCAACAGCCAACTGCATAGGCCCTCCATGAAGACCCATTGGTGGTATCTTCACAGCTTTTGTATGCAATGATACTAGAAAATTAACTATGTCCATCAATAATAGGCCACTTTCTCTATATTTTTCTATCTTGAGATGGCCAAGCATTAGAAGATGATAATCCTTATTTAATTCATTGAAAACATAAGGCATCCCATTCATGGATGATGAATTACACACACTTGAACTGGAGATAATGAAAGCCCTTATATGAATTGTACTATAACAGAATCTTCAAGCACGCAACAATTTTAGAAAGATGTTACTACAGAATCTGAAACATTATATATCATATACAAAATTGGTAACATAAGATTTGTAAAAAAAGTGGAAAAAAAAAACAAATAGATAGCTCTTATTTTCAGATGGCGAACACATACTAATACCAAAAGAAGTTACCAAGTAAACATTTTTAAAGTTACCAAAGCATTTCTACCAAAAAATTACTCTTTTCAGAGAACAGAATCATTGTTGCTGCAATGGTCTGATCTCTTGCTTGAGGTTGTCTTTATGCAACTGAGCCAAAGCCTTGGATAATAGGTTTGCTGTCGCTTTGGTCATGGTTTGGTACTGAGAAGGCACCGAGGGTGGTGGAGGCTGAGATTTGTATATTTGGACACGTGCAGGGTCATCATCAAGCTCGTTATTGAAATTAGCAGATTCACGGGAAGGAATTGGAATAGACTGAGGTTGGTGATGCATTTGAGGAATACCCACAGGTTGTTGCTGATTTTCATTTTAGGAAACAGGAACAGGAACAAGTGGCACTGCCACATGGGCAAGACTGGTTCTGTAAAATTGTGAGGGCAAATCAGGTTTGGCAGGAGCTACAGGAGCCTCCTTGTAAGCAACTTGAGGAGCAATCAAGGAAGCATTTGGAAGCATAGGGAGCTGATTGGGAGCAGTCACAGTGTTAACCAAACCACATTGCACAGGCAAACAGTGAGGTGGCATCTGCCCAACAGGTACAAAGTAAACTGGGCACAGCTGATTGGGCTGATAATGGAATTGCTGCAGTGGCTGCGCTGGATACATTGTGTAACAAGATGTATTTGGCAGTACACCAGTGGAGTTATGGGGTATGTAGTTGGCACCCACTTGTACAAACTGCACTTCTTGTTGCTGCAGCTGATTTAATTGTAAAGGTAATGGATACCCAGAAACCGAAATCGATTTATATGCTGGTACACCAAAGGAAAAGTCAGAAATATGACTCACTGATTCAAGGGGCTTAGAAGATACATTATTCTCCATGGAAGAAACTTGAACATCTGGGTCTTGGCAGGTTATACTCTGTGGCTGGGAAATTGCACTTGTTGCACTATTATCACTGGAAAATTACACACCCAATTAACCAATCTATAACTCTACAAATTATTACTGCTTGAAAGAAGGCATCTTATCTCCAAAAATTTCAGCTAGGTTGCAAGAAAATGAAAATGCAGGCAACCAAAAGAACCAAAAACCTTGAATATTTAACATGAATGTCAAAACCTTCGCACATTTAAGTCCACTACAATATTTTACCCTAGTCAAACTGAGATTCCCATCTTCTAAAAATACCAATAACATAATTAAATAATCAATGCCCCTCCTTTTCCTCCACTTTCTAAGCAAACAAACATTGGATAACAAGAAAAGGAAATAAACCCAAATAAAAAAAAAAATTACACTTGTAGCACCATTATCACTTGAAAATTACACAACCAATTAACCAGTTTACAACTCTACAATATTACTGCCTGAAAGAAGGCATCTTATCTCTAAAAACTCCATCTTGGTCTCAAGAAAATGAAAATGTAGGTAACCAAAAACCCTTAATATATATCATGAATGTCGAAACTTCCTCATAAGTGAATCTACTAGCAAAACTGAGATTCCCAACTTCAAAGGAACACCAATAACACTATTAAACAGACCACAAATGACACTGAAAAACCAACGCCCCTCCTTTTCCTCCATTTTCTCAGCAAACAAACATTGGATTACAAGAGAAAGCAAGACACCCAGATCCAAATAATTATGATAAACAGAAAATGTAGGTGTACCTTGTAAACGAGTCCGAAGAAGGCAAGGTAAGCTTACTATCCTCGACCTGAGCTTTAATGGAAGACAAATTGGTGGTGGAAGAAGACGAAGCTGAGGACGAAGTGGACCCAAAAGACGAACTAGTCTCCAACACAATAGACTCAGCATTGGAAACAGTACCATTACTGAGCTCCCCAGCACTGAAACTGTCAGTCATATTGATCTTAGCGCTCTTAAGTGCATCAGAGAACCAAAGCTCAGTCTTGGGGTGGTGAATGACAGAGAGACGGAAGAGGAAAAGTCTGATACGGGAAGAGGAAGGAGAGGAAGAGAGACAAAGGAGGTGGTGGAGGAAGAGAAGGAGGTCAGAGTCAGAGAGGAGAGGGATGAGAGAGGAAAGGTCGTGGTGAGGAGGGAGGAGGTATTTGAGAGAGAAAGGGAGAGGGAAAGGGAGGGAAAGAGCGGAAGAAAGGAGGGAAGTAAGGGAGGAAAGAGTGGTGGTGGTGGTGGGGTTTAGAGAAATGATTTTGGTGTCACCACCTACGTAGTGAAGTGAGTTTGTGCGTGGGTTTGGGACTATGTTTCCGCCGTAGCTGCACATTAGGCGGAGCTTTGTGGTGGAAGAGGGTGGCGGTGGGTCCATGTGGATGGTGGTGGAGGAGATCTAGAAAGGGTTTGGCGTGGGTGTGGGTGAAAGTGACAGTGAAGCAGCTCTGGAAGGAAAGATAGGAGGAGAGAAGAAAAGCGGTTGAGAAATGAGAATATATAATATTTACTATATTTTATTTTAGGGGAATTTTGCAAGCTAACAAATGAAAAAGAAAGAATATAATTAGTTAACGTAGGAAACTAAGAAATAAGGAAACTAACATCTCGAGTTTTAGAAACTCGAGATGCACCCAAATCCTAAGCCCCTCAGGTCCGTTTTCAAGGTGCTGATGTGGAAAAAACTCCACGTAGATCTCGAGTTTCAAAAACTCGAGATCTTTGCAAAGCAGAAATCGAGTTTCAGAAACTCGATTTCTACGTGAAACATTTTTTGACAGATGGATCTCGAGTCTTAGAGACTCGAGTTTTGCTGGGCATATATCAGATCACTCCCGCACGGAAATAGCTTGTATCAGTCCACACCCACTTAGATCAGTCCACACCATCTCCGTTTGCTCTCACTGCCTCACTCACACTCAACCTCACTTAGAACTCTCTCACCCACACTCAACCTCACCTCCTCACTGAACACATTGTCTCCTCCCTCTCAACAAATTCACCTCACTGAACACATTGTCTCCTCCCTCTCAAGAAATTCATATATCAGGTATGGGGTTCATTTTAGTTGCCTATTTATTGTTGGGTATTATTTGTAGATAATTAACATAACTTAGTTTAAGATACCTTGCTTTGTTGGACCCATTTGTTGGATTGTTAAATTTCTTGTTGTTTGTTGTTGGGTGAGACAACCTATTTTAGTAAAGGAACATTTCAAAATAAATATGTTGCTTTTGAAGTAGAGTTAATGTACTTTATGAATGGTATGTTTTCTACGTTTGCCACATGATGTTTCTGTGATCTAGTTATCAATTCAAATTCATGCAATAAATCAATAAAAAGTAGCTACAGAGGGAAAATAATAGAAGATATTGATAAAGTACTGTACAATAAACAGCCATTGAACAATGAATATTCATGGAAGGGCACTTACACAAATGGACGCTGGGCTTAGGTAAAAATCATTGTAGCTAGGGTGATAAATAATCAAAGAAAGAAGGTGAGAAAGGGAGTATCATGTATATCCCCTTTTTATAATTTGTACCATATTTTTATTCTGCAAAATTCCTGGCACAAGATGTGATACCTAATAGGTCAGATCTTCTAGATTTTGCCAAATCTTTTTATTATACGTAGGATTCAGCTTTGTAATCTTGTTCTAGACAACTAATAAGCAAAAAATAATCATTTTGATCCATTCTTAAGGCCTGATAGAGTCCTTGGGCATCAAATAGCAAGTATTAAAATGACTGCATTTATTTTTGGGCAAATTATGAATTAACTCCCATTTGGAAACCATCAGTAAACCCTCTAGTAATTTGGAGAAAATTGAAATTGTCATATTTTCTATCCTAATTGATGGACTCTTGCACATGATGAACAGAAGCCTAAAATCTAGCATTAAACACCAACATGCAGCCAATTTTGCAAAAACTCAACAAAAGAAAAAATTAACACCAATTTCTACTACTACTACTTACCCACATGCAAACAGTTCACATCCAAGAAACTTAAATCCATGTTTTCATCTTCACACACACAAATCATATGTAAGAATCCATAAATCACAACAACAAAGAATTAGTTCCAAAACTGTTTGGGTTTACTTACTTTTGCAGGAGTTATTTTATTTCTGGCCTTATGTATTAGTTGATACACCAAGAATAATGTCGGAACTAATTTTGTTTGATGTATGTGAGGTTGATGACTTGCTTTGTTTTTTAACTAACATAGTAACTTGACTTAAACAGGTGCACAATGACTGGAATTGATATAGTCCTATACCATGGTGGTCCGCTTGAGAACGCCGATTCGGAGCAGGGATTGCCATTTGGAGGGCCGGGTATAGACATGGAGTTCACCCAAATTGATCGTAGGTTGAAGACCCTTGATGAATTGAAGAAGATAGTTCTGGATGAACTGGGTGTGAATCCTGCTATGCACAACATACGAATTACTTATCGTATGCCAAGTGAAATCTTTAAGGAGAAGATTAATTACAAGTATATGGCGATAAAAGCCGATAAACATGTAAGGATGATGTTTGACAAGTTTGAGGGAACAGCCGAAGTGAGTACAATTGAGTTGTACATACAGTTGGAGCCGCGTGCAGAAGTTGGTATAGAGGAATTCCAACAAACAACCACAAGTCATCAGGTTATAGTTCCGGATGCTCAATATGAGTATTCTACACAGTACGAGGATAATGTGAATGATGATGAAAATGAAGATGAAGATGAAGATGATGATGATGATGAAGACTATGTTGATGAGAATACTGCCATTAACGGTGAAGATTTTGTCGATAGAGATGAGTTTGAAGAGATGATTGAACAAAGGGACTTTCAGGGCTTTCAGAGGGACATTGATCACGATGACACATTGGATGGTATTGAACCTGATGCAGACAATGTTATTAGTGTGGAAAACATTACGAACACAAATCCTGCCTACGGACCTCTTGCCTTGTCATTTAGTGCAAATACTTGGAACAATATGGTTGATCCTTCACATATTGAGATACCATTCGTGTCTAGTTGGAGACAGGGGATGAATTTGTGCAAAGGGTTGACTTTTGCCAATAAAGTGAGGTGCAGCGCGCATTAACAACTTGTGCCCTCAACGAAAACAGACATTTTATGATCAGTAGGTCGACGAAGAAAAAACTTTCTGCGAAATGTGTGGATGAGTCATGCAAGTGGTATGTTTGTGCAGTCATGAAGCCCGATCTCCATGGACTATGGATGGTGACCGTGTATGCCGGTCCTCACACGTGTATACCGATTGGGGTGCGAAATGATGGTAGAATGATGACTTCTAATTTTATTGCATCCGACATCTATAAGAAGATAAGTGAGGATCACACTACCCAAATTAAACATCTCATATCTATGATAGAGGCGAAATATGAGGGTCATAAGCCTTCTTACTACAAGGTATGGGATGCAAAACAAAAGGCGATTGCGAAGTTGTTTGGGAATTGGGAAGAGTCTTACCAGATGTTGCAAAAGTTGCTAACGGCATATGTTGATCAGGATCCGACTACTCAGGTGTTCTTTCATACCACAGACCCCGATGAAGATGACACCGTAATGTTGCGATATGTGTTTTGGTCTTTCGGTCCGTGCATTGATGGATTCAAATATTGCAAGCCGGTGATCAGTATTGATGGGACACATCTGTATGGTAAATACCAGGGAAAGTTGTTGGTCGCAATGGCAACCGACGCTAACAACAAGGTATTCCCTCTTGCCTTTGCTGTTGTGGATTGTGAGTCAGGGTCCAGCTGGGGGTGGTTTTTACGATGCCTCAGAGATACGATTAGCCACATGATACCTAAGGAAGGCATTTGCATAATTTCTGACCGACATCTCGGTATAAAAAATGCCATTGCAAAGTGGCCTAGAGGGGATGATGGAGAAACACGGGTATTTCATAGATATTGCCTTCGACACGTTGCCAGCAACTTCAATACACATTTCCAGAACTCGACTCTAAAGTCAGCGGCGATGAAAGCGGGATATGCTACTCAAAAAGAAAAATTTGAGTCCATAATGGAGTCCATTAAGCAGGTGGAAATTGAGGCCATTAGGAATAAGAAGAAGGTGATGGGGAAGGATGGCAAGGAAAAGAATCAAGATTATTGTCCATACATATACCTAATGAAAGAGTCTGTGGATATGTGGACCCAGTCACATGATGGTGGAAGACGTTTTGGGGCAATGACAACCAATATATCAGAGTGCTTCAATGGTGTACTGAAAGGTGCACGGGGTCTTCCTATTTCCGCAATGGTTGAGTTCACTTGGGAGAAACTTGTTCAATATTTTCACAACCGGCACAAGGTGTATAGTCATGAAATAGCGGAGCATAAGAAATGGAGTACATATGCATTCTCCACGTGGTCGGAAAATAGGCGTAAATCTGAGAAGCACTATCTCAGGGAATTTAGCAATGAACGTTTGGTATATCAAATAGTGACTTCATTCAACATGTGTAGCAGAGGAGGGGGAAACCACAGTTATGAAGTTCGGTTATTGGAAAGAACATGCAGTTGTGGGAAATGGCAAAACATAGCCATCCCGTGTTCACATGCAATTAGAGTCTTTGACTATCTAAAAATTGATTCGACCACATATATTCACCCATGTTATAGTTTGGAGTATGCCCTTGTAACTTACTCACATGCATTTGTGGTTCCTAAGTCACGGTCATTGTGGAGGGAGCCCACAGGGCCAAAGTGGTTGCCTAATCCAGAATTGTTGCGGGCCAAAGGTCGACCAGTGAAGTCAAGAATAAGGAACGAGATGGATGGAGTGAGGAATAAGGATCGAGAACCGGGATGGCGGAGGGAGGACGCAGATTTGATAGAGAGTCAACCCAAGCAGACATGTGGACTGTGTCATGCTTCCGGGCATAACCGCAGAAAATGCCCGCAGTCCGGTGGTGCTTCCACAAGCGGTCATGTTCCAAACTAGGTAGGTGACAGATGGCAAAAAGTTCTGACTAAGGTTGTTCATTCTATGTTTACCTACTGTTTACTAGCTTCTCTCCTAACCTCTTGTTTACATTTTTCAGGTATGCTTCCATGGACGATGTTTTTCTAGTGCGAACCGCCAATCTTACGACTTGTGACTGCGTTGTATTGGCACAATTAATGTTGTAGTTTTTGTTGAATGTACTTGTAATTCTCTATCCAATGTACTTGTATAAACTGACTGTGATTTGAGTAGAATGGTTAGAGTTGCAAATTAACCGAGGTGGGACATGTTTAGAATGTTGATATATTGAGAAGGACTTTTGTTGTGATTTGAGTGCATTTACATTGTAAAATTATGGTTATGCAAAGAGCATAACAATTTCTATACTTTGGTGCCCATTGAGATGGCATTTTGATGTAATTTAAATGCATTTACATTCTCAACTTCTCTACCTCTGAATGAGTATGTTAAGGATTGCATTTGAAGCTTCTCTATGTCTGTTTCTCAGTCAATTTGTGTGCGCATCTCAGTTTTTGGTTTGCTGCATCTGTAAGGGGAAAAAAAAAATTCACAGTGGAACTCGAGTTTCTGAAACTCGAGTTCCAGCAGCCAAAAACCGCAAAAACAGGGCATCTTCCCCTGCCTCTCTGCCTGAAACAGGGGAAGTGCTTCAATTTATGCCTATTGGAACTCGAGTTTTAAATACTCGAGTTCTATTAAAAATCGAGTATTTAAAACTCGAGTTCCATTAGGAACTCGAGTGTCAAAGCCTCGAGTTTAAACCAGCACATCTTACTCTAATTCGGTCCATTTGGTCCAATTCAGTCCACTTTGGTCCTTTTAGTTTATTCTGTTTATTTTAGTCCAATTCGGTCTTTTAAATATATTTTGGTCTCATTTAGTGAATTTTGGTCCATTCAGTGTAATTTGGTCCATTCAATGTAATTTGGTCTTATTCAGTCTATAAACACAAGTTTGGTCCTATTTGGTCAACTTTGGTCTATTCAGACCACTTTGGTCCATTTTGGTAAATTTCGAGCCATTTGGGTTGAGAGCCCTTATTGTAGACACTCAAGTTTGGTCCCCTTTGGTCCATTCAGACCACTTTCGTCCATTTTGGTAAATTTCGAGCCATTTCGGTTGAGAGCGCTTATTCTAAATCTAAATTTATTAAAAATATACTTGAGTTTGAAAAGCTTGAGTTTCTTTCACAATTTTTTTTTTAAAATGTCACTTTTTTTTTGTTTAGACATATTAGCCTGTTTTTGTTGAAATTGAGCTAAAAATTAGGGGTTCCACTATTTACTCACAAACAATTACTATCTAATTATTGCATGTGGCTCTGCCACTGTGTTTCAAAAATAAGAATAAAAATCTACACGAATATGGGTTGCATAGAAAACGAAGGTAGCTTCATGAATTGGTACAAACATTTTGAAGAGAATCTGACTGTGACATTGGGAACTACTGCATGTCAGATGAAGCAGTAGTTCCCAATGTCACAGTGAGATTCTCTTCATAATGTTTGTACCAATTCATGAAGCAGTACTTCCCAATGTCCCAAGTAGATAATCTTATTGTCAGATGTGGCTCATGGCATGCTACTCGAGTCTTCACGTGAAGTTTGTCACAAGCTGAATAGCCATGGCAGTACACTGCAACTACTGCCCACAACAAGAGAATCTCACTGTGACATTGGGAACTACTGCTCAACAAATTCATATCATGGTTTTCCAGCCTGTATTGACATGACAAGGCCGAATACATTTAATTTTGTATGCTTCAATACACAGTGGACCATGGTTATAAATGCACCACAATAATGATCTTATTCCTACAGCACTAACTTCCCCATGTTCACAACGCTATGAGTCGCAACGCCTCAACATCATCTCGCAGACATAAAAACAAGTTTCAATCTACTTCAACAAATGAATTATCACAAGTTCCAGCAGATCAACAACTACAAACATACACAGACCACTATGGAGGGAAATGGGTTGGAAAGAAGAGAGATTTCGTTAATATGCCAATATACACGTACGAAAGTCTTGGAAGCGTCGGACACATCATGCTCGGCAAACCTACAAAACTAAGTTCAGATACCACCGCAATGGAGTTCACCGTAGCAGAACCACCATGGTCAACCCTATACGAGAAGAGGTGTGAGTTGGAGGTGTATTGTCGATGGCACGGGTTACGAGTTCCTAAGGCACGCTCAGCCGAGTTACCTAGAGATGAACCTGCCAACATACTTGCTCGCCTTGAACGAGAGAACAATCAAATGCAAAGGCGACTAGACCGTTTTCATGCAATCCAAAAAGCTAGGAAGCATCTAAAGGGGAAGGCGCAAGAGCGAGCCATGAAGTCTATTAATGAAATTACTACGTTAGATGATGAACGTGATATTTCAGACTTCTCAGATTCAAGCAATGATGATTTCCAAAAATTTCTACCTACCAACATTCGACGATGTTGTTAAAGTCCACACGTTGTGTGCAATTTTGACATGTTCTTAATGTCTGACAAATCATGTCACCGTACATTCAGTTGTTGCAAATCCAAAGATGAATTGCACACAACTTGTGCCTAAGTTTATATGAAATCAGTTGCTCTTTTAACCAAAGATGAATTCACGCGAAGAGATGTTTTAGCATATTTTTTTGTGTTGTGTTGTGTTGTTTTCTTATTGGGCTTGTGAAACAGTGTGATTGTTGATCCCCTTCAAGTGATTTTTTGGTGGGATTTTGGTCCGGAACTTCGTTCTTTCTTATCAACCTTTACCAAAATTGGGCAGTTCTCCCTCTTTATCAAAATCTCAGAGCTCTTGTCGTTAATCTTCCCCACACCTTGCCAATGACCTTTCTTTCTCTAGTGAAGTACTCTAGCGAATCCCTCTTTCTTCAAATACCCTTACCTTTCATTATTTGGTTATGCTAGATCCTACAGGGTCCCCTTTTGGTTTACCATCAAAAGTTGTGTCATTATTTTTAAGTCCATTGTTGTAGTCCTCCCTTAGGTAGTTTAGTTTCTTTTTTTTCTTTTTTCTTTTTCTTTTTTTTTTTTTTTTTTTCTTTTTTTTTTTTATATTCAAAGGTAGTTTAGTTTCATGTCCACCAGTAGTGTTCACCCTTGTGTTTGGGTGGGATTGTTCCCGCTAGTTGACCCTACGCTAAGGGCTTCTTCGACTATCAATGTATGTGTTTTCCGTCGAGAGACCTGTGAACTCAAAAGATATCCTAAGTGAACTTTGGTCGCAACAAAACAAGAAGAAAAAGGGACACATTTCTCACTTAGATCTCCAAAAGCGATCTCTCAAACCACCACAAGAACAACTACAAAAAAAAAAGACCCTAATTCTTTCAATTTAAGCTCTAACCTAGCCATCACTCCACTCCCTAGAACCCCAACTCTGACTAGATTTATGACGATGACCACAACGATGAAGACAATGAGTGCAAAGAGAAGAAGCACAAGCACAAGCACAAGCCCCAACTTGATGAAAGGCAAGATCTCCTACTCGATTCAATGCGCTTTTGACCAGCCAAGAAGAGGAGTCGCATTGGTCAAAGCCATACAAAGATCATTCCAATACTTTGTCAGTTGACATTTAAGCCAGGGGCCTAGTTGAGCATATCAAAGTAGGATTGAATTTGGTTAGAGAGAGTCAGGGTTTGAATTTGGCAAGAGGAACACGGGCAATTTAGGGTTTGAAATTTCAAGTTTCGGACATATTTGTAATTAAAATTGATTAGAATGGACAATTTTTCCAATTGAATAAATTATTACATTCCAATCAATAGGTAACATGAGATTGCCACCATTTAATAAAGTAATGACATTACCATAATTTATGGCAATGTAAATTTTTTGGTAATCTTACATTACTATAACGAAGTATGCAAATAAACGAACCAAACACCATAATATTTACATTACGGTAATATGGTTGTAATGTTCATTACATTACGGCAAACCCAGCATCCCCATAGTTCGTTCATAACATGACAATAAAAATGAACTTCGCTATTTGTCTACATTAATACAAAACACCGTTTGCGTAGAGGCTGATCAACTTCGACGACCTATATGCACAAAGTAAAATATTTGGATCCAAGAGTTACAACCACAAGAAAGCTTTCACTAATCGAAACCAATGTACAAATACACAATGCACTAAACTAAATCGTCATAGCTTCTTTTTTGGTAAGTCAAATCAACACGGCTTCACCAAAAAGGAAGCAAACAAACTTAATAAACAAAAACATGACATTACAAAGCCCTTGGCTGAGAGCTACTGGTGCTCTTGACTTGACTCAGACCAACGTCGCCATCTTCAATTACAAACCCGGGGACTGATTTTAGACATATGCCCATGGGGCAGGCACACCAACCTACCACTCTAAATCCTCAAAAAACACAGGTGACATTTTTTTTAATGGAGAACCAGCTATCAAATTTATGAAATATTATTATACAAAATGCAATACCACCATATATTTCTCTTAGACTACCCAGCTTCAATGTATTTTTGGCCTTCAGTATTTCTTGTTTGAGAATTTTATCCATTTGAGTCTGCTAATAAAGTAAGGATCTCACTATCGTCAAAGTTTGACTCTAATGCTACCTCATAAGGGTTTTTACCTTCCACATTTACAGCTCGTGGATCTGCTCCCCTGCAAATGCATTGGAAACCCTTCAGCTTCATTTCATTGATAGTGGAAAAATAGTTAAACAAAAAAATGAAATGAAAAATCCCTAAATTCAAAATTTCAAATTTAGAAAGATTGGGAATCTAAAAAACCCTGTAAAAAGAAAACTGCAACTATAACCAAGATATAGCATGGGTTATTAAGCCACCAACATCACCCCCCCCCCCCAACACACACACACACACACACAAAAACACCAAAAAGCAAATATCATAAAGTTACCTTGTTAGAACCAATTTCACATATGCGTTTCTGCCTCTGAGAATGCAGCGGTGGAGTGGCGTTTGACTTCTTGAATCAGTTGCATTTAGATTTGCACCATACTGTAGGAGGAGTTCTATCATGCCTATGTCTGCAGTTTCACAAGCGAGGTGAAGTACTGTGCACCCATCCAGATCCTCCAAGGTATGGCCTTCACATGTACCAGCCAGGTTTGTAGAGCTAGTAGAGGACCTTTCCAATGAATCCCCCACTAAGCAGCTAGAGCTGTGGTCAAGGCTTGCCTGCTCATGCAATAGCATTACTTTGGCAAGGGTTAAAGAAGAGCCACAAGATGTTTGCTCATATACAGCATTCACATCTGCTTCAGAATTAACAATGTGACGGTATACAGCTTTCTTGTCATTAGCACGCACACCCTCCCATATTTGTTGTGCCACTAAATGAGGATATTGGTTGTCTTTTGGCCTCCGAACAAAAAGCTTTTCTGCATACTGTGATCAAAAGAAAACATGTCACTTCAACATTTCCACAGCAGTCTGACAAACTTGGCTAGTAGAGCCATCGTTTTAAAAAAATAATAAGAATTATTTTATAAAACAAAATAAACACTTAGCAAGTAGCATATGGAAACTGAGATTAGATCCCAAAAAAATGGATACGTTGGAGAATTTTCTAATATCAAAATTGCATCTTGGAGAGTGATGGGAGATTTTCAGATACAAGAACAGCATGCAATATGTATTTCGAATTTCTTGTCTGGGTTGTCACTTCTCAGGCTGAGGTGTCCCTCCCGCCCCCCCCCCCCTTTTTTTTCTCTCTTTCCCCCCTGTTTTGGCCCTATTTAGGAACAATTGCTCTAGTTGATTATCTATATTCTATACTTTTTCTAGAGAGTGAGAAAAATCTAATTCACTCCCCCTTTTACACAAGTAAATAAAAAGAAAATGTTTAAAAAAGAGGAGATGCCTTTAAGTACATAGAATGTATATAAAAGGTTCACCAAAAGGATACATTTAAAATTAATCTTGGGTATAAAATCTGTAAATATATATATATATATATATATATAAAATAAAATAAAAAGAAAACTGGATGCAGCCCAAAGCTGAAGTGTGACTCAACACAATTAAGGTCCTATTGTTCCTTTCCCTCCAAATTGTCCACATTATACATAGAAAAGAATCCCACACCGCTCCGTTACTATGCCTGTCCAAACAAACCCTTCCAATAGAAAACATCAATAACCTTCTAAGGCATCAATACAGAACCTAAATAGTCTAATCAAATCCCTGTTGTTGCTCAACTCTCTCTCTCTCTCTCACCCCACCCACCCACCCACCCACAAACAGAAGTCAGAAGTAGTCAGGTCCTTGATTCATTGAACTATTAAATAACTCAGATGAGTCTTACCTGGATTATATGGAATCAACAGACAGAATTAGTTATGCAATTCTGAAACATCTGCAGCACTTATTTTGGATGACTTCATCTCAAACAAATCATCAAGTAGAAACCAAAAATACAAGCTGAACCATAGTGTTATACTACTCTTATCATGACTGACCAAGTGAATCAAACATCTGACCTTTAGCTATTTAACCACTGTTCACTTACCTCACGTGACTGACCTTTAGCTATTTAACCACTGTTCACTTACCTCGTTTCGAAAAACATAAATGAAGAAGACAGAGATGAAATATATGAACGTGATTTGTCAGTTTCCTTGCATTACTAAATATTACCATTGCATAATGGATCCAGATACACACTGATCTCCAACAAGTCCACCTACAGACACACCCAAACCAAATTTCAATCTGTGACTGGAGGATTGCTATTGGAAAATGGTGGCCTGAAGGTGATTTGGGTTGATTGGGTTTCAGCCATGTTGGGTTAAATAGCAATGGTGGCTGTTGAGATGGGTTTGGAGAACGTGGTGTAGTTGGGTTTGGCTGGATTTGGTTGGTTTTGTGATTGGGTGTAGCTGGGTATATTGCTTAAATAAGGTGGTAGTGGTCGTGGGTTTTCTGGTGGTAGCCATGGGTGGTGAAACAATGCAATTGTGGTTTATGGCTTGGCTTTGGGGTGAATGGGTGAAAATGGTTCAGCAGTGGCCAGATTGGGATGTGGGAAAGCCATGGATGGGGCGTGGAAATGTGGTTTCAATAGCGATGGATTTTGGGAGAGGAATGATGGTTTAAAATTCCGGGTTCAAATTTCAAAATGTAAATTGCCCATAAACTATCTAAATTATAAGACAGTATAACGTATAAAACCAACATGATAATTTGAAATACAGTCCAAAGAAATAGAAATAAAACCAACCATTAGTATTCTGAAGCGCACGTTCTCATCACAATCCAATGGCAGTGGCATGACTTCAAAATGCATCCAAAATAACGTAGAGCACACAGGTGTCTTTCCCTTATTAAGGGAACCTAGACTTAAAGAACTAAATACACACCCACACACACTTGACTGCACAAATACTTCAATAACTATGATCATATTTTTCATAAAGCTGTTTTACTAAAGAATTGATTACTCAAAAGATCATAAAGAGTTTTTTTCTTAATTTTTTTTTATTTTTAAGAATGAAATTATCAATTGTTAAAAAGATTTTTAGCACTAACCAATAGAGCCTGATTTTCAGGATTAATATTGTCCAGGAACACTCTTCTGTGTAACCTCTGCTGCTCAACTTGAGGATTCTTGGCCAAAACTTTACACATGTCAGCAACAATAATCTGCACAGAGAGAGGCAGTCAAATCAACCAATCAGAGGGGAAAATTAAGTAAGATTCATGGCAGCAAAAAGCAACTATAGTACATATTAAAGGGTAGACAATCTAGATTTATTCCTCACATTAATCTTATTGACGTCCAAGTGACTAATGGCTAGATGTGTTTTGATACGCCAATGAGATTTTTGAGTGAGATTTCTCACAACGTTCACTGTAAACTTATGGTTTGGAATGTGAACAGCTTCACGATCTTCACCTCTCACAATTGTAGGTGACCACCAACCCACATGCTGTAGGGAATAAAATTGATCAAAATCCATAGAAGAAAAACCTGTGAATAAATTATTCTGTTTCAACTTATATGAGCAATGAGTGCGTTCATACACTATGCTTTTTTGTGTCTCATTAATAATATAAAAAGAAAAGGAATTAAAAAAAAAAAAAAAACAGAATCTGCACATAGATATAAAATTTTCACTTAGTCCATTTCTTTATAGCCTCTTGTTCTTTAGGGTGATCTTCAACATTTAAATACCAACCTCAACAGTACCAGAAACTTCATAGCCTTCAATCTTTGTTTGAATCCATTCATTCACAACAAAAGGCCGAGTTGCATGAATTATAGCACTTGAAAGGAAATTTGTGAATATCTAGATAGAATAAGCAAAAAAGATGTTAATTTTTTTCAATAAATAGATTAATACAGATTAGTAACATTAATTAAATGAAAAAAAAAACTATGGTTCTATCGCACGACCGGCAAGAGTGAACAAGACAGTCCCAAGACCTCCAGCAGTAAGCCATTTCTGGGTAGAAAAACCCAGCAACTCCATGAACAATGAGATAGCTGCAACCCAAACTGCAGAGTATACAGCTTTTCCCGCAAATTGGAATCCCATCTGTCCCAAAGCAAGTAATTTTGAATATAGGACATGCATCTCCATTAGCAAGTCTCATAAACTCAAGCAGTCAAACAAAAATAAAAATAGAGAGAAATGAGGACGTGCAGTGATGTAGAACTAAACTAGTGCATAAGTGTGCAGGCTTAGAATTGATCTCTTGCTTGTAATTTTAAACAAATTCATTTGTGGTAGAATGTCAAAGAACTTAATATCAAATTGTCCCCCAATTGCTATGCATTTGGCATAAAGGTGGGAAAATTGAAGAATAATGAGTAATAATTATTTCTCCATGCAAATTTGAAATAACCAGCTCTTTCTTATATTCATATTTGAAATATATTTAGTATGTTCTTTAAACCATTTTTGAGTGTCACATCCTTCTGTTCCTATGTTTTCAAAAACATTTTCCACTTAGTTTCTTCTATTTCTTATATTCATATTTGAAATATATCTAGTATTCACAAGCAATAGAGAACCTTATTCAACAACTTACAGATTCAATCGCAAGCAGAAGCTTTCACCACCTATCTTGATGCCTATATTTTTCATGTGTTTTAACAAAAGGCATCTCCACAATCTTTGTCCCATGTGTTCTGTAGAACCATGAGGAAATCATTTTAGTTTTAAAGGGTTATTTTCTTAAGCTCCATGTATAAAGGCTTGCCAGCACACAAAGAAGTATATCTCACAGATTATGGACATACCTCAGAGAGGCTGCAGAGATGATTTCATCATCCTTCTCAAGAATAGCCATATAAAAACGTTGAAAGTTTATCCGAGTCAAATTTGATATGAAAATAAAGGAGTTTTGAGGTATCAGATTGTTGTTTCTTGAACTTCAACTATTATGTGAAGAATAAAATTGAGCAAATAATTTGTTCAAGAAGTAAATGACAGAACATGTTGATAAGAGGCAGCACTGTTACTGTATAAGATGTAGTACGTTATAGTTATCTAAGAATGAATTCAAAGGGCTCCTTACACTTGATTGTATGTGACACTTTGAATCAAATTTTCCTTAGTGTGACAGTCTATGTTTGGATCAAAAGATTCATTCATCATTTCCCACATAATAACAATTTTGCAGTTAGATTCTACAAGCTGATGCAAATTATCAATATGTGGAGCTGACAGTGGATTTTTTTGGTGGATTAGAGACCTTGAGAATCCTCCTCCTAGCTCATTTCTTACTCCAATTATTATATCTATGTGCTCAAAAATCTTTGACAGAACTTATGTCAGAATCCTTTGAACAATACTTCAAAAAAGAAATTGGCAACATAATTTTTCCTGCTTCTTTTTGCTACACTAACCGTATGACTCACAGAAATTAGACATTCTCAAATAAAAATGTGGAGAGAACATGAACATACCTCCTTGCAGCTCTTCCAACATAATTGGGTTGCTTCTTTTTCAAGATTCACCAATTTTGCGTTTTTTAGCCCTCGTGTAATGTTTGGGCGCGGGGGGAGGAGGCTGCGAGGCATCATCCTTAGGCTCATCATCGTGCTGCAGTCCACATTAGATGCATACAATCAATATTCGGCGTAATGATAAGAATAAAATTAACCGCAAAATATATCATTACATTGCAAGTAATATTATCATACCATAGAGCTGCCTTTGTGTCCTATTTTGTGTCCACCAGTCCCACAAGTGGGTGCTCTTCTAGTACGTTGTGGTCTACCTCGTGGAGGTGAGGGCTGATGAGGGGGATGCTCGTCCGGTACATCAGTGTCAATCCCAACCAGAGGTCCTAAAGGGTCGGATGAGGATGAGGTAGGTTGGTAATGATGATCTGTATAGCTAGGAGTGGGAATCATTGTCATCGGCAAAGTGGGTGCACTGGAGCTGGTGGGTGCGTATGAGGGTGTCTCAGGGTGCGTAGGAGGGGTCATATGAAAATCAAAACCAAGATCAAAACTGGGCTGTGAAGGTGGGGTGGGTGAAGGGACCTCGGGCTGAGGCTGAGGAGATGCATCTAGGATGGGTGGAGGGACCTCAAGTGGAGGAGATGCATGCGGGATGGGGGCAGGTACCTCATGACTACTTACAACCCGAGGGGTTGTTGCACGCGAACCACGGGCCCTAGCTGCACTTGTGATTGGGCTTGCAGTAGCACGTCGACCACGAGTTGATGTACTTGGGGGTGCTGCGCTTGTGCTTGGGGTTGCAATAGGTGTTGATTCAGTCTCATGGCCATTGTTTGCCTGTCCATTTGCTGCAAGACCACCACCAAGCCCAGCCACATTATTTAGGACACATCGGACATGGTTGTGTGCTCGGCTGCCTACAGGAAGCATCTCCAACAGCGTTAAATGGCTTTCAATCTGAAACGGAGAAAGAACCAGTACAATCAGATTTGAGACATTTATGTATCAATTATAGAATGGATAATATAGTACTTATTAATGTACTCAAATACTGAAGCACAGATTGGAGTTCAGTTAGACCAAACTAGATTTGCTGAAAAAAGAAATCAATTGATGCTACGTTCCTACATGTACGGAAGAAAACACAAAGTGGGCAATAAAATCTAATTACAACACATTACCATTGTATCTAATTTAGCGCTGTTGCGGTCGACATACTTTCGAGTGACCGGACGGTACCAGCGGTAATAGTCATGATCGCGAGGCATCTCACCAGTCTGAGGAACTCCACGGCAAACTCGTTCTTGCCTCATATCCCATGTAAGGATATACGGTCCATGCTCCTCCCTCCAATTCTTTTCCACCTTCCCACGCAAGTCAATTCTATGTAGTCTATCATCGTACACAACATGTGCAGGCCGCCCTTACGCCAACCCAAACTGTCGAAGGACACGATCTGGGTGGTGTGTCTCTACTATGCAAAAACACACGAGTGGCACCCTTGCCGTCCACGCAGCCCTCCCTGCAACGCAGAAGTCAGGAAGGTGGCCGAAGTGTGCCTCATATGGCTGCCACATAATCTACAATAGAAATAAAAAACAATTATCATACCATCTTAAAATGTGAAACAAAGTACAATACATTTCATATTTTATTTTCAAAACTAATACATAAGAATTAGCAAAACAATGATCATACCAGCTTCAAATGTGAAACAAAGGAGAATACATACATAAAGGGAAAACCAAAAATTAAAACAGAACATTTGTTAAAGCAATGATTTCAACATATTCTTAAGGAAAATTAACATAACGTGCACATGAATTTTTGTATATTATTACCTGCTCGGGCTGCATTCTAACTAATTGCTCACGATAATAGATCAACGCCGTGCTAGATGGCCTACTCTTCGGGCTTGGCACCCGCACCCACCTACAGTTACGAGCGAATAACATAAGAACAAATATTACCACTTACTTACTAAGAAGATTCACATGGCATAACACACAGTATAGTGGAAAAATACTTACTTAAATGCAAGTGGAGCTTTTGGCCATGGGCCGTAATCGCATCCAGGTGGGGGCTCTATCCTGGGGCACATGAATGGCAACCTAGCCCATGCCCAATACTGGACCAATTGCAATGCCCCACCAATTTGCGATGCCTCTTTATCGCTTGCCCGGCACAACTCTCTATACAACCATGCTAGGCAACCACTACCCCAACTATACTTTGGTGGATCATGAAGGTTCCGCAAGAACTCCGAGAACATCAAATGCACCCTATCTCCCGACTTGTCCATAAAAATCTTATCCCCTAGTAGCGCTAAAATATAGCACCGGGCATACTGATGTACTTGCTCCGCCGTTGCGTCATGAGGCAGTGGCTCTGCAATGCGCTCAACAAGGCGGCTGATGAGAATTCTTTGCCCCACCAATGTTTTGTTGTCATTCCTCGGAACTTCAAAACCAAGCAACTCCTCGCACGGGGTCCTCCAATTCCCATCCACCACCGTAGTCGGCCCAACCAACACCTCACCGTCTATAGGAAGTCCAAAAATGACCTCGACATCTTCTAGGGTGATTGACATCTCACCATGTGGAAGATGGAACGTATGAGTCTCCGGCCGCCATCGCTCAACTAGGGCCGTTATTAGGCAATGATCTATCTCTCTGGAAGGGGCCCTAAACAATCCTTCTAGCCCCACCAACTTAATAATATCAATCACCCGATTATCTCGCATCGTTATATTTGCCATCTCCTTAGCGCGACCACGGCACTTAAGTGAGCCCGAGTCCTGCAAAATGTATACAAATTATAGCAGTCGTTAGAAGTAGATATACAACTTTGAAAGAACTTGCTAAAAGTCAAAGACAACGTAAAAATTAAAGCTTAATGATAGAAGTAGATATTTCACCTCGCCATTCCAAATGTCCTCTGATCGATGATTTCGTTGTCGCGTCAACAATGAAGGATCTTCTGGACCAGGCCGCAGAATCTCTGGCTCCTCATCCATCCCAAGCTCCATACTGCAAAGAGTGCAACAATATTCCACATAATTGGTTTACTCAAACATATTAATTCTAGCTGCTGCATCAAATACATAAATAAAGAAAGAAAATTCACTACTCCGAAGATGCATATTGAAATATATCCAAAGTCGCATGTTGAAATATATCCAAAGTTATCTAAACTATAATCCATCAAACACCATTATCTAAGATGTTGATTTTAATTTTCAATCTCGCCATGGTTGCATCAATACCAGTCTCTTGAATAATTTCAGGAGGAATATAATATATTGGAATAAATAACTACCTCCTGGAGGACATTGCAAATTCTAAACAGCTGTTGAACATGCTAATGGAAAATATTTGCTAAGTGTCTAACTTCACAAAAGAAGAATTATGCATGAATTAGCCTAAGAATTACGAAGACTGTATCAAGGACACTAAACTGACTTTCAAGAATCATGAGTCCTGAATGAAGGTTGAGAGAAAGGATCATTTACTTGACTGCTCAGTTGCATCCTCCATCAAAGACTTGTAAAGGACCATGCATCGAGCAATCCTCAAATCCACATGGTATTATCGTCGTGTAACCAAAACCCATCAAGAATCTTCTTCTCAAGCTTAGCCATCGATAAATTCACATCTAACCGAACATCTTCATCTTCATCTTCATCATCCATTCTCTTCCCCTCAACACCGTTTTATTTTCCACCCTCTCCCTCGTCCTCCTCCTCATCCTCCTCGTCACTCGAGCTCATACTCTCTATCTTAAACGTTAACATACTCTCTTCAAACTGCGTAGACGAGTCAAAAATTACACTAAAATCTCTAACAGTAACCACACTCATAATCCCCTCCTCAAACACATCCCTCGCCTTCTCGTGCAAATTCCACCTAATATAATACTCTGCAAGCAAGGTCCACAACCTTCCTACCTCATCAGTAAACTTCCTTATCCCACCCCTAATAATTGCATCCACATTCAACCCCGAAACCTCATTAGCATGCTTAGTTAACAAATCACACAACTCTAACCACAACCTATGCTTAGTTTTCCCCTTAATCGAATAAAACCCATCATCATTCAACACAGAAGCTAATCTTTCCGAAGCCTCTTGCCAAAGACTAGAATTAACTAAAAACTCAATGAATTCTTCAATATGAGAAGGGTCGTATTTCAAATACCTGCGATAAACCCGAAGCGAGGTTTCAATTGGGCTCCCAAATTCTTGAAACCCTTTTGGGCTCTCTCACCATTTAGTGTTTCTATTTAACTGGAAGCCCTAATGCAGGTTATGCACCATATCGTTAAAAATAAGAAACACACACCCAAAAAAAAAGGTGTCTGTAAGAGCCAAATGAGTCAATTGTCCAATAAGGAGGAGTTTTGGCAGCCCAATAAAGAAATTCTAATTAGTTTTACTTGAAATCAAGGTGATGTCAGGTACTGTTTTAATTTTTTTCCTAATAATTAACTACATTAGGAGGAACTTTTTTTTATACTAATATTAAGTTCATGACTTAATTAACTACATTAGGAGGACCTTTTCTTTATACTAATATTAAGTTCATTACTTTGTACTTACCAAAAGAATAAGTTCATGAATTTTTACCTATAAAGTTTGAAATCAATTGGTAAACTCTAAAGATGACCTAAGTTTGTAGGGCTGGCTAAGTGGGAAACAACAAAGATGATATAGATTAAAGATAAATTTAAACTTTTTACTAGGTTCTTCAGCATCAAACGAGTTTGCAATGATTTTCTTTTTTAATAAATTTGATAATTCAACAGTTACAATGGGACTGGGGGGATATAAACTCTAGATGTTTCCGTTGGAAACATGAAAAGGTAGTAGTTGAGCTACAAGGTTCTTGGCCTGCAATGATATTTAAGAATGTATGGCAGACATCTCATTTTGAAGTGATCTATAAATGGAATGTGACAGTACTTAGGTAGATATTGATACTGTGATGGATTCTTCTTATTAGATTATGCAAATTTATTTGATTGTATGGTGGGTTTTCACGTTTGTTCTTATTTGAGCTCATCTTCTGGTGTATCTTGGCACCATCAAAAGTAGCACTATTTGTCCTAGAACCAATGAGGTTCAAAACGCAGGTGCAAGTGATCGCATATTTTATTATTCAGTTGTACTAACATTAGTGTGTAAGACATACATCCAAATGAAGTTTAGTTCAGTGAATTTTTTCTTAAGGTCATTAACTCCCTTGTTAAGCAGTCAAAGTACTACAAGAAATCAACCATGGACTCTCATCAATCAACAGCACATTAATTCCATATTAAACTTAAAAGCTAAACAACAAATTCTATTGAAAAATTAGCATTCCAAACAGAAAAGATGACTCCATTTGATTGCTAATGAAAAGTCCTAGTTTCTTCCACAAAGATCCAAAAACTTTTGTATTAATCTGGCCCAAAAAATTAAAGCAAAAGAACTACAGCAACAACAACCAAACTTTTATAATCCAAAAAACACTAGGGTCACATATGGATTCTCAATAGAAATCAAGGGATGCCTCAACCTATATGGGCCCAACGTTTATCGGTATTGGATTTATTCATAATAAAGGGGATGAATTTTACTCGGACCGTTAACCCCTTCGTTTTTCTGGTTTTGTGACCAGCTGTGAACAAAATATATTACATTAAGCACAGACAGAGAAACGCTGAATTAAATCAAAAGAACTCTATCTTGTTTTTCACCAAAGTTTTTCAGCACTGCAAGGAGTAAATTACACTCACATTGACAATTGCAATTTGCAAGGCTATTAACATCTACTTAACTAGGAGACAAAAATAGTTAAAAAGAATAAACCGTAAACCCCAACTGATGTTTTATCTAAATCACCAAACTGCAAGCCAATCCACTCCCAAAAAAAAGAAAAAACTAAAAGATAAAAAGTTCAATTCATTGAAATTGCTACCTTAGCAGTAACACCAGACTTCCCCACCAACTGGGACTTGAGCTTTTTTCCCAAGCTATGCGCGTACAAAGCTAAATCCTTCTTCTCCTTCACAGTCAGACTCGGTAGCAGCTTCAATTCCAAATCCCCATTTGTCTTCACATTCAAGGAACAAGCTTTTTCCACCACACCCTTTATGCAGTCCTGTAAAACATTCAAGAGTAAAATAGAATTAGCATTAGAAAATGAGTAGATCCATAGCTCAAGCAATGATTAAAGGGTGCATCAAATGAGATAAAAAATCAAATCAAAATAGACCTTAAGAAATTTCTATCCATATAAAAAAAATCATCTTGTTCCAAAGAATTTAATAATTCTTTTTATAAGGTATGATTTAAGTAAAAGCTGCATAGTACATAGATATGCAAGCTGCAAGATTATATATCCAAAAATTAATGAGCCATTATACTGCAACCATTATCATGCTATGGAAAATAAAATGGAGCTATGAAGTTGGCATATTGAAACAACAAAAAGATGTCTCTAGCAATGCCTAATTAACATCCACTTCCCTAAACCAACATGAACGGACAAGCAAGCCACCCTTTATATTATTTTGTTAACTAAGTCGTATGCTCCTTTGGAACAAAAATGATGATTTATGAATTGCTTCTTTTAAATTGCATCAACCAAGAGCAATAGCAATTATATTCCCCTTTTTTCTTATTCAAGAATCCTGTGAGAGCCAGGGCACTTGTTAAGTCCACAAAGGAATTTCCATGTAATTCTATGGAGAGAAGAAAGGAGAAGGAAGCGAAGAATTAGTCGTAGAACTGTAGAAGTCATTCCCGGAAAGCATTTAAAAGTCAACTTGCAGCTATACAATAAAAAAAATGAATAATCGATCATAATTTCATAAAATTAAAAGACTGCCAACATCTAACCAATATTTAAACTATAAAGCAAAAGCAACCCAACAACTAACCAATTAACCAGTCAAAATTTCATAAAATTGGTTCTTAATGATGGCAGCGAAACTTAAGCGCGTGCATCAAATTAAAAGAATGCCAATAATATTAAACCTGGACTTTCCAGATAAGTCAATATTAAAAAAGATAGAAGCAAAAAAGTTTCTACCCCATATATCATCCTAAAAGAAACCACCCCTCAAATAATCTAGGCATCCAAGGGAGTTCTTACAATGACAAACTGGGATTACAAATTATATTATTACTAACCAGGAAATGATAATGAACTAAGGTGTATCAGCACCAACATATTATGTATGGTAGTCCATGAAATTATCCTACTAAAACTCAAAAACAACAGGAACAGCAGCATCAAGCAACAAAAAAAAAAAAAAAATTAACATGTATTTGATAGTCAAATTTAACAAGCCTTTTTGATTAATAGAGAGCTTCTACCATCTCTAATCCATGCTTCTTTAAAATGAAATGGTTTAGACCCCCACTTGCAGCTATGAAATGAGAATTGAATGATTGATCCTAATGCATAATGGAGTGGTGCTATTTGAGGTCTCAAGTGGTAAGCAATAATGGAGTTTCTTGAGCCCTGAAGAGATATTAGAGAAGCCATCCTCCATCCAGTCAGACCTTGCTTCTTTTCTTTGTTCTTTCCATTAATCCATTGAGTTCTAAATTAAGGGGTTTCAGTTTGTATTTAAAGCTCATATAAGTCTCACATGACTATTCCATTAGTTTTGACAGTATACTAACTGGAGATACTGATTTGACTGGTATGTAAAGTTTATGGAGTAAATTGGCCAATAAAAAAAGTTCAGGGGTTTTTGGCCACTACTTCAAGGTTAAGGGCATGTATGGACATTTTTCCTGATCAATATAGCATGGACGCATGAATTTACATGCATAGAATTGCAAGCCATGCACACAGGTTCTAGTTATCCACTGATGCAACACTCCATTTTTTATGAAATACATGAGAGGAAGCTTTCTGATATATATATTTTTTTTTTATAAGTAAAATGTTTTAGCGAAAGAAAGAAAAGATCAGAATGGCAGGCATCAAGGGGAAGCTTTCTGATTTGGTTTAAATATTAAAACTGCATTCAAATTTAGCAGAAGAAAATAGCTTTTAATGCAATAGAATAGCAAACAACTAGCTGAGAAGGCAAAAAATAGATGAGAAAGTTTGCATACCTATATAAATAATTAATTGGCAGATAATATTTGGACAAGAACAACTGTACTATTTAAAGTTGAGTTATTAGAGCGTACCTTCTACCCGAGCATTGGACTTCTGAGTCTTGGTAAAAAACAGATTTTTCAAATGCTAACTTTGCACTATTTGTTGGCCAATCATCTGAGTAATACTTGACTGCTACACGCTTCCCTTCAGAGTCTAGAAGAAGAATGTTCTTCACCGTAGGGCATGATTCCTATTTAAAACAAAAATAACTGGATTAATAGAGTAACAAATCCCTTTACACTAAAAAAGACACATTTAAAACGTAACAATTAAAAAAGGCAGAACATATCTTTTTTTTTTTTTTTTTCTAGGTCAATATTTGGGGGGGGGGGGGAAGTTTGAACCATAGACATATCTAAATTTTTCAAAAAAAAAAAAAAAAAAAACTATTGCATGTTACTAGCATGACCAAGACTCAAGTCAGCATGACCAATACTTGAAGATCACTCTGATGAACCTTTACAACTTTTTTCCATTGATAAGTTACACATCTAATGGCTTTTGAACCCACAGCCTCACCCTCCATCCATGCTTGTGGGAGGAGGGAGTTCTCTTTGAGATAGAACTCATTAACAGTTCACTTTCACGAAAAAAAATGTGACTAAGACTACTGTATCATTGGCTCTGTTTCCAACATTTAATTCCATTGATTTATGTCAATTTCTTGTAAGGCTATGCACAACTGGCCATGTAGGCACCCCAATGCTATTGCTTACACCATGTAATCTCACACAACCAAGTCACCCTCCATAATTCCCTCAAATTCTAGAGGTTCTATAACTGTACCATGCTGGGGATTCGCATATTGCTGCATGCAATTCTGTGCATTACTGCACCTAAGGCAGCCAATGTGATTCTAGCCATTCCAATACTCCACTACTAATCAGCATAGGTCACACAGTTTGGACCTAAATCAAACACCCATCATTTCCAAAACCAGTCCCAAATCCTCCTAACAAGTCTCCCAAGATCCTACATTAATCAAATCCTAAATTGGCTAGCATTTCATGGCCACATAAATTGATCTCTTGGTTGAGTTTTAGGTAACATAGTCAAATACACCTAATACGGCCAATGTGATCCTCCTCCACTTAGTAACTACTGCTATTGAACATAGATCACACATTGGGACTTAAATCAACAGCCCATCATTTGCAAAACCAAACCTAAAATCTAATAAGAAGTCCAGAAAATCCTACATTAATCAAAGCCCAAAATGGCTAACATTTCACAGCCCCGTAAACTTAACTCTTTAATTTAGTTTATGTCACAAACATTGTCGAATATGCCTAACACAGCCAATGTGATTCCCATCATTTAAATACTACAACTATTCAACATAGATCACACAATTTCGAGTTAAAACAACCCCCATCATGTCCAAAACCAATTCCAAAGTCTCCTACCAACTGCCACAAAGTCCTACATTGATCCAAAGTTCAAAACCCCAAACTGGATAACGTTTCATAGTTAAATAAGCCTAACACAATCAATCTGATCCCCACCATGTAATTACTACCACTAATCACACAGATCACATATTTTAGAGCTCAACCAACTACCCAGCATTTCCAAAACCAATCCTAAACTCTCCTAATAGCTGCCACGACATCCTACATTGAGCCAAGCCCCAAAACTGGCTAAAATTTCATAGTCAAACGAGCATAAAACAGCCAATCTGATTCCCCACCACCACCATGTAAGCCACACAGACCACAACCACTAGATACTACATTAACATTTCACTGAGCTCCAAACACCAAACACCTTATAAACAAACATTCAACAACAACAACATCAAATACACACTCTTTATCCATTATGATCACTAAAATGTAAATGATTTCACACATTGCACAGATCTAAACCAAAAATTTCAAATTGTCCGAAACTTTAGATCCAAAACTAATAACACAAAAAAAGGGGGAATTTTTATTATGTAAACTAATGGAACATTTAGAATTTGCTTAATTTCTTCGGATCTATCATACTGAACAACCATAAAATTTTCTCAGCGACCAACCAAACAGAGATTAACAATAGTCCTAGTTGTATTACTTTGTGGATTCGGAATTTGAGATTTGAATAAACATTTCGTTGTGTGCAATTGTAAGAGAAATAGTCTGTAAGCTAGGAACCAACACATAAACCCATTAACCAAACTTAAAATTGGTACATCATGAACAGAGAGAGAGAGAGTACCTCGGCACGGTGGGTACCTCGGCACGGTGGGTCAACGGCGGCGGCGGCGGACTGGCGAAGTGCTCTTCGGCACGGTGGGTCAACAGCGGCGGCGGACTAGAGAGTAATGAGTAGAGAGTGAGAGTGAGAGTGAGAGTGATCTTGAGTGTGAGAGTGAGTGTGATCGGCGGCAGTGATCGTGAGAGTGAGAGTGAGTGAGAGTGAGAGTGACTGTGAGGAGAGTCACGAGTGAGGGCTGGAAATAGTTAGGTTTGAAGCGGTAAAAACCGTGTTCCTGAAACACGGTTTCAGTCAAAAACTGAAGCCAAAATCGAGTTTATAAAACTTGATTTATAAATCGAGTTTTATAAACTCGATATACACGTGGAAATATTAAACCACGTCAGCATATGGACTGCTTGGGTCTCGAGTTTTTAGAACTCGAGTTCTGCTGTGAATCTCGAGTTTTAAAAACTCGAGATGTTAGTTTTCCACATTGTTTTTCAACCGGACAACTAACTATATTCTTACAAAATTAATGGTAAATGGAAAAAAAATTCTTTTATTTTATTAGTAGCTAGATAGAGTTGTCCTTGTTTGTTCCTTCATTGTTGTGCTTGTGCTGAGTCGTGGACTTTTTAAGATATCGATCGCAGGTGGCTAGGACAGGACTCAGGACTCAGGAGGTTGGGACCGGCCAGATAATACTTTCCTTCTCTTCCTTAGATTTTGAGATTCGGACGTGGAAGCTATTAAGCTGGACCCACAAAAATAAAAAATAAAAATAAAAAGTGCACAGCACTGCAGTGGTATTTTAGCACCCAACACGCTAAAAATATCCGCATCATCAAATGTGGTATACTTGAAAATTTTTAACTCTAATAAATTGTCATTTTTAGTAGTTCACTGAAACTAAGTGTTATTCACAAATAATATTAACTCATTGATTTCATCTCCTTCTTCCTAAGTCCAAATCTTCTGTCCCACTTTTTCTACTCCACTAATAAAAACTTGCCACGTGTTCACCTAATTTATTAAATACTACTATTAATTAATAACGGTAGTATTAATAAATTAATTAATGATAGTATTTAATTAATTAGGTGAATACGTAACAAGTTTTTATTAATGGAGTATAGAATGGAGCAGGAAAAGTGGGACAGAAGATTTGGATTCCTTCTCCCTATTCACTCTCTCCCTTCCTTCCTGCTCCATTTCCACGTATTCTCTATGCTCCCTTTCTTCTTCTTCTTCTTTGCTGAATTTGCTCTCTCTCTCTCTCTCTCTCTCAAACCTCAAACTGTTCACTATCTCTCGTTCATTTTTCCTCTCTCTGATTGGGTTGTGGTGGTTGGGTTGGTGGGTTTCGATCTAGTTGTGAGTTGTTGCAATGGTGGTGGGTCGTTAATCGAGATGCAGTGGTTGGGTTAGTGGGTCACACAGTGAGTTGTGGGTTGAAGGTTGAGTTTGGTGTAGTGGTCTACTGGTCTTGGCCGTGAGTCACACCGTAGGTGGTGGGTCATGCTGATTGCCATGGTTGCTATAGTTTTTGGCTTTTGGTTTGAGGTTGAAGATGCATTCTACCACGGTGTACTAAAGGAGTTTTGACTTTTGGCTTGAGGTTGAAAATGAAAGGGTGTATAAGGATTGTGTTTTGCAAATTTTTTGGGTTTTTAAAGTAATTTGATAGGGAGAGTTGTGGATGATGGCTTGCTAATATGGATGTTTGGTTGTGGGTATGGTTGTTATGTGGTTGTGGGTAAGTGTTTCCCTATGGATATGGCTATTTGTGGGTGTTTCGAGGTTGTTGAAAGGAGTTTGTGGATAGAAATTGTTTATATTATATTAATATGTTGTATGTTATAACAAAACCTTTGATTTTGAGCGTGTTCCAAAGTGGGGTATTAAAATAAATAAAATGGTTTTTTAAGTCAATGAAAGCTAAACTTTTTAGGAGGACTACTGTGAATGCTCTAAGGGGGTAAAGTATTGTACACCCCAAGGGCAAAACCTACTCCAAGTATGTAGATGGCTTCCTCCTTCGTGGAGTATTTGTGTTTTGTTTCCAATTTCAATTTGAAGGTATAGAGGACAGGCAAGGATTCTGGGACTTGATTATTCTGTGGTACCGTGCCATTGATAATCATATTGTGAGGTTTCCTCAACCTCCATGGGATGCAAAGCAATTAGGAAAATCTTATTTGGGAAATCCTGATTGAAGACCATAAAATTTAATATCTTAAGACACTTAATACAATAGAGAAAGCTTTCATTTTTTTGCTCATTTTAGGCAATAAAGTAGTTCAATGCTGAATTATCTCTCTTCATTCAAGGCCAATCCTAGCCAACTAACACTTCCAGTTCAGCGATATATTGTTCTATTACCTCATAATTACAATCTTACTCTTCCTTTAAATTTGTTCTTTGTAATAATGATTTTTGAACTCTTTAAAACTTGTTCAACTTTTTGACACAAGACCAAAGATTATCAGTAATCATGTTCATAAGGACTTAGACAAAGGACGAGGATCCCAGGTAACATAGTGATATAGTTTGATACAACTCTTCATTGGTAATTGATGTTGCCGAAAATCGTCAGTAAGTCACACGGTCCTCGCTTGCTCCTAATAAAATACCTGCACAACATAAAAGTTGAAGACTTTAAGAGGAGTGCCAGTGTGGTACCGGCCAAATACCCTCCGATGGTCAAGTTAGAGAAATCTCTTGTTCACAACTCTAGAATGCCAGAGCTGGGATGAATAATGCGTACCTTAATTTGTGAGGGTTTTGGGGTATTTATAGTAGCGTAGGGCCGAAATTTATGCCTTGGCCAAGAAGTTCTTTCCTTTTAGGAGAGTAACTCGTGGGCTTTGCGTATCTCTTAGAGCTCTTTTCCTTATAGGAGTCTCTTTAATTAAAGCCGTGTAGCACAAGAACTCTTTTTATACACATATGTGTGGGGATCAAGTATAGCTATGGATAGAGGTTTGTTTAACCTCTTCAGCTTAATCTTGCCATCCTGCAACGTCATCCATTATTAGGTTCGTTAGCTTATTGCCTTCATCTTAAGGTCATCAGCTTGTCGCCTTCAGCTTTCAGTGTCAAAGATGACGCCGTTAGGTATGAAGTGGAGTTTACGGATTTTACGTAAAGGTAGTCCAATGGATTAGGCTGACGACCATGCTATATCCGTCACCTTTGGCTTCATTATAGACTAGCCATAGAATTATCCTCATCAGCTGGCCCCTACTCCTTGACGTCATCAGCTCTAGCTGACAGGTCATAGAGTTAATATCGTCAAAAGGTCATTCATGCATGGTGCCTCGAGCCGCTTTCATTAAATGCTATAACACGTGGCATGGGCTAATTGGCTTCGTGTCTGGACGAGCGTGTCGTTTCATCTTCTGTGCCCCCCTTGTCTATAAATATTTCACCTCCTATCTTATTTCAAACTTTTCATCCTTTGTTGACTTTGAGAAAGAGATCGTCACTTTCTGAACTCCTTTCGTTTGTCTGCTTGTCGGCCTCATCACCTTTGTTGCTGTCAACTTCGTAGGATCGTCACTTCATTCGAGGAATCATCCATCGGTAAGCTCTCTTTCCTTTTATTCTTCCTTTTTTATTTTCACCTTTCTACCTTGTAGTCTCTATAGCGAGGTCATCATCTTAGGTTCTTAGAATGAATCCGTCGCTTATAGGTAGTCAGATGTCTAGAGAAGCGACGAGTGAACAATCGTCGATCCACGAAGGAGAGGGTTACGACAAAGTCTTTCAATCAGGTCGTGAGCCCAATGAGGGCTTCTCCTAGTCGTCAAAGAGGAAAATGTCAGCCCACTCTTCTAACGAGAAAGTGGAGAGTTGTAGTGAAGGTGAGATTAGTGAAGGCGAAGACAAGGACTATAAAAAAGCGGAAGAAAGGATAGGTGACGAAGACAAAAAGATCGGTGAAGAGGGGGAGAGATCTGGTGACGAAGGTGATGATGACGGCGGTGAGGAGGTCTTAGAGAACACCTCAGGTGCCCCTAGGGATGACCGTCCTTTCATTCTACCCAAGAATTGGGCCGTCAATGAATTCTTGTCGTCAATGTCAATCAATGTCTTTAATAATCTACGTGCCCGCTATCAAATACTGGATGACATCCCAATCCGTCTTCCCGAGGAAGGTGAGAGATGGTGTCCAATATGCCTGATTCGAATAGGAAGTGGAAGGGCAGATACTTTTTTGTAGAGCGGACGAACTGGGTATGCCGTCAGGAGGAGTGGGAGTCGATGCCTCATGGTTTTGATAACACTTAGGCATATGTCAAGGACTCAGGTTTGATCTCGTCTGCTTCTTTATTCAGTTCATTTGTTTAACCCCTAACCCCATCTACTTTTCTTTTCAACTAGCGTTCGTCCGTGTATTACTGCGGAACAAGAAGACTTTATACGTCGAGTGACAGCCATCTCTTTGGATGAGCGAAGGTGTCGAAATCTGATTACTCTTAACACCTTACATTTATACTATGGTGGTCCAGAGCCGACGCCAAAAGCTTGCAAGCTAAACGCCTACTCCCGTCAACGTAAGCATCCCTTAATCTCTCCTGTTTCTTTTGTTTTCGTCATTTTCTCCTATCATGATTCTTACTTCTTGTCTTTTATAGAAATGGAGGCAGCCAAGCAAAGGGTTCGGGCAGCTACCGCCAAGAGGAAGGAAGAGAAGAAGAAAACAAAGGGGGAGGGGACATCCTCGTCAGCCCCCAAGGTCGTCAGGAAGACGGCTACTAAGCGGAAGGCTGACGAAAAAGGTGATCGCCCTCCTAAGAAGGTTGCTATCACTCTTGGGGATAAACAGTCTACGAAGCCGTCACCCTTCAAGCCGAACCAAGGGGCAGGCAAGGGTTTAATGACGTCGTTAGGCCCCGTCACTTAGGGTCATCGTCGCCTTTTAACCCACAAGGACTATGCTCTCGAGGTGATGGAGTCTATTCTTAAAAGTGAGGAGATAGACCTTTATGCTGAGCAAGCGATAGAGAAGCAAGGGGCGTCAGGACTTTTTGCTCTCACTAGGGTATCTTCCTTTGTTTATATCAATACCAGACATGATTTAATAGGCTGACGTAGTTTTTATGTCGTGTAGGCTATGGTTCGTATGAAAGCCTTGCAAGAGAGATGCGTTGCTAAGAGGGCGTGGTTGCCCGTCTGCATACACGTATCAAGAATGTGATTGACGGGCAAGAACAATACAAAGATGCGAACCGTATTCTTGGCAAAGAGGTGAAGGCGTTAAGGGAACAGTTGGCGGAAGAAGGTCGTCAGCGGGCACTAGAAGAGGAAGCTAAGCTGACGGCGGAAAAAGAGCTGAAGGCTCTCTTAAGCCAGGTGGAAACAGCCAGGAGCGATGCTGTGATAGAGTTCAAAGACTTGCAGTCCTTTATAAACTCCTATGTTGTCTACCCTGATTTGGATTTATCCAAAGTTAACATGGACAAGCCTCTTCCATTGACTCCGCCCGGGAGGGGGGGGGGGACACTATCTATGAAGAAAGTGACAGCGCTAACAAACTAAAGGCAAAGCAAAAAGATGATAGCGTCGTTCTTGCCCAGCCAGCTGTGGACAAGTCTGTTAGTTTGACCCCGTCAACAAATCCTCATGGTGACAACCATAATGCTAAAAACCCTTCTACTCCTAGCTTTCAACCTACTCAAATGAAGGCCGACGAGAAGTCTCAAGACCCCCCAACTTCATGAACTTTAAGCCTTTCCTTTTTGTAAATGAAATTTAATGTTTGACGCTCGTTGGTTTGGGCCTTTGTAAAAACAAAGCTTTATTTGTAGTGTTTTACATCCGTTACTTTTAATGTGTTGCTTTATATTTGTATATCTTTCTTCTGTACCCGAATGCTACGTTACCTAGTGAAATAAGGCAAAACCGTCTACTTAGGTTACCCTAGGCTTGCCTTCTATACAGATCTTTCCTTGTTATTATGGGTATAGATCCGTCAACTTCTTAGATGACAGCGTCGGCTTTGTTTTGGCTTATGGATAGCTTATGAAATACGATGTCGGCTTTCTTTTAGCTGACTATTCGTCTAAATTTACTCATTTTGTAGGTTTTGTAACAAAATCCACGAGCCTGTCCACTTTTGTGGACGACGAACCCGTTTACTTTGCGAGCTTTGCAGCAAATCTGTCCACTTTGTGGATGTAACTGTAGGCTCGTCCACTTTGCGGATTTAGTAAAAAGGTCATCCATTTGGAATTTATAATAAACTTATTCTCTTGGACTTAGTAGTCAACCCGTCCACTTTGCAAACGTAGCTGTGAATTCATCCACTTTATGAACTTAGTAATGAGGTCGTCCACTTTGTGGACTTAGTAATAAGGTCGTCTACTTTATGAACTTTAATAGTAGACTCGTCCACTTTGTGGACTTAATGATAAGGTCGTCCACTTTGTGGACTTTTAGTAGTAGACTTGTCCATTTTGTGGACTTAATGACAAGATCGTCCACTTTGTGGACTTTAGCAGTAGACTCGTCCACTTTGTGGACTTGATGACAAGGTCGCCCACTTTGTGGACTCTTAGTAGTAGAATCGTCCATTTTGTGGACTTAATGACAAGGTTGTCCACTTTGTAGACTTTAGCAGTAAACTCGTCCACTTTGTGGACTTAATGACAAGGTCGTCCACTTTGTGGACTTTTAGTAGTAGAATCGTCCATTAATGAGGTAGTCCACTTGGACTTGGTAGGGTCGTATACTTCATAATAGATCCGTCCATTTTGTCCACTTTGTTGGCCGAGCAGTAGGTTCATCCACTTTGTGGACTTTTAATAATAAGGTCGTCTACTTGGCAGTAGATCCGTCTACACAATAAATACCCTAGTCGTTTTTGAATAAACTCCTCTTAGTATGATGAATGCATGCATAAGTAAAAAACTATTCCAAAAAAGAATTTCAACCCTTCGGGCTTAAATGTTTTATGGACGAAAATAAACTAACATAAATGACTAAAAGAAAATAAACTGGGAGTGAGGAGTAGCGTTCTTCATGCTGTCTTCTATTGGTAGTACTTTCTGAGATGTTCAGTGTTCCATGGGTGGTGTAGCTTCTGCCCGTCGAGCGTTTCTAAGTGGTAGGTGCCCCCCTCTTAGCCATGACACTATTCTGTAAGGTCCTTCCCAGTTTAGGTCGAGCTTTCCTTGTGCGAGGTCTCTGACAGCGCCCATCACTTTCTTCAAGACGAGGTCTCCAACTTTGAAATTACGGTGTTGACTCGGGAGTTGTAGTGTTTGGCCATGAGGTCCTGGTATCGCACAAGTCTCTATTCAGCTATCGCCCTAACCTCGTCAACTAGATCAAGCTGTAGACGTATGGCCTCTTCATTTCTCCCCTCTTCGTGATTGTCCACCCTATAGCTCGTGAGTCCAATTTCAGCTAGGATGATCGCCTCGCTCCCGTATGTTAGTCGGAGCGGAGTTTCTCCTGTAGGAGTCCTAACTGTCGTCCTGTACACCCATAGCACGCTGGGTAGTTCCTCTGGCCATACCCTTTACCCCCTCAAGCCGAGTCTTAATTATCCGAAGCAAGGATCGGTTCGTGACCTCTACTTATCCGTTGGCTTAAGGATGGGCAGGGGAAGAGTAGTGGTTCTTGATTCCTAACTGTAAGCAGAAGTCTTGGAAGGAGTCATTGTCGAATTGCTTACTGTTGTCCGAGATCAAAACCCTTGGAATTCCATACTTGCAAATGATGTTCCTCCAAACAAAGCTCCGTACGTTCTTCTTAGTGATTGTGGCCAGGGCTTCAACTTCTACCCATTTGGTGAAGTAGTTGATGTAGACTATTAGGAACTTCAGCTACCTCGCTACTATTAGGAATGGGCCCATGATGTCTAGTCCCCATTGGGCGAATGGCCACGAAGCGATTATTGGGGTTAGTTCTTCCGTTAGTTGCTTGATTATGCTACTAAACCTTTGGCATTTATCGCAGGTTTTGACATACTTCTGGGCGTCCTTCTGTATGGTCGACCAGTAATATCTAGCCTGAATTAATTTATGCACTAATGACCGCGACCCCGAATGATTGCCGCAGATCCCTTCGTGTACTTCTCTCATGACATACTCTGCGTCTTCGGGTCCTAGGCATCTAAGGTATGGTCGGGAGAACCCTTTTGTACAAGATGTCCCTTATCAAGACAAATCGTGCTGCCTGTACCTTCAGCTTCCTTACGGCTTCCTTCCCTTCAGGCAGGGTGTCGTATTTTAGGTAAGAAACTAAAGGGGTGGTGTAGTTGCTTTCAGATCCTACCTCCTTCACATTGATGACGTCTATTAGTGGTGAGGACTGAATAAAGGATAGTACCTTATTAGGGGCAGTTGTGTATTCTGTTGATACGGCCTTAGCAAGGCGATCGGCTTGCTCATTCTCTCCCTTTGGAATTTGAACGATCTTTGCCTGTAGCTCATTTACCCTTCTCTTCGCCTGCTCTAAGTACTTCTTCATCCTTTCTCCCTTATATTCGTAATTGTCGTTTACTTGATTTGTGACGACTTGAGAGTTGCAATGGATCACCATGTTTGCAGCCCCTACAGCTTTGGCGAGATCTAAACCTGCTATCAGGGCTTCATATTCCACTTCGTTGTTAGTCGTAGGGAAATTAACTTGAACCATGCATTCGATCTCGTCACCCTCCGAAGATTGAAGTATGACCCCTTCTCCATCAGCCTTCCTATTTGACGATCCGTCCATGAACACACTCCATTTGGGGTATTCTACACCCTGGCCTTCTGCATTGGTGAACTCCGCAATGAAATCGGCGACCACTTGTCCCTTGACGGTGGTGCGTGGGCGATATTGTATGTCAAATTCACTCAGCTCTATCGCCCATAAGGCCATACGTCTGGCGGCCTTAGGACTACTCATCGCTTGTCGTAAGGGCTTGTTGGTCAGGTTGACCACCGTTTGGGCTTGGAAGGTCAGCTTAAGTTTACGGGCTGCAGTGACTAGAGCGAAGGCGAACTTTTCTATTGTGAGGCACCTTTCTTCTGCACTATGAAGTGCTCGGCTGGCATAGTATACGGGTCTTCGCACTTTGTCATCTTCTCTAACTAAGGTCGCGCTGACGGTGGCTGGGGAGACAGCCAGGTAGAGGAACAATTCTTCTCCAGGTTGTGAGGGACTTAATAGTGATAGTGAAGAGAGGTAGGTCTTCAGGTCCTCGAACGCCTGCTAGCACTTAGCCGTCCATTCGAAAGGCATCTTTAGAGTGCGAAAAAACGACAGACATTTATCTGTCACTTTAGATACAAATCAATTTAGCGCGGCGATCTTACTGTTAAGGCTTTGTACTTCTTTTATGCTTTTAGGGGGCGCCATTTCTATTATAGCCCGGATCTTGTCTGGGTTAGCCTCAATACCTCTTTGGGATACCATGTATCCTAAGAATTTACCCACCGTCACTCCGAAGGTACACTTTCCCGGGTTAAGTTTCATGTTATAAGAGCGAAGAGTGTCAAAGGTTTCCCTAAGATCCTCCAAGTGGTCATCTTCCCTTCGACTTTTCACTAGCATGTCATCGACATACACCTATACATTTCTCCTAATTTGCCATGCAAACATCTTGTTCATAAGCCTCTGAAATGTCGCGCCCGCATTTTTTAATCCGAATGGTATGACCTTGTAACAAAAAAGGCCTTGGCTTGTTATGAACGAAGTCTTCTCCTGATCAGTTTCATCCATCTAGATTTGGTTATATCCTGAAAATGCGTCCATGAAGCTTAGCAACTGGTGTTAAGCCGTAGAGCTACCAGGAGGTCAACCCGTGGGAGAGGGTAGCTATCTTTAGGGCATGTTCTATTTAGGTCAGTGAAGTCAACACACATTCTCCATTTTTCGTTGCTCTTCTTGACCATCATGATATTCGCTAACCAATTAGGGTAGTAAACTTCCCTGATAAATCCTGCCTCTTGTAGTTTGCGGACTTCTTCTACCACCACCCGATCTCTCTCTTGGGTGAACACTCTTTTCTTTTGGCAGATGGGCGAAAAAGAAGGTGACACATTCAACTTGTGCACCATGATTGATGGGGTCAAGTCCTGGCATATCTTCATAGCTCTAAGCAAATACATCCTAATTTTCCTTAAGGAAGGTTGCGAGTGCTCGACGGACCGTCAAGTTTGCAAAGGTGCCGATCTTGGTGGTTCTTTCTGGTCGGGAATTGTTGAGAGTTATATCCTCAAGTTTTTCAACGGACTCCGTCTTCGTTCTACGTTATTCTATGCTCAGGGACTAGAGGTGGTCATCCATCTCCATCGTAGCTACTTAACATTCGTGTGCGGCCACTTGATCTCCTCTCAATTCTCCTACTCCATAGTCAGTAAGGAACTTTACCATCAAATGGCAAGTTGAGGTTATAGCCTTCCACTAGTTGAGAGTAAGACGTCCTATGATGGCATTATAGGCTGATGAGTAATCAACTACGAGGAATGCTATATCCTTGGTGATCTGCTGAGGGTAGTCACTAACGGTTATAGCTAAAGTGATGACGCCAAGTGGAAATACCCTCGTCCCTCCAAAGCCGACGAGTGGGGCGTTAGCTGGAACTAGTCGCTCCCTACTAATCCTCATCTCCTGCAATACGGGGTAGTAAAGGATGTTCGCCGAGCTGCTGCTATCGACAAGAACCCGGTGCATGTTATAGTCTCCTACTTGTATGGTGAAGACGAATGCGTCATCGTTGGGGTGGTGAAGACATTGTGCATCTTCTTCTGAGAATCCAATGAAGAGGTTGTCAATCCTCGCCATCTTGGGTATGGAGCCCGTCAGATGGATGTTCTGAACCATCCTAATGTAAGTCTTCTGGGCTTTCTTCGATGACCCAGTCATCGCTGTGCCCCCTACAATCATTCTTATATCTCCTACGGGTGGTCTGGGACGTTCGTTCTCCCGTCGGGGAGCTTAATCTTGCGGGGGGTCCGTTCTCTCCTTGCTAACGAACCTCTGCAGCCTTCCTTGTCTAATAAGGGCTTCTATTTGTTGCTTCAAATCATAGCAATTAGCCATATCGTGGCCATGATCACGATGAAAACGACAATATTTGTCCCTTAGCCTCTTGTTGGGATCTCCCTTCATCTTGTGGGAAAAGTCAGGGTTCCTTCATCTTTGATTTGCATCAATACTTGGTCGATTAGGGTAGTCAGCCGGGTGAAGCTCGTGAACCTCCTTGCGGGTGGTCTGGAGCGTTGATCCTCTCATCGTTCATCCTCTCATCGTTCATCAATTTTGGCCTTCTTCTGCCCCCTATCCGATCGTGCATCTTCTTGTCTTTTCTTTTTTTTAGGCTTCTCTTCTCGGGCCAGTAGTGCATCTTCCTCATTCATGTACTTGGTCGCCCTATAAAGCACACCTGACATGGTCTTCAGGTCATTCTTATATAGGAAAATTAAGAAATTACCCTTCCGCAGCCCATTGGTGAACACCGCTACGAGTATCTTATCGTCAGCTTCATCGATCGAGATGGCTTCCTTGTTAAAATGAATTATGTAAGACTTCAGCGTCTCGTCTTCCCCCTGCTTAATGTTCATCCAGCATACAGTGGATTTCTTATACCTGTGCTCCCGATGAAGTGCAAGGCAAATTAGGCACTTAACTCTTTGAAAGTACCAATCGAATTGGGCGTTAGCCTACTGAACCAGATCCTTGCGGGTCCCTTCAGCATGGTAGGGAAGGCTCTGCACATGATCGCATCTGGCACCCCTTGAAGGTGCATCAGGGTCTTGAAGGACTCTAAGTGATCCAAAGGGTCCTTGGACTCGTCATAGCTTTCTACATACGGCATGCGAAACTTCTGTGGGAGAGGGAATGAACTGACGAAAGCTGTGAATGGCAAGTCAGTTTGTTGGACCAGGTCATCAAGGTCGCTGGACACCCGCCCCTTGAAGGCATTCATCATGCAATCCATATGCTTCTTTATCATTTGCATCTTAACGGCTATGTGAGGTGGGACGGTATCTGTAACAGACAGCTGGTTTGTGTCCTGTTGTTCTGGCCTGCTTGGAGCGTTGCTTCATTCCCTTTCTTAGTTCCTTTTCTCCACACTTGTCCTTTCTTGGTCTTCCTCCTGGGTGTTGGTGCCCGCATTCTTCTGGCGTAGTTGTTCTTCCAGATCCTGGTTTTGTTTGGTGAGACATTCCACGGCGGTGGATAAGGTTTGGACTTGCCTTTCGAGCACCGTCGTGCGCGGTTCGTCCCTTTGAGCGTTGTTAGTGGTTGCCATCGAGCGGGTGAGTACCATGCAACTCTTTGTCTGGGAAACAATAGTACGATTTTACAAGTCACTAAACGTTTCCCACAGACGATGCCAACTGATGATGACGAAAATCGTCAGTAAGCCACACAGTCCTCACGTGCTCCCAATAAAATACCTGCACAACACAAAAGCTGAAGACTTTAAGAGGAGTACCGGTGTGGTACCGGCGTGGTATCGGCCAAATACACTCCGACGGTCAAATTAGAGATATCTCTTGTTCGCAACTCTAGAATGCCAGAGCCGGGGTGAATAATGCGTACCTTGATTTGTGAGGGTCTTGGGGTATTTATAGTAGCGTAGGGCCGAAATTTATGACTTGGCCAAGAAGTTCTTTCCTTTTAGGAAAGCAACTCGTGGACTTTACGTATCTCTTAGAGCTCTTTTCCTTATAAGAGTCTCTTTAATTAAGGTCAAGCGTGTAGCGCAAGAACTCTCCTTATACACGTATGTGTGGAGATCAAGTAAAGCTATGGATAGAGATTTGTTTAACCTCTTCAGCTTAATCTCGTCATCCTGCAGTGTTATCCATTATTAGGTTCGTCAGCTTATTGCCTTCAGCTTGAGGTCGTCAGCTTGTCGCCTTCAGCTTTCAGTGTTAAAGATGACGTCGTTAGGTATGAAGTGGAGTTTACAGATTTTACGTAAAGGTAGTCCCATGGCTATATCCGTCGCCTTTGGCTTCATTATGGGCTAGCCATAGAATTATCCTCATCAGTAATCTAAGCACATAAGTGTTGTAGTAATGCCTTTTCCCACAGAGTCATAGATTTTAAGCAAACTGTTTTTAATCAAAATGAACTATGTACTTAATTCTTCATTTGTTGTAATTACTTCTTCTTCTTTGTTTCCTCCATTTATTTTAAACCTCATTAAACAACACTTAGCATTTATTTATTTCTAAGGAGATAGGATATATATTCACAATTGATAAGATTATAAGAGTATGATCGGCTTCAAAGAAGAAAAAAAAAAGTAGTACAAACTCAACAAAAAAAAAAAAAGTATTGCAAATATATTTGTAAAGTCATTGGCAAAAAAGGGGATATATGTAAAAGGTCTTAAATAATAAATAAGGAGAGAGAAACAAAATTGCTATTAATTAAGTGAATGAGGTGTAAGTCATTTAACATTTAATACTTTTTTTTAACCAATAGATCAATTACAAATCTACGGCCTACAAATGGTGTAACTTTTGTCAAGTTACACCAGATGTAACTTAAACCCATCTATATATATATGGGTTGTGTTCAATAACTTATTATTGAATTCATATTTTAAAAAACCAACATTGGATTACATATTTTATATGTTTTCAACATGCATGCCAATTTCCATGCCAAACAGATATAATTTACCATTCGATCCATAAACTCATCTTTTATGCATTATTTTAGACTACAAAAATTTGAATTTAAATTATTGATCGATGACATGACTATTGAACTCTGATCATTTGAAATTTTGTAACTGTGAATAATATATGAAGATAATACAATCCAATAGTTAGTTTTTTAAAATATAAATTCAATAATAAGTTATTGGGTGGTGTAACATTGCTTAGAGTTACACTAGGTGTAACTTAAACCCAACCATGTGTGTGTATTGATTTTCATATGAATCAATGAGTGATACCACTTTATTTTCCATTAAATTATTGTGAAATATACCTTGATAGACTTATTGTGAGAGAATTTTCATCCCGTTATGTTAAAATAATTCATTTTAGATGCCCAAAAAGTTAGTTTATCTAATTTATCCACTTACTTTATACCTTAGGTCCCATTTTCCATTTTGTAATATATTATGTTAGAATATTGGGTAAAATATAGTTAAAATTCCTAATGTTTGAGCTAATGCTGGCCAGGTCCAAGACTTTCAAAACTAACTAAATTGGTTCTTAAACCCATTTGGAACCCAAACCATTACTCATTTTTCTCATCTCTCTCACGGTGACTAAGAAAATCACACACGATGCTTTCTTAGATAGAATAGAAACAAAATTGTTAGTTTATGGTAGTGAAAATTCACAAGAAGTTCCTTGGATCCACAATGTGATGATTTTCTAGAATCCACCAAAGAGAAGCAATAGACAAAAGTCTGAATTTTATTAATTTGAAAAATAGTTACATAGCATATAAATACTGAAAAGACAAAACCCTAGGATGACTAGGAAAACATCAAAAACCCTAATTTGACTAAATAACATTAAAGACACCTAAAATTATGAAAATTATAATTCTAATCCTTAAAAATCTAAAAATTACATAAAATTACCAAAAATAATAAAAATTAATTTGAAGATTCTATTATACATTAGAAAAGTTTTGGACCTGATTGGCATTAGCTTGAACTTTAAGGATGTTAATTGTACTTTGCCCTAAAATATTCTAGCATTTTAATTCCCACATAACAACAACATCAAAACTCCTTAACCAAACCCCACACTTAGCCACCACCAGCCACCCAATCCCAACACATTAAAGCCTATACAGCCACTCTTGTGGTCTTTCATTGACATCAAATCAAGTCTAATTCAAGGCATAAGAGTTCAATCCTACCCATAACGACCTCTGCCACCACATATCTAAATCAAAATACAAGAGAGGAGAAAGAAAGAGAGGGTGTGAGAGGAGAGGAGATAGAGAATTTTTTATTAGGAAGAGAAAATTGAATAAAAAAATATTTAAAAAAAAAAAAACAGAGATAGATAAGCTATGATGGTGATATATATCTAGATATTAATGTAGCAATTTGTAAATTTTTTTGCAAAATGGCTCACCAAATGTAGGGGTGTTTTTAGACATGACAAAACGGGCGGGTCGGGTCAATTGGGTTGCGGGTAAAAAAAGTGTCATTTTAACTGGGTTAAAAAAGGTTCGGGTCAATCAGGTTGTGGGTCGGGTCAGGTTGACCCATATTTTTCACATGAATTTTTTTTTTATAAAGAAAATAACATGTATTTGCCATTTGGAAAGTCATTCAACTAATTACTTGATACAAAATACATTACTTTGAATTCACCACTTATATCAAGAATGAACTCGGTTAATTTTATTAATACTTATTCAATAATTTTAAATTTATACAAATCCTAACATTGCTATCTAAAACAAAATAACACAAAGATAAGTAAAACAAATACACAAGTTTTATTTCTACACAATATCAACATCCCAAAATATATATTAAAAAAAATAAAAATGACTTTTTGGATAACTCATTTGACAAAGAATAAAAGCATATAAGAAATTTACAATTTTGAAAATTAATTTTATAATCTATAATCAATTATAATTGGTGCTCTATTTCAATTTGAGGTATACATTAAAGTTTGATTGTGTACTTATTTATAAATGATCTCTTTTATGAATATCATATCATTGTTAAACAACACACACTTTAGGAAATATCATAATTTATTTTGAAAAACCGTTTATTTTGGACATAAATTGTTAAAAAATAGGTCTAAGCATTCATAATTTATGCTAATTTGATACTTTGTCTTCACTATTTTCACACTTGTGAATGTTTCTCACATATGTATACAATTTTAAATCTATATTTTTGACTCTACTGTAACTAGGTTATCTTGGCATGTATTTTGCTATTTGATATCTAAAAATCCTTACTCATTACAGAATACTTAACCATTCATCTTGCAATTAATTTGCATGTAGTTATGTAAATCTCTCAATTGTTTCCTTAAAGCTCACAACAAACAATTAAACCAATATTTTCTTAATTTTATTATTTTTTAATCCAAAAAAAAGTTTTAAAAATGGTTCGGGTCGAGTCAAAAAATTCTAACCTGTTTTGCTATGTCTAGGTGTTTTGTGTACTTTTGTGAATAGTATTATGTATTTTGCGTTTTTATGGGTTTTACATCACCCATGAGAATCTAAGGGTTGAAGACTGCCCTATAAAAGAGAGATTTTCTTATTTATGTTTTTACTTGTTTATTTACTCTTTTGGTTTGTTAGTGATTAGACTTCTTTTTCTCTGCATATTGTGTGTGTTTGTTGATCCCCCCTCCCCGTTAAATTGTTGATCCTAGTTCGTGTTACTTGATGATATGGAACAATTTTTCTTGAGATTGTATTTATGATTATAAACATAAAGATATTTCTTTCTAAACTTCAAGTGTCATGGTGAATTTCTAAGTTTATTCTACCATAATTTTATTAATATCAATTAAAATTTTATTAATTGAATTAGTATATTTAAAAATTAGAAGTAAAGTGTGATAATAATGCTGGAAATATTTTGACAATGGCTTATGGTGATGGTCTTTTTTATTTTTTATTTTTATTTTTATAGTTAAGGTCAATGTTGTCAAAGTAGGGATCTTACATAGAATTGTTAGAGGTCGGTGAAATTGTAAATCGTAAGATCCTACTATTTGGGGGAGGGGGGAAGCATAAAACACATTAGTAGTGACTTTGCATGTTGAATAATTTCGTAAAGTATGGAATTTATCCATGAAAGAACAAATGGAAAATTAAAATTTACCCACCTGTGACCTGTGGTTTGACTAAAATTTAAATTACCTACCTATGATTTGAAATTTAACACTTTATCCACCTGAAGTTAACTCAACTAAAGTTCCGTCACCCACTATTATTAAAAATAGGGCTAAATATTTAATTTTGCTCCACTTTTATGTCTCTCTCTTCCCAAAACAAAAAATACACACAAAAACAAGACAAAACAATATCAAAAAGGGATGGTTTTGTAAAAATTAAGAATCATCATAATCTCTTCTCCTCTGCATCCCATTCATCAAAGCTCCAACCAAAAGAAGTTCTTTCTTTATGTTGGAGATGAATCTTTCTACAAGCACTATTCTCCAATGCCAAGCCTTCCACTCCAAACAAAAAATAATAATAATAAAAAAATAAAAAACTAACTCACAAACAAGCAAACAAATAAATGCACACAAAACCCACCAAAACAAAGGGGAGATAGAGTCACGCTTTAGTCAAAAATTTCTAATGAACCTTAAACAAAGAACCTCAAATCATATCAACCCACAACCAGGAACCTCAAACAAAGAAAAAAAAAAACCCCACGAAGTAGAAAGAGAGAGAAGGGTTCAATAACAAAGAAAAAATTCAACACTCGAATCTCTTGGATAAAGGGCATCCTACATATGGAGACAACAATTTAAGTTAATATTCCTGACGAAAATAAATTCTGAAAAATAGCTATGGCAACAGTACTAATTAAAGTAGCAAGCAATTTCAACAGGATGCAAGGGATCAATTAGGTGAAAAAAGGCATTAAAAAATAATAAAAGTAAAGTTTTTGTAATAAAATCCCTATGACTTACTTTTTTTTTTTGAAAGGATCCCTATGACTTATCACCGGTCACCACGATTCGCTACATTACGCTCTATTAAAAACACCTTAATCCATGGCAAAAAGATATAATTTACATACTCCAAGCATGGATACAATTCCACACTGGAGGTTAGCAAGGGGCTTTTAGGATTTGCTGTTTCCATAACTCATAACTCATAACTCTGTTTTTATCACCTATAACTCAAAATATGTGAGTCCCACGAAAAAAACTCTGTTTGGATTTGTTATTCTGTTTGGATTTGTTTTTAAGTTTTGTTTTCATCACTCAATTCTTTGATTTTTGGGTGATTTTTGTTTCAATGACATTTTTGTAATTAAACCCACAAATATTGAAATTTCAGCTGCAATGATTGACTTTTGGGTTTTTTTTTTTTTTTTTTGAAACAAAGTCCAGCCACATATCTTGACTTCTTTTTTTTTTTTTTTTTTTTTTGAAACAAAGTAACGGTAGAACTGAGTGATGAGGGCCAAAAATGTGGGGTTTGGGAAATTAGGGTATTTTAAGTGATGAGTGATGAAAATTGAGTGAGGAGTGATGAGTGATGACCAAAAAAAAAAAAAGAAAAACCAACCAGCCCCTAAGCTTTCTTTATCTTCAAATTCACTTCAGTCATCCAAGGCAATCACCCTAAGCAAGAGAGAGAAGGGTAATATGATATTTGTGGAGTTGAATTGGCTTTTATTTTTCTAGGTATATGTTCTTCTTGTTCAACATCTATGTGAATTAAGAGAGAGACCAATACCACATTTTTATTGCTAAGTGCTCATATTTAGTATTGGTTTTTTTGTTTGATTTGTTAAATTTTTGTAATTATTGTTTGGAGTTTTGAATATAGGTTCCAAATATTAATTTTTACAAAAACCTCCCATTTTTATCTTGTTTTTGTATGTGCTTTTTGTTCTGGGAAGAGAGAGACATAAAAATGGAGCAAAATTACATATTTAGCTCTATTTTTAATAGGTTACAAAACTCTAACTAAGCTAATCTCAGGTGGGTAAAGTGTTAAATTTCAAATTACAGGTAGACAACTTAAATTTCGGTCAAACTACAAGTGGGTAAGTTGTAATTTGCTTAAAAACAAATATTTGCATCAATATTATGTCATCTTGATACCGTGAATTGTAGCGTGACCTACGTCTATATCTATACTTTATACTAATGAAACAACTATATTTAAGTTTTAGCACAATGTATACAAAAATTTCACCAAATGTTTAATTAGCCACTAATTACCAAAACAACTACCATCAACACATTTGGAAAATATTTTCCAAGTTCAAAATCCAAAATAAGTTTGCAAATGATATCTAGCTAACTATAATATAAAATCCAAAAACAATATAGAAATAAAAGTGAAGTGAACATTTAATTATCCATTCTAAGATTCATATCATAGCCATGTAAATTAATGTAAACTTGTGAAGGGAATAAAGAACTCACAAGTCACAGCAAAATCTAGTTGGAGAAGAGGGAGAGAGTGAGAGGGTCGTCAAGTTGATTTTAGGGCTTTAGGAAATAGGTTTTTAATTTAAAGTCGGGGTTTTTATTTATTTATTAAATTTGGATTTTCTATCCATTGGGTTGATTGGTTTTTTTTTTTTAAACCAACCCAAAGCAAATTTTCATTTTTAGTAGAATCATAAGATCAGTCCGATACTATTGATCCCACACAATCCTACATGGGATCCTAAAAAATGCATGATCCTACTGTAATCCAAGTTGTTTTGGCCTAGTAGGATTGTAGGATCGTAAGATTCTATGATCCGATTCTCGATCCTAACAACCATGGTTAGGATAAAATTTCAACTTATGATGTTTACTCCATGATTACTACTTTTTATTATTAGGTCAAGACACTAATTAGTGTTTTTTTTTTTTTTTTTTTTTTTTTTTTTGCAGATAGAGTTTGAACCACAAATCTTCTATTTGACAACAAGAGATTTTATCAAGTCGAGCTAATTAGAACTCAAATGATGGTGGTGAGTGATGATGTTGTGTTGTTTTTTTGTAGTTTTTTTGTTTATATATAGCTGTAAATGCACTTTTAGTCCCTACATTTTGCATCTTTTTCATTTTGGTCTCTACATTTTTATTTCATCACTTTTAGTCCCTAAATCAATTAACGCGTTCCATTTTGGTCTTTACCGTTACTCACTTAACATAAATTGCTAATGTGGCAAACGGAGTACACTATTGGCACATTAAATGCTAACATGGCCAATAAAATAATATTAAAAATGACACGTTAGCATAAAATAATGATTAAAAAAGGCACATAAGCATCCACATCAACTTTTGATTTTGAAAATTAATTTATCTATTTCAACAAAATAAAAAATGAAAAAAACAAAATTATAATCTAAGATACACATGAATTCAGATCTGGTCTCATCTTAAACATGAACAAGAAAGAACACAAAACCAAAATATTCAATCACATGAACACAAACCCAGAAAAAACGGAGATCTCTCTCTTCTAAAACACGTTAATGGCCAAAAGCTTCGAGCTCTACCTCTTTGCTCATCACCATCGCCACGACCACAATTGGTTGTGGTGCTTTGTTTTCTTTCTCTGACTGGCCCATTATCTTTATCTCTTGGTTTTGCTCAAACCCAAACCCAAACCCAAATGCCTTAAGTTGCTCGCTCAAATCAGTGCTTTTCTCTCTCCCTGTGGTTCAAATCGATGTCTTTCTCTATCTCAGACTGATGTCTCTCCCTCCCTAATTCCCCTTTATGCTCGCCTCTCCTTGTTTCCTCCCCTCTCCACAACCTTCCATAGTTTTGATCTGGGTTTAGAGATAGGCTGAGATTGGTGTGGTGGTAGTTGTGAAACAAAAATCGGTAGTGGTGGTCAATGGTTGTAAAGTAGTGGTCGATTAGGTCCAGTGGTGGGTCGAAGGGTGGGTTTGTTGTTGGAGAGTTCGTGGGGTGGGTTTGTTGATCGTTGATTGCTAGGTTTGAGATGTTTTGGTGTTCTTTTTGGAGATCAGCTTGTGTTTGTGTTTGGTTGACAAGAAAGGGTAAGAAAATCCTAGATAATCTAAGTTTGTGTTCTTTTGTTTAATCTGGGTTTGTGTTCTTATTTTAATTTTAATTTTGTTTTGTGTTGGTATAGTTGAGCTGGGTTTGTGTTGGTATATGTGGATTGATTTTGTTTTGGATAATTTGGTTTATGTATGTATGCATAAATGGATTGATTTGTTTGTACAATATTCATTTATGATTTTTCTGGGTTTGATTTTCTTGTGTTCTTATGTTTGATTTTCTAGGTTTGTATGATTTTTTTTGGGTTTGTGCTCTTTTGTCTTTTTGATGGAAAGGATGGCAGATCTAAATTCATGTATTTTAGGTTCTAATTTTGTTTTTTTTTTCATTTTTTATTTTGTTAAAATAGATAAATTAATTTTCAAAATCAAAAGTTGATGTGGATGCTTATGTGTCTTTTTTAATCATTATTTTATGCTGACGTGGAATTTTAAATATTATTTTATTGGCCAGGTCAATATTTAATGTGCCAACAGTGCACTCCATTTGCCATATCAGTAATTTCTGTTAAGTGAGTAACGGTAAGGATCAAAATGGAACGCGTTAATTAATTTAGGGATTAAAACTGATGAAATGAAAATGTAGGGACCAAAATAGAAAATATGCAAGAACTAAAAGTGCATTATGCCATATATATATATATATATTGAATTTCAACCTATTGAAATCACTCCATAATGATTACACTTTTATCGTCACGCTAAGACATTAATCAATTTGTGGTGTAGGTATGGTTAGAATCTTAGATCTTTTATTTAATGACAATAGATAAACCAGTTGACATAATTGAAATTTATGATGTTATGTTGTTGACATAGGTAGGCTGTGGCGTGGTTATAATAAATGACTTTAAGGTGACACCATAGTTATTAAACATGAACCAGATGGTAACCTAGTTTAGGAACTTGATCACTAGGCTAAGACTAGTTCAACTAATGGGCCATTGGTCAAACTGTAGAATAAGATAAAATATAAAAATAAGTTTGAAAAATCTCAAAAATAAATATTTAAACTAAAAAAATAAGCATACCTAAAGTATTAATAAAACTAATGGTCCGTTTGAATTGAGAGGGAGGGAGGGGGAGTAGAGTGATTTAGCCAAAAATTAGCTTATTTATAGCCAACTCTACTCTACTTCCCTCCACTCCCCCTCCTTCCCCCTCCATCCAAACGGTCCATAAGTCTGAAGACTTTGAAGTCTCAACCACTAGTCTAGCATTAAATAAAATTTATTAGATGTCATACAATTCTAACAACAAAAGTATATCTCGGACTCCAAAGTCAAATTTTATGTATATTTTACATATTGCACTACCTGTTCTAATCCAATATATGAAGATCTGAGCTACTCTAACTTCTATCTTCATTGAAAACTCCAAACTCCAGCATCAATTTTATTTTAAAATTTTTGTATTTCTACTACATTCTTAAATCAGAAGAAAGTATTATGATGGTCCCATATAGGTATTGAATGCAAAACCGATTGGGTGAAAAAAATCGGTCTTAGTTGCACGAGTTACAAAAAACTCTTTAGATCTTATTGGGTTTTACTAGTTCAATTGCATAAGTGGTTCAATTAAACAATTTGGTCGACTTAGGTATTGGTTTACTTGGTTACTAGTTTGACTAGGTAGACCAGTTCAGTTTTAATAATGGAATAAACAATAGTGATGGGGTAATAATGTGAAAGTAGGGGTGTCAATGTTCGACCCAACCCACGAACATGACATGAAGCCGACACTGGTTTTTTCGGGTTAGAGTTGGGCCTTAATGGGTTTGGATCATAAACGGGTCAACCCGAAAGCGACAAGATAAGAAACGTGTCATAAGCGAGTCAACCTGCGTAACCCGCAATAGACACGTTTAACACGCCAATTTGTTTGTGTTAACTTGAAATGACCCACTTAACACAACCTGTTTAACTCGTATAACAAATAAATATTTATTTTATTTTAGATTTGTCAAATACCTTTTATATCTAACATATATTTTAAATTTAAAAAGAAAAGTGAATAATTACAAAAATTTACAAGGGATATAATTGGAAATTGAAACTTTACAGGCCCTAGAACTACTAATATATATATATATATATATATATATACTTTGGGCATAGAACTTGCACAAATGAAATTGGATGAGCTTGTGGAAAATGTTATAAATTTGGACATCAACAAAGAATCTAGGGATGATAATTGTGGTCATAGTCAAGATTAGTCTACTATTTGCTCAAATTTTTTCAATATTGATACTTAGCATTTGGCGAGTTCCAAGGATATTATATTTTTGTTGAATTATGTTATTTTATTTTTGTTAAAATTTGTTATTTTGAATTTGGCTTGAAGTGTATGCACTTCTTTTGGAGTATAAAAGAACTTATTTTTAGACGAATGTTATATTTTTGTTGAACAATATTATTTTGAATGTAGGTTGAAGACTTGAAGAGTATGCACTACATTTTGGGATGTAAAAAAAATTATTTCTAGATGGATGTTATATCTAATATTATGCAGGTTGAAATGGATTGTGTTACATTCGTGTCAACTCAACACGACTTGTTTATTAAGCTTGTCAAATGGGTTGAGTCAAGTTAACCCGCATTATTAACAGGTTGGGTTAGGGTTGAAAGATCATGACACGATTATTAAATGGATCGAGTTAGGGTTGAGCCATTTAGTCGAATATCCCTACCTCGACACGACTTGAACCCGACACGCTAACCCAAATTGACACCCCTATGTGAAAGGTAGCAATAGTCACGTATGAAAGTTATATGTTGATCAAATTTGTGATGACAATGTATGGCTTAAATTGAAAAGATATTTACGTAAGCGACATTTCATGCTAAATTATGTGTGTGTTTCTCAAAAAAAAAATTTGAAAAGATATTTACGTAAACGACATTTCACGCTAAATTATTCAAACCTTATGAATTAATTAAATTATAAATGTAAAAAAATTAAAAAATTTATTTATTATTATAGTGATGCCGTTTTGCTTGTGATTTTTTTTTTTTTAATTCGGAACTAAAATAAGAAAAATCTGACAAAAAAATAAATTAAGTGGAACGACAACACTTCGTTGTTCCCCTTCCCCTGAAATCAAAAGAAAGATATACTACGAACCTCATCTTCATCATCAAGCTCAACTTCTATGGCAAAAGAAAGTAACAAAATCAACATTGGCAAATGCTTTGTATAAATTATTTTTCAAAAACTAAAAATCAAATAGGAATTAAGCATGAAATTGTACTGGGACTGTATCCAAAGTCCTTGAGGTGAAGTTCGAGTTCGGTGAGATCAGACTGGTTCTTCTTGTAGACCTCATTGCAATGACATAAGAGCTCTTCGAAAGAGACGATGCTGAAAGTCATGGAATCGAGGAGGTTGAGATCGTCGGTTGTGATTGATATGCGGCGTGCTAGATTGCTTGAGAGCGTCGCAACTGGACTCGATGTGGCTGCAGAATGAACTTAAGCTTCCACAAAAGCTTTAGATCGACTCCTCGATTCTCTCTCTCTCTCTTGAGCCAAATCTTTGGGTGATTTTTAATTCTCAATGATTTCTTTCCTTTGATTTCAGGGGAAGGGGAAACAACAACGTCGTTCAGATTTTTTTTTTTTTTTTTTTCAGATTTTTCTTATTTTAATTCCGAATTAAAAAAAAAAAAAAAAAAAAAAACCACAAGCAAAACAGCGTCGTTTTAGTGGCTCTGACGGCAGCAGTAACGGAGCCTTGAATTGACAAAAAATTGAAAGTTAAAGGACTGAATTGACAAAATGAAAGTTAGAGGACTGAAATGAAAAACGGTGAAAGTTAGAGGGTCAGTTTTGCATTTTTGCCTATATATATATATATATATATAATTTCTTACCTTTGTTCGATTTATTTCGACATTAATGTTTTCTAAAAATTGAGACTTTTAAATTTTTTTTTTTAAACTCTCATTTTTCTATGATTAATAACCACTAAATGATATAAAATAGTTTTCAGTAGTTTCATATCATCTCTGAACTTCATTTATTTAGTGTGGCATGAGATAGAATTGGTTTTCGAAAAAAAAAAAAAATTAATTAAGTCATATTTTTAATAGGATTAATTTTTGGTTGACCAAAGATTGTTTTCCCTTTAATATTATTATTACTAGCCTCATCAAGCTCTTTTTTTTATGTTAAGTTTAATGTAATTTTTTAATTTGAATTTATCTATTTTTAGTGAGTTTACATAGGAGGGGATTTTTAATAAATTAAAATTTAGTATTTCAAAAAGAGTAAATTGCTAGGTTTAGTGTGTGCTAATTTTTAAGAAAAAATGTATTAAACGTGCGTGAAATATCTATACTATCTGTAAGAGAATTTCACCCTTTGAACTAGACTTTTATGTGATTTAGAAATATCTATAAACCTTACATTTAATTAGGAAAAAACTTGAAGACAACTTGGTAAAAATATATTTCAAACTTCCCTGAAAATGCCTACAAAATAAGATACTTTCCTACTAATTCATATCTTCAAAATAAATTTATCCAAAAATTAAAAAAAAAAAAAAATTATGACACTAGACCAAGAAAAAAAGCCTCACCGCACACGCGATGAGACTAGTATTTAAATAGGAGAAAGAGGGTGTGCTAATTTTTGGGAAAAAAAATTTTCTAGTAGTTTTTTTTTTTTTTTATGAATTTTGTTGACTTACAATTTTATCCATTTTATTTTTTTAAGAATAATAATTAACTAATTAGATTAGTGGTATTTTTAACATTTTTTGAAACCATAACTAACTTTCCGAATCCTCTTAATATATAAAGATACTACTAAAAATGAAAAAACAAAAAAAGCAAAAATGATTTTTTAAAATAAGTTTTTGATCGAAATAAGAGAAGTATATCTCTTGTGACTATTATTCACTGGTCTTCTTTTACTTATTTATTAGTATATTTTAGTTTTTGGGATACTTGTCTAGTAGTAATGGGACAGAATCAATGATGCTGTGAATTGTGATCCGATTTTAACCGTCATATCGTGTGCTTGTGTTGCTATCAATCTTCAAATGTGTCGGATAACCTGTTTAACGCAATAGAAATGTGATATTGACGATACTTTCACAATTAATATTTTTTGTTACATGTTATTATTAGCTCTTATAGGTGGGCAAAATAGTAGTTTAATTTATGAATGTATATTCTATATATTAATGTGGGTTTGGGTATGGGAGAATTCACGTTACTCCTGGCATCCAAATTCCTAAGAACGTGATTCTTTATAATCTGGATGTCTAGGAATGTAACTATTCTTATCTTGGTTACATTAAGAATTTCTTAAGATTCTTAGGAATGTGAGATGATAATGTTTGGTTTATTCCCAGTCCTAAGAATCTTAAATAAATTATTTATTTTTCTCAGTCTATCCTTAGATTTGAATATGAACTACCAAGTTCATTTAAAAAAATCTTCCTCTAAATAAATAATGAAAAACAAAATATAAACTATTAATAATTTGTTGAACAACACATACACAACAGCAAAAGTGAATACTTGACAATAATAGAGGGTCCCCTTCAAACTTTTTTTTTTCCCTCACGTAAAAACCTAAATAGAACTTTGTTAAAGAATACATCAACAGAGTTATCTATCTTGTTTATATTATTTTGGCGGGAAAAGATAAAGATAAGGGAAAAGATATTGATGATTTGTTTTATATTTTATCTTAATTGCTTAAATGATAAGGAAAAAAATGTTAAAATTTTCAATTTATAAAAAAAATACAATTTCTTTTAAGTTTGGGAATCTGGATACCCACCAGTTTTAAAGAAAATTCATATTCCTACTAAGGGGGGTTTAAAGGGGGAACCCAGATTCCCCTGACATCTGATTTCCTAACTTGATTTGCTACCAAACATGGGAATTTTTAAACATTCTTGAGAATCCTAAAATACTACCAAATACCACATAAGAGGATTCAGAAAGTTAGTATCCCTAGTCTAATTCGATAATCTTTAGGTTATGTTTGGCAACAATTTTTATTTTTTATTTTCAAAAACTTGTTTTTGGGAATATAAAGAAAAAAAAAACAATTTTCTTGTATTTTTCAAAGCAAAAACATGTTTGGTTAGTTGAAATTAAAAAAATAGTTTTTTGAAGGAAAAATAAAAAATACTAAAATATGTTATTACTAGGATCTGAACTCTAATGCTAACTCATTAAATGAGATAGATTCATTAAATTAAATGTGTGTTTTCATTAACTCTTGAAAATTAAAAATTGAAAATAGTCTTTTACATGTTTTTAGTTTCCTTCACAAATTGAGTTTTGAGAACAGTTTTTATTTTCTGTCTATTTTGGATTGTCAAACAAGTTTTTTAGTCTAAAAAATAGAAAATTATTTTTGAAAACAAAAAATAAGGGGGAAAAACAGTTACCAAACATATCCTTATTCTTTAAAAAAAAAAAAAAAGGTTAAAGTTGTAATTCAACAAAATTCAAAAAAAAAAAAAAAACTATCAAAGAAACTTTTTTCCTAAAAATTAACATACTCTTTATTTAAATATATTTCACGCACGTTTGATACATTTTTTTTCCTAAAAATTAGCACACACTAAACCCAACAATTTACTTCTTTTCAAATCCTAAATTTTAGTTTCTTAAAATTCTCCTCCTGTGTAATCTCACTAACAATAGACTAGCCTCTGAGCATGTGCGAGACTCTTCTATTTTTTTTTTTTTTTGTAAAAGTTAATAATTTGTATCCATTATAATTTAAAATTAAAACATTTTCTAATCATAAAAATAGCAAGGGAGTTATAAGTGTTATGCGTTTTGGATGAAATAATTTTTTCATCACACCCTTAGATATTTTTGTGATTGAAAAATGTAGTAATCCCAAATTGTAATGGATGCAAATTATTAACTTTTTTTCTCAAAAAAATAGAAGAGCAATTAAACATGCGCATGAGCGCGTGAAGTTATTTATATTCTGAAAAGATAGTCACTTTGAGTCTATTTGGATGGAGGGGAGAGAGAGGGGGAGTGGAAGAGAGTAGAGTAAAGTTGACTCTAAATAAACTAATTTTGAGTCAAATCTACTCTACTTCTTCTCTATCCAAACAGACCATTAGTAAAAAAATCTATAAAAATAACTAAAAAAATAATTAATTAAACTTGTGTTAAATTATTTAAAACACCTTGAATACAGAATTGTTAGTAGCTTTTGAATACATTTGTACACATCCATAACCAAATTCTGATTCCAGATGAAAGCAAGTTCACAAATTTCTTCCACAGTTCTTATGTTTCTTATCACATATACATTGAGCTTTACTTAGAAACAATTAATTTTTTTTTTTTGGATGGGAGAAACAATCAATTAATACTACATACTTGACATCGTATGTAAGCATCCATTTTTTAAAGACCAAATTTTAATAATAATATATATATATATATATATATATATATGATAAGTAGTTTTCATTATTCCCGTTCTATTATAATTAATCTCTATCATCATGCCTAGACACAAATTTTTCACATTAAAAATAATAACGGACAATATTAAATTTCATATGGTAGGATATTTACAAAAAAGTGATCTTTAACAACTACTTGATAGATTGACTACCACTTCGCTCACTCGAATTCATTCAATGTGCCTGCTATGCGATCAAACAAAATTGTTGATATGTCACCCTAAAAAAAAAAATAAAGAGTAAGGCTTAAATGTAATAAAAATAACATACAAAAATAATAGGAGGAAGACAAAACACCACGTAGAAGTTAGAACACATACACTAAAATAAATTTTTAAAAAAAAATAGACAAAAATATATGTCATTCTCACTCTTTAAAAAAGACTCATTATTTAGAGAAAATATTAAACACTCATCGTATTGGTAAAACACTTGGAATAACATATTTGTATCTCATACAAATACACGCAGCGGAATATGAATGGATTTACTTCATTCATGATTGATAACATGCACTATGTAAATTTCAAAATTTAAGAATAAGAGAGCATACCTTGGAGTTGTAAAATTCAAAAAAAGATCAGAAGTACTTAGGAACACTTTTAATCTTCACTCCAATTCCACTTTACGCACAAGAAATGGGGTCTCTCAATCAGTTTTCAAGGAAGAATAGAGAGTGGCTTTCACTCACACATTCACACCATTTCACAATATTGTCTTCTTCTAAAATTCTGTATTTTTCTCCCTTTGTATCTAACTGATTATCCAATTGGGCTAGCCTTTTGGGCCTTCCCAATTGAACTTTAGTGTGTAGCTTGGAGTGGGACTAAAAAAGAACAAATAAGACTCTAGCTCCAATGGACCTTAGGCTTTTCTATCAACCTTTGACAAGTTCAAAGTTACCATTAATTATATTTAACTAGTGTTTAACCCGCGCAATGCGCGGGATCATTTGAAACCTCATAATTTGAAGAGAAATTTGGCTAATAAAATCAATTTTAAAAGAAAAAATTTGTTGCAAAGTGTGTAAGATACATTAGTTATTAATTTGTTTGTTTGATTAGTCCAAAAAATTCTATAATTCCATTTACCAAGAAATTATAATTACTATACATTCTAAAGACTCTCAGTCAACCAAAATACACAAAACTAACTCAAATTTTTTAGTTCATAACCAAATAAAAAAAAATTAAAAAAAAAAAAACAAAATTGTAACATTCAATTTCAACCGAAGACCCGAATGGATTACAGATTTTGGTAAGCAACCTGGCTTTGTTTAGTCCTTTGCTCCAACTTCACTCATATATTGCAAACCTCACTGACTTTCCAAAATTTTCTTAATTGATGATGTGACGGTATTAACTTGTAAGCGTGAATCATGTTGCTAGCCATAAGTACATGGCTGGCATTATAGTAGGGATGTTAGGCAATTTTTTATTTAATTAAGTGGTATAATTTTTATTCAATATCTATGAGAGGTAGTGTTGTATTTGGTAAGGAACTGAAGGATGTGACCTCTTTGGGTATTGATAGCTTAATTTGATAATAGGAAATATTTTCCAATATAGTTTCAGAACAATAAAGAATTGTGTCTAAAAAGTCTTAGGTAAATTTTGTTCCATAGCATCTATCAGCTCCGAAACTGTACTTCTGGTGCAGTCATTTTTTTTTTAATTATCTATTCCATACAGTAACTTTTCTAATTGTGTTCTTGATTGAATAAATGTTTTGTGCAGACATACTATGATATTAATTCAAATAGTTATCTTGATTTCATGAAGAACTGTGGTTAGAATTGGACTTTGGCAGGATACAATTGTGGCTACAAAGAAAAAATTATTTGAATGTAGTTACATATCTTGTTGCCAAAGTCCATGGCTAAATATTTTAAATGTTGAATTTTCTTCACTTTTGCTTACCATGAGGTGTTTACCATTAAAAAAAAAATAAGTTCTAGTTCATAGGCTATATTAAGAGTCAGGAAAGGCTTGCAACTAAGGCTAAATAATAGTTAAACCCTTCTAAATAATTCTCTAAAAACCAATTTTCAAGACACTTCCATTATTAGAATGTTTTTGTACCATTTAAATTTTCTTGAATTTGAAACTATCAACAAATTAAGGGTAAATTGCAAAACACACTCCTGAAGTTTGTGGTGTTTAGTTTTGGGTATTTAGATTTTACATCTTAAAATTATAAGTTTTAGATTTTACACCTTGAAATCTGAGTGTGTTTAAATTGTCAACCCCTCCGCTATTTGATGCAAACGTGTTTGTTAAGTGACACATTAGCTAGCCATGTGTGTTTCATTGGTCAAATAAAAAAATGCTGTCCCTTGCCTCTCACAAAGGGAGAGATGCTAATTAAGTTATACGGCTCCTGCACTACCAATATTCCAGTGGGCCACAAATACGCATTGTTAGTGATTTTAAAGTTTTTCTACTTAATATCTCAAAAAAAAAAAGTTTTTCCACTTAACAAAGACTTAATTCATTCCATCATAACCACAACCAAAATTCCAATGTCAAAAACAATTGGCAAACTCCCAAATTAATTTTTTATCTTTTCCTTTTCCTTTCTTTGATAGGTCCAAATTAATGCTTCTTGATTAAATTAAAACATCAGTAGAGCTAAAATATAAATGACAAAAAGAAAGAATTCCAAATGAACAAAAGTGCTTCAATTTCGTAACTATAATATATTGTCATCAATCCTTGGCTGAAGGCTGAGATGCAAGACTCAAACATAGCTCTCAATCAATGATTTCCTCATCACATCCATAAACGTGCTAGGCTGGGCTTGCTTCAATTGGAATGCAGCTTCAACCACAAAATGTTGTCCAGTCATTCACTGTCAAACCAGCACCTATCACCTCGCTGCCGCGGCTCACAGTCCCCGCAGATACTAGAACTTGAAGAAGTGTTGCAAATTCATCCATTGCTTCAATGGATGTATGGGGATGAACCTGTATAGTATTCAACAAAGACAGAGTAAGTTATACAAAACATGACTCAGTAGATGCCTCAATAAACACCATTCCAAGGAGAACCATTTTTCCTTACCAGAGCACCTCTATTTGAGAGGACACAATACCTGCCCACAAGCATTTTATCAAAAATTGTATGCCTAAATGCTTCGATTCCAAGAACATCTGCAATGATCTCTTTTGTTTCCTAAAAAAAAAATGTTTCAACATGAGTATCATAAAAAAGTTACCAACTTCAAGCTGATAAATGGGGTTAATGGTGCTAGCTAAAAAGGAAAGAAGAGATCAATATTTGAGTATATTTTCATCAATTGCTTCTTCAGATTGGACTACCAAATAGCTTTAAAAATATTCATTCTACAGATAAGATGATAATAGTCTTCCAAGATCTGTGTGAACAACAGCAACATGATCATTGCATGCTATTCAATTTCCTAGGGTATTGAGTCTTTCTTCTTTGCACTGAACAACAACTTGATCCGGTAAGACTGTTTCTCAAGTGCTGAAGTTCTGCAATATCAGGCAGAAAACAATAAGAGTAAGACATCAGTAGAATACAATTTAACCATGGCAGGTAAATTAGTATGGATAAACACAACCCTTTTAGATTTGTGATATAAAAAACTTCATTGATGTCTATACCAAGTAGAGAATCAAATTTTAGAGAGCCCTTTTCCCTCTTATTCAACAGAAAAATGATTCATTTGGCTGACCCCTGTTAAAAGTTGAGACTTTGCTCACCATAAGAGTGAATGTTTTAAATGCTGCAAGCTTTAAAAGACCAAGCATGCCATTTCCAATATCTCATTAAATAAAACAAAAAAGCAATACATTTTTTTAATTAAAAAATTTTTGTATGGACACTTCAATTAATATAAATATATATATATATATATATATATATATACAAAAAGTGAAATTATATATCTCAACCACATCTTACATGCAATTCACCTGAAACAAAAATAACACAAACACCAAAAAAGTTTATAACCCATAAAGCAAATGCACCACATACACAATGGCACAATATAATTCTAACCACAACAGGAATAGGAGCTACTCAACATTGGTACAGGTACCCTTCAGTTACAGCTTCCCAAAGTCATAATGAGTGTGACTATGTTTTATTAATATGGAAAAACTTTTCGAAAACCAAAATACCCACTGCAACAAATCATATATCTTACTTATTATCAAAAACACTCTTCAAATACAGAAAATGAAAAATGGATTTCAACCTCTGTTTTTTTTTTTTTTTTTTTCTTTTATGCTAGCTGACTAAATATCATAACTTCTATTAAACACAAACTGATATTAATATAAAATGATGAAAAAGAGAGTTAGGAATATTTGTTCATAACATTCAAATGAACTCACTTAAAGTTGTTCAAACACATACCCAACGGAAAGAATGGCCTAATATACAAACCCATGACCCATTATCGCTCTTCAAAAACAATAGATCAGGTTGGATGGAAAACAGTTTTGAATAGTGATAATGCTCTCTTTTTTAGTGCTCCGCCTTCCTTTGAATAGTAAGCAGTAAGTTATTGGTTCAAATCCAATAATAAGTAAAACGGGTTGGAAATCCTGTTTTTGCTAGCATGACAGCAAGTATAGACTAGCAGTAAGGAGCCAACTGAATGACCAATGCATTGGTAAATACTTTGTTGTACTGGGGATCACTAACCAAAGAATACCCACTGCACCACAACCATACACACCCCATAAAATTTAGTTAAGAATTCAGAAAGTTACATGTCAGGAATTATAACATAGTTCTAAAAAACAATAAAAACAGAGTCCCCTATTAAAGAAAATGAAGCATAAGATCAATAGGATGCCAAAAAAAAAAAAGTGTAACAATCATGTGATCACAAAAACAAACCCCTCATTTTTAAGTATTTAGTAATTTTCAGACTGTAAAAGGCCAAAAAAATACACTACAGTGCTGCCAAGCCACAATGCTCGTGGCTAACTTTGATTTAATTTTTCAGAAAAATTAAACAGAATTAGTTGAAGGCCAGTTACCTGTAAATCTATAAGGTCAATATTGTCATGGGCAGGCCAATTTGAAGGAGCAATGCAGTCTTTAATTTCCCAAGCTGCTTCTGATGTTATATTTGTAAATTCTTTTATCCTCTCAACAGAAACCATTCGATTTTCCACAAAGCAGCTCATATATATGGCCCAGAACAGCACAGAGTTCAAAGACAATCCATAGGAGAGAGATAAATCAACAGGTTTTGCATAAGGTAAGAATAAATTAAATAGTTCATTTTCCTCTTTTACACTAAAATTTTCTCAAAATTAGTACTCTTCTTCTTACTACTTAATAACACAGATTTAAACAATCACAGCAAAAACAAAATTAAACAAAGTATGACCAAAAACGTATAAAGGCTTCTCCTTTTAAAAATAAAAAATAAATATGTCAAAGAAAATGTAAGGAATGTATGAGTTAATTAAACAAAATAGTTATGCAAGTTTAAGATGCAGATATAGGGGAAAAAAATTTATATTTCTGTATCCATTTTTTTTTTTTTTTTTTTTTTAAAAAAAATTTTAAACTTACCTATTAGTCAACCGAGATTATAACAATATTGATCAGATCATGGTTGTTTGCTACGTTAACTCCATCTCACATTCATTGATATCTGCTTCAAAGTTTTGTACTTCATTGCGATATGAATCTGTAATATTAGAACATTCTAAACATTAGTAAAGTTTATATATAGTAATGGAGAAAAACCTGCTGTTCACAATATAAGTGACAATCCAGTTTACATTATCAACAATTTGAATAATTTTAATAAACAGTATGTGTTACCTTTAGGCAAATTATCGAATATTTCTTTGTAGACAATATTTTTTGTATGAAAACGATCACCATTATCATTTTCTACAATTAGTATCTTGAGACCATCTTTACTTGTAACTCTGGATACAGCAACATATAGCTGTCCGTGACTGAAAACTAGCCTATCCAAATAAAGTCCAACCCGTTGTAGAGATTGACCTTGGCTCTTATTAATTGTCATAGCAAAGCAAACAGATACTGGAAACTGCCTTCTTTTTAATACAAAAGGCCATTTGGAATCAGAAGGGCATAAGACGATTCTTGGAATAAACACTTTTTCTCCAATGTGAGCTCCTGATATTATTTAAGCCTCCAAAACCCATTTTGATAATTGAGTGACCAAAAGTCTAGTACCATTACATAGTCCATTACTTTGGTTTAAATTTTGAAGTAACATTATTGGCATACCTACTTGCAATCTGAGTTTATGATTTGGAATACCAGGGAACTTCAATGAATTGAGAAACTCTATTGGGTACATGACATCTTGGTCTAGAATGTTGCTTGAAGCTTTACATAATGAATCTGCACTAAGATATATCTCTTCATCAGCATTAATAAGATCAATCATGTAACCATTTATGTCTTCAACTACTTCATTTGTTGGAGCTAAAATTGATCTCTCTTGTAAATACTTGGAATCGTTGAATTTTGTATCAAAGTCAAGATAGGCAGCTTTTACAATATCGTTGAAAGGATGAGCACCAGGCTGAATTAGTAAATCATGCAGTATTTCAATCAATGCTTCACCTTCACTATTACTAAGTTCACCATCACCAATTTTCAATATCCATTCAACAAATTCCCTTGCTGCAGTATCACCTGGGTTCTGTGTCAACCTCATATTTATTGTCAGAATGAAAATTTTGCAACTATTCCATAACGATGACTTGTTAATTGATGCTTCAACTATTTGTTCTCTTCGTCCTTTAGATACCACTGGTAATATTTGTCTAAAATCACCACCAAGAACAATAGTTTTTCCTCCAAAAGGTGTCTCCCCACTATTAGAGTTAGAAAAACGCAATATATCTTTTAATGACCGATTAACAACTTCAAAACAATTTCAGTGTGCCATAGGAGCTTCATCCCAAATTATAAGACTTGCTTTGGTCATAAGTTCTACAATTTGTGAACCTTGTTTAATACCACAAGTTGAACTCTCTGTTACATTTATTGGTATTTGAAATCTTGAATGAGCTATTCTCCCTCCAGGCAACAATAATGCAGCAATGCCAGATGATGCAATTGCAATGACAATCTTACCTTCTGAGCGCAATCGGCATATAATGGTTTTCCAGAGATAAGTCTTTCCCGTTCCTCCATGCCCATAAACAAAAATAAAAGCCACCTTTATTCTCTGAAACAAAATCAACTACTTCATCATATATATTTCTTTGATCAATATTAAGACCAATAAGAAGTTTAATATGTTCTACTGCCAAAGAGTTTCTATCATAATCCAATTCTTCTTGTAACACTCTATTGTTACTTTGTCTAAGAAGTAATGTATTTGGATATGGTATGCTCTCAAATTCATGCAAAGACTTGCCACTCTTTATCAAAATCTGTTCAATTTCACATAGTGCATAGTTCTGTAATTGGAAGTCATCAAGATGTAGGTTGTCATATCGTAAAATTGTTCTTTGACGATGCATAATGTCCTCAAATAACAACTACCAATTTGAAATCCATAATTTATATGGGTCTGCAACCTCATAAAAAATCAACATTGTAACAAAAAGTTCTCGCAACTGTTTTTCTGAAGCCCAGTACGATGCATGATTCAAAGCTTCACGCCACTCTTTATCATCATCAAGCAAACCAAGTGCATAACATGTTGATCTAAAAGTTGGGTACACAACATTATTTATAGTTCGCATTTCCTCAAATGATCTAGCTCCTTTAATAACATTAAGTAGCATCCGCAAATAAAACCGTTCTCCATTTGCAGGATGAGCATAATATATACGCCCAATACATCTTCCAGATTTTCTTAATTTCCATTCTTTGTCTCTTTTATGCCAAACCCATTTGGTAGGGAATTCAGAATAAGTTAATTCCCTTGCTTCTTCATACAATGCATTTGCTTTCATCCACTCTGTAAATTGGCTTTTTCCGATATCTGGCTTGTCCACAACATTATTTAAATAATCAGTGTCTTCAAAAACAATTGGTTGCTCGTCTTCATTGTGAAAACTGAGTCTTTGAACAGCAAGCTCTCGATGGTGAATTGCAAACTTGGATATCCTCCAACATGCCTCTATGGCAGACACATATCTACAATTTAAATATGTCTTGACTTCATCAGTATCTATCATATGTTGCATTCCAGTAGAAGAATCAATATGTAAATTTTCTTCAAGAATCAAAATTGCACGATCAGGTCCTTTTGATATATATTTAAAGAAGTACTTGATAGATCTTGAACAATTACACCACTCGACATTTATGTGTGCTTGAAATTTCACCAATAAGTCAATATTGTGTGGAACTATAAATCGATTATCAAGTTTGACTTCATTTCTTTCAACAAATCTTCCATTATTCCTTCTTCTATATATTGGGAAACCATCTTCATCAACTGTTGTTTTCGAACAAAATCTTTTAGGGAAGTGCTTTGTACATTTGTTTTCAAACATACAACCTGCCCTTGAATTAATAGAGCCGCAAGGACCATGGACCATATATTGTTTGACAGCTTCATAAAGTAAAGGTTCTTCATTCAAATCTGGAATTTCTGCTGAAATTATTCTATCAATTTCTGCTGTTGTAGGGTGCTTGTCATCATGATGTAGAAAAAGTAAAATGTGTGCATGAGGTAACCCTCTCTTTTGATATTCAACAGTGTAGACAACTGCCACCAAAACAGTAAGTTAGTTACATTTATTTAGATTAATTACTAAGCCAAGTAATGAAGAAGGAAAAAATATTTAAAATATAAAGTTTAGAATACCTGCAATTACTTTCCCAAAGTGTTGACCATGCTTTAAATCATTTAAGAGTTTATCAAGCTTTATCTTGAACATTCTTGCAACCACATCAGTTCGATCTTCTACTTTCTGTCCAGGTTTCCTAGATAGGAAAAGATCAATTTCTGGCCATTTTGTGTTGCAAGTGAAGGTAATAAATAGGTCCGAATAACCTGCCCATCTACAGATTGCCATTGCATCTTGATAGTTTTCAATCAAATACCTTGGACTTCCAGAAAAATTTGAAGTTAGAACAAATCTCTTGCCTGAAGATGCAGGGGTGGTATCTCCTCTCGTAACTACATCTTTCAGTCCTTTATACAACTCTATTCTTAATTTGTCTTGGTTATGTTTTACCCACATAAGCCGAATTTCTTCAATACATGTATAAGCATCTGCATCAAATTGTTGAAACAATCTACCACCATATACCAAAGTATGTCCCTCATGTTCATGTTCTTGCAATCGATATGCATAGTATTCTCTCATTGTAACAAAATCAGTTGTATCAGATCTGCTTCCATCTACATTACTATACAAAATGCCAAGCCCAAAACCATCCTCACCATATGGGAACAAAAGGGGATATTGTAATGCCTTGTATGAAGGATGCAACACATTAATACGTTGTAACCCTCCTTCTTTTAGCTCAACAATAATATCACGATGTGCATTCTCAACACCAATATCACCAACGATAATTGCTGCAATTTCTGAACATGTAGGCAGGTTATATTCTCTTCCATCTGTACTTCGGGAGCTAATAAGGCGTAATCTTAAACGGTGAACATCAGTATCAAAGAAACGGTCTCTAGACATCCGAAATATCTTCACCAAAGTGTTTGATTCATCAAACATTTGGACCAATGCATCAACAATAGATGGATCAAGGTTACTATTAATTTCACCATTACTAAAGACGTTCATTCTATGTTCCACTTCATTTTCTGTATCATAGAAATATAATTGTGCAAATTGTGGATTCTGACCATCATTAGGGAGAAGAGTTCCAATTCTATGATGGTTTTGGCCATTAAGTTTGAAAATGTAAGGGTGTCTTCCATCGTTAATTCTACTATCTACTTTACCACCCATAGATGCCATTGCGAACATTGCATTATAACTTCTGATAAGAGTTCTAAACGTTTTAGATCGTTGACTACCAAGAGGATCTAAAAGTTCATCAATAAGAGGAGGTGCTTTCCTAAGCAAAGGTAACTTAACCTTACCCTCCATACAACAAAGAGAGAATTTTGGGTTCCTAGACCTCTTAGATTTGACTGTTCTCTCTTCTTACCATAAAATTGAACCGCAATGCACACATACATAAGAAGGCGAGCCAAAATTCCAAGGTTCAGTAAATTTTCCTATATGAATTATAAAATATGAGAGCAATAATGATGTAAACAAAAATGAATATACTTTCTTTTTTTCTTTGTAAATTTAAGTTAAGTCATTTACTTGGAAATTCTTCACAGCCACTTTCATTTTCTGATTGTTGGATTTGTTGAGGTATATCACAATTATTTAATCCATCTTCTACCAAAGTATCATCTGTACTCATGTTCAATCTAGTTTCTTCATAGGAATGATCCATGTCAACATCAATATCTCACAATCAAATGTGAATTGAAGTTTTATTTTCAAATTTTTATGAAGCAATGTTTAAAAAATTTATAAATACAAAGTGGCAGAAAGAGCAACGAACCTCTTGACGCATAAAAATCCATATTTGTACCAAGCGAGTGCACCATAGAGTAGTCATGCATCAATGCTGTCCGATCTCTCTTGTTTTTTTTTCCTCTTTTCAGCAATGACCATTCCCCTGGATTTCCTAGCCTGGATAAGTTTATTTTGTAAACTATTTTTCCTTTCATACCATTTTCTGTTGGATTGCCTCTCAAACATTAGCATCCGTCTTTTTAATCGCGCTTGTCTTGTATTTTCCATATTTTTCAAAAAGTCAGGAATGAGCTGCTACAAACTGAGATCCTATAAAACATGTGATTGTGCGTTATATAATTAATTATAATTATTTAAAATTCAAAAAATATGGCAGGTTTATATAAATGAAATATTACAAATTTTGAATCAACACCAAACAAACACTGGTAGGGGTAAATGCAAGAGACTGAAATACATATATAAAGAATGTTGTTCTAATTTGTAAGTATGCTTGATCATATGTAAAACAAATTAATAAAGTACTAATATATGTCATTGGTAATCATGATTTGACTATTACAAACCCTTCATTCAATCAAATATTCCTTCCTCTTAAGCTATTTCTTAACACTTTCATGAAAACCAAAACATAAATAAATTGAAGCACCTAAACATAAGCACTCAATAAGACAGAAAGAATCAAGATTGATTACACTAAAGTTCCACAAATTTTTTAGACTTTGTTTCGAAATTATACAAAAATAGATAAGATTTTACAGACATCCAAGTAATGGAATTCATGAATCTTTTCACCCACTATTAATTTAAGCTTCTATTCATAAAATTAAAAAATAAAATTAAAGTATCTATAAGCACTCAATCGAAAACACTAAGATACACACAATAAAAATAAAATGAATAAACAAAATAAACAAAGCTAGCAATAACAACATTTAGAAAAGCCTGCCAATAAACTGTGCCTAATAGCCTGAGCAGTACAAAAATTAAAAGAAACAAAGTCTAATAAGCAGCAGTACAAAACATTAAAAAGACAAAGTCTAATAAGCATTCTAGTAAATTAGAGACATAGATTAATAAGGAAATAATAGTAATATTAATTACCAAGAAGGAAAACAACAAAGGCGATCAGAGAAAAAGTAGTTCAATCTACAAAAACTCAGTAATTAACATTTAAAACCAATAATATTACTCACTAAAAATTACAAAATAACTTTACTTCTCAAACATTCAGATCTTAAACCATACATCTTACAAATATGGCTATTAACAAAACATAGAACACAACATTGGTGATTAGAGATGGCATTACAAAAAAGGTTCTAACAGCCATATATAAAAGAAAAACCAATAGGAAATAACAAAAAGCTATTTTAAAAGAGAACCAAGTAAAAGCATTGTTATATATTATGCAAACATGGAACATTTTATGAATAATATACTTATTTAGATCAGCCCAAAACACGAAAACGTACAAACATTGAAAAAATAATGCTAAGAAATCAACCATTATTGAACAACAAACATGTGTTTTCCTACACATATTCAAGAGCTAAAACCCAAGATGCCACCCCAAAAAAACTCTGAATTATGATAAATCAAAAAGAAGGCATCTAAATAAAGAGTATAACACATCAAGTAACAAAATGCTGAGCTTGGGTATAGGTGCAGTAGAAAAGAAGCGAAACAGACAGTAAATAATCGAAGATTATAATTTCAGGCCAAAACATTGAAAGAGAGAGAATAAACATCCGGATTTTAATTCAAATTCAAATAATAAAAAATAGCGGTGAGAATGTGAAATAAGTAGAAGGGAGAATTGGCTGAAGAAATCAATGTAACCATTTTTGGAAAAGATAAATTGTTGATCCCACTCTTACAATAGTGGCTGCAATGATAGGTCACAATTTTGCCCAACTATTTTTCTTTTTAGTAATTGGAGTGTCTTTTTCCATAACTAAAGCTTTTTATGCCAGTATATTTGAAGCTACAGCAATTGTACAGAATGACAAAATATTTTTTACTCTTGAATCGATTTTAAATTGGGAGTATGCTGCTGACTTTAGGAGCCTCTCTCTATCTGAGTTTCAGGCCCTAACATTATAAGATTCAAAACCCAGAAGTATAAGATTTAAATAGGTAGACTGCCTTATGAACCCAGTATATTGACTTCCTACACAATATACTCTTTTCTATACCCTGTTTTGAATTCTTTTACATTTATAAGTTTGAAGGGAAAAAAGAGGTAAAGAAATTAATATTCAAAAACCTTAATATTCATAACAAATCAAGCTGGATTATGATAAATCAAGATGAAAGCATCAAAGTAAAGAATATAACACATCAAGTCAATCTAATACGTGATTATGGTGGAGCTACCAAATGCATGCCATTAAAAGTATAGCAAAATAAAAAAAAATAAAAAAATGTCATAACGGTATTACAATTCAGTAAATTACAAAATAAGAATACATTGAATTAATAAAAAATGGAGAAAAAAGCAGATTAAAATATGCAATTCAGAGCCTAATCAAAACCAAACAGAACAATGGAGAAAATTTAATTCAAATTATGAAATAAATAGAGGGAAAATAAATACTTAAAGCAAAATTAACATCAAATAGTAACACTTTTTTGACACAATGTGAGAATTCTTATGAGTAACAAATAAATTCTATTGAAAAGAACTGCACTGATTTAGTTGTACATCGATCTCAAATTAACGGGAGAAAGGAAAAAGAACAATGAAACATTTGTACTTGCAAATGAAATGCTTCCCACCTAATCAACTGAATTCCAACTTACGCATATTTCTTTGAGAATTACCTCAACTTGAGAGTTTTTGCCACGAAGCAATATAGCCACACTCTTCTGTGTCTGCAAGGTGCAAGAGCAGTGATTTAAGATAAGTTAATGATGATAATAAATATACGACTATGTAGTACAAACTATTTATACATCTAATTCATCTTAGATTATCATAATCTTCACTATTTACTAAAAAAACGTAAACCTCCTCAAAAACGTTGATTTCAACTTTATAGCTCCAAACCATTAAATGGACAACTACTTCTTTCCTAGAAAATTGTCCACATTAAGCAAAGAGGGACCAACATTTTGAGTAAAACTCCTGTACTTTCCAAAGCAACTCTTCCATCCAAATAACACATTGAACACCTTCTTTAGCATCATCTAATGAATTTCAAATTGTTCTTTGACAATACTTTCAATGAACACTATATATATATATATAGTGAAAGATGAAAAAGGGAAAATAATATTGATGTTTTGTGCAAACATACTATGATATTAATTCAAATAGTATCTTGATTTCATGAAGAACTGTTGTTAGAATTGGACTTTGGCAGGATACAATTGTGACTAAAAAAAAAAATTATTTGAAAGTAGTTACGGATCTTGTTGCCAAAGTCCATGTCTAAATATTTTAAACGTAAAATTCTCTTCACTTTTGCTTCCCATGAGGTGCTTACCATAAAAAAAAAAATAATAAGAATTCTACAACAAAGAAATAAACGGTATGAAATGAAATGACAAAAAGAAATTTATGACAACAATCATCGGATAAATTTCTTTCTGATCTTTAACTCTTTGATTTGTTTTCTCTATGTTTTGATTTATTCTTTCAATCCAAACACTTTATGATCATATGAATCCAATCACTTCTAACCACAGTTTATCTCTTTGTAATTTTCCCAACCATATAAATGAAGAATTTACATTGATAACATTTAATTATATGGTAAAATACAAATTGATAATTTAAGAAAAGAATATATTCATTTTAGTCATTAGCACCACAGAAAAATTACACTATGAGCAGGGCAGTTCTTGTAATCAAAGAACGAAGATGCTACAAATTAGGAGTTTCTAGCTTTCAGTTATTATAGTGTTAATCTAAAAGAACATACTTGAAGACTATTTATCATGTAAATATGTCAAATACAAAGGATCATGAAGGTTATGATTTGAAACAACACAATTGCGGAAGAGAAAGATGTGAAAAGTTTGCTTGAAATTAGCTAAACACACCATTTCTATTATATATCTCAACCACATCTTACATGTAATTCACCTGAAACAAAAATAGGCCAAACACCAAAAAAGTTTATAACCCATAAAGCAAATGCACCACATACACAATGGCACAATATGATTCTAACTGCAACAGGAATAGGAGCTACTCAACATTGGTACGGGTACCCTTCACTTACAGCTTCCCAAAGCCATAATGATATGGAAAAACTTTTCCAGAACCAAAATACCCACTGGAACAAATCATATGTCTTACTTATTATCAAAAACACTCTTCAAATACAGAGAATGAAAAATGGATTTCAACCTCTGATTTTTTTTTCCCCTTTATGCCAGCTGACTAAATATCATAACTTCTATACGCAACCACTGTCAAACAGTGTAAACCTTGCAAAACAATATAATGTATCCAATCTAGTCAAAATACCCCGACCTAAATCAGATATGATCCCAAATTAAAAAATAAAAATAAAAGTAAAAAAACCAAAAAACAAAAATTATACTGGTGGAGGGAATGGGTTTGACGATGGCAAAATCAAGGGCAAAATCCCTTATGTTAAGAGGACATAAAACCAGAAATTATAATTTTTGCATAGAAAAAGGAACAAACCCATCTATTTTTCAAAAGGAGTCAAAGAAGAACCCTAGACAATTCGGTTAGGCCAACATTTGAAGGTGCCTTTTTTCCTAGTTGTCATCGCCTCCTTAAATGCAAGAACCCACTTTCTCTCAACTTCTGCTATTATATATATATAGATAAACAAAAAAAGTATTTACTCTAACATAACTACATAATTCATTATTCAGTTTACATCATCCCACTTCAATGACACATCTTGCTCTAAGTGAACGAAGTATGAGATAAGTAAAAGAAAATTAGCATTCAAGCAAACTATAATAATAAAGATCCATGGACAAATAGAAAACATTAATCAAAGACAATTAGTGAATTAGTGAATCAATAGAAGTAAGTGAATTACTTTTTTTTCATCTTTATTTCCTTCAGGTTTTGCTAGATTCCATTTAATTTGTCTAATTATTTAAGCACTTAACTTAATTTAAATTAGTTTGGAATCTTGGACAAATGCAAAAACAAATGCTATATTGCCTAAAAAAATTGGACTTCCATGCATATTAAAGGATGCTCAAGGCGTTCACAATAATTTTGTATGTTATAGTAGCTTCTAATTGCCTCAAAATCTGAAGCATTTAGATAGTACTTGCAGCTTTTACTGGACAGCTATGGTATATAAACTACAAACTAATATGGAAGGGAAAATATGCTAATTTGGTTTACCCAGAATACAATAACATATTCTTGTGCAGGTGCATGAAATTGTATTAGGAAGAAATTCCCCAAGTTTAAAACAGGAAGATCATTATCTGGTTTCCCAAAGTAATTCCAAAGTATGTGTTTATAGATAGCCTCTCATGATTTAAGTGCAATGTTTTTTTTTTTTTTTTTTAATAATATATACACAACCACTATCAAACGGTGTTAACCTTGCAAAACAATGTAATGCACCCAATCCAGTCAAAATACCCCGACCTAAATCAGATATGACCCCAAATTAAAAAATAAAAATAAAAGTAAAAAAACCAAAAAACAGAAATTATATTGGTGGAGGGAATGCGTTTGACGATGGCAAAATCAAGGGCAAAATCCCTTATGTTAGCAGGACATAAAACCGGAAATTATAATTTCTGCATAGAAAAAGGAAGAAACCCATCTATTTTTCAAAAAGAAGTCAAAAAAGAACCCTAAACAATTTGGTAAGGGAAAAAATTTGAAAAACAGATATATAGAAAAGGAAGCTGCTTATTCTTGTAGTATAAACATCTGGTCTTAAACTAAAAACATATACATATAGGAGATTTAATATGCTATTCCGAAAAGGAAAATCAATGAAGAAAAGTTTCAGAAAAGCAAAATAGAAGAGAACGCTGACCTTTAGGGAAATTTTGTTGCAAAAGAGAAATGAAGCAGAGCAGTAGATCAAATGGCGATGGCCAGCCGTACGAATGTCCACCGGATCGCAAGTTTTTTTTTTTTCTCCTCCCCTTTCTCTATGTCGATAGGCGATTTCTTTTAGAGAGAGAAAATATTAAGCGTAGTCTGATGAAAAGATGAAAAGAGGATGGCTAGGGTTTCTTTAATTATGGCTTTATTTTTCTTTTTTTCTTTTTTTTTTAACCAGCCTTTTTTTTTTAATATACCAAAAAGAAACAATCAAACGGTGTTTTTTTTATTAAAAAAAAAACCGGTTACTTAAATTATACCTTTGTTTTTTAGTTGCAAACGTGGCTGGTTTTTTAAAATATAAACGACGTAACGTGCGGCTTTTTAAAAAAAAAGGGATATACCAAAAAGAAACAATCAAACGGTGTTTTTTTTTTTTTTTTTTAAAAAGAAAAAGATAAACCAGTTACTTAATTTATATGTTTGTTTTTTAGTTGCAAACATGGCAGGCTTTTAAAAAGGTAAATGATGTAACGTGCGGTTTTAAAAAAAAAAAAAAAAGAAGAGTGTAAGTGGCAGCATTTGAAGGTGCCTTTTTTCCTACTTGTTATCACCTCCTTAAATGTAGGAACCCACTTCCTCTCAGCTTTTGCTATTATATATATATATATATATATATAGATACCACTATATAAATATAATTGCACTCTAGGTCTTATTTAAAAATTATATCCCAAGACTTTATTGCACATGCAACCCCTTCATAAAATATTTGTAGTAATACAAAGTCATGAATATAGACTGCCACTTTGAAAATTACTACATCTTAATGCTTGAGTACCCAGTTTAATCGTTTATGTTATTCATCATATATTTACGAAATCTAATTTCCTAAATATATACTTTAGTAACTCCTTATTAAAGTGGTTAGGCCTAACACTCTAAATAACCAAACCCATTAAACTTATCTCAAGAGAATATTTTGTATCTCCGTTAAGAGATTATGAATTCCATCTTGAGAATATATGTTCCATCAACACTAAATGTGGCTGCCCAACATTCTGAGATTTTAATCGTTCCTTTAGATCTCACTCCTGATATATCAAAGACACCTCATGATCAAGTCCATTATTCTCTTAGGATTAAGAGTTCATGCAAATAAAAGTCATGAGATTTATTATTCATTTGACAGTCGTTAGGAGAATAATAAATCTCATAGTGGTCCAGTTCAATATGTCTTAACTCTTAAAATATATCAACATATCAATTAGAAGTCTCCACTTCCATGATTAAGACAAATCATCTCATTTGATATGTTATAGTCTTCGCAGATAAAATGCCTAATTTCATCACTTACTACGAACTAAAATTTTAAATTTACAAAGAATTTGTGATCTATATCTTCTGTGACTGAATCACATAAATCACATACTATGCATCTCATGGACTATTTGATAATGTCCAAATATTCATGTTGTCATTATTTTAGATAATAATAAAACAACTTTATTAATCACAACATTAAATCATACATAATGTCATATATAGCATCATACAATAGGATTTAAGGACACTAATTCTAATAATCTCCCACTTACCCTAAAGACTATTATGCACTAATCTAACTTTCATTCCCTCTAAATGTGACTCAAAAATCTTTTGGGAAAAGACTTTGGTAAAGGGATCTGCTAGATTACTTACACTATCAATCTTTGCTACTACAAAATCTCTTTGAGTAACAATGTCTCGAATAATGTGGTACTTTCTTTCAATGTGCTTTCCTTTCTTATGATTTTTTGGATCCTTGTATTGAGTAACCGATCCACTATTGTTGAAAAATAATGTAATAGGAACTTGCTCCATTTTCACAACACCAAGATCATAAAGGAATTTCTTGAGCCAAACAGCTTCCTTTCCCGCTTCACAAGTAGTACCATATTCAGCTTCCATAGTGGAGTCAACAATACAAAATTGCTTAACACTCCTCCAACTTATGACTCCACTTCCCAAGGTGAACACACAACCTGAAGTGGACTTTCTGAAATCAAGATCTGACTAAAAATCTGAATCTGTATAACCAATAGGTATAAAATCCTCACTATAGTAAACATGCATATAATTTCTTGTTCTCCTTAGATACTTAAAAATATGCTTTACAGCTTGTCAATGTTTAAGTCCTGGTTTTGATTGATATCGGCTGACCATGCCAACTGAATAATAGATATCTAGTCTAGTACAAAGTATGACATACATGAGACTTCCCACTGCAGAAGCATAAGGAACTTATCTCATCATATTTTCTTCCTCAAGAATCTTAGGCCTTTGGTCATCAGATAGAGGAACTCCATGTCTAAAAGGAAGTAATCCTTTTTTGGAGTTTTGCATGCTAAACCATTCTAGAATCTTATCTATATATCCACTTTGTGATAAACATAATATCTTATTCTTGCGATCTCGTCAAAGCTTGATCCCTAGAATAAAGTTAGATTTGCCTAAGTCATTCATATCAAATTGGCTTGACAACCAAATCTTTACTGATGACATTATCTCTACATTATATCCAATGCATAGAATATCATCAATATAAAGTACTAAGAACATTACTACTTTATCTCTATGTCTTTTGTACACATATGGTTCATCAAGATTTTGTTCAAAATCAAATGACTTGATTGCTTGATCAAATCTGATGTTCCATGACCTAGATACTTGCTTCAGTCCATAAATGGACATTTTCAACTTGCATACCATATGCTCTTGATTCTTTGCTATAAACCTTCCGGTTGCATCATATAGATTTCTTCTTCAAGATTGCCATTATGAAATGCAGTCTTGACATCCATTTGTCAAATCTCATAATCATAATGAGCAGCAATGAATAAGAGAATTCTGATAGATTTAATCATGGCTTTTGGCAAAAAAAGTTCATCATAATCAATACTTTCTTTTGTGTATACTCTTTCGCCACTAGCCTTGCTTTAAAGGTTTCAACATTTCCATCTATCTCTCTCTTCCTCTTGTAAACCCATTTGCAATCCACAAGTTTAATGCCATTAGACACCTTTACAAGATCCCAAACTTGATTGAAATACATAGAATCTAATTTAGATTTCATAACTTAAACCCAATGATGTGCATCTATATCATTCATTGCCACTTCATAAGTGTAGGGATCCGATTCAGACTCTTCTAAGATAGCTTCATAAGTTTTTCCCAAACCTACAAATCTTACAGGAGGCCGAACAATTCTCCTACTACGACGAGGCACCCGTGTACTAGTCATCTCATGAGTAATATCTTGTGGTGTATCTAATACATTCACATCATCCCTAGTTTCATACATTAGTTGTTCAATTACATGTTCATCTATTTCAATTAAGACAGCTTTACTTCAAGGATTAAAATTATTCACATAATCATCCTCTAAAAACTTTGCATTGGTGCTAACAAACACTTTGTTATCTTTATGATTATAGAATAAATAACCCTTAGTTTCCTTTGAATATCCTAAAAACATGCATACTTATGTTTTTGCTTCTAACTTATCAGACTTCCCTTTCAACACATGTGTCGAACATCCCCAAATGTAGAGGTATCTCATACTAGGCTTGCACCCACTCCACAATTCCTTAGGTGTGTTAGGAACAGATTTTAATGGAACTAAATTCAAAATATGCATTATAGATTTTAGTGCATATCCCCAAAATTAAACTGGTAAAGTTGAGTAACTCATCATAGACCTAACCATTTCTAAAAAAGTCATATTCCTTCTTTTTGCTACACTATTTTGTTGTGGAGTTCCAAGTACAGTTAATTAGGATACAATCCCATTTCGAATTAAGTAGTCCTTGAAATCTCCAAGAAGGTATTCGCCACCGCAATCAAATCAAATGGCCTTTATGTGTTTACCTAATTGATTCTCAACTTCAACCCTAAACTCTTTAAACTTTTCAAAGGTTTTGAACTTCTGTCTCATTAGGTACACATAACCATATCATGAGTAATCATCGGTAAAAGTGATGAAGTACTCATAACCTCCTTTTGCTTGGGTTGACATCGGATCACATACATCCGTATGAACTAATTCAAGCAATTCTTGGGCTCTTCTACCTTTTGCATTAAAAGGTCGTTTGGTCATTTTATATTCCAAACAAAATTCACAAACTGGAAATCCATCAAAGTCCATGAGCTTTAAGAGTCCATCTTTGATCAGTTTTTGAATTCTGTTTGAATTAATATGACCCAAACGCAAGTTCCAAAAATATACATCATTAGTAGAAAGAAACTTTCTCTTTAATAATTTTACATGAGAATTATTATCTAATTCAGAATTGTATAATTCATGATTATCCAGAGTTAAAATATAAAGACCATCTACAATATTGCCAGAACAGATAAACATTTTATCATTCTTTATTACAACATTGTCTTTTAGGATAACATAATATCTATGTTTACCTAAATAAGATGCAAAAATTAAATTCCTACAAACATTAAGTATATACAAACAGTCTTCCGATATTAAAACTCTAGATTCAAAACATAAATTAAACACTCTAATAGCTACAACTGGAATCATGCTCCCATCAGCCAAGGTAAGAAACATTTCCCTTTCCAGTCTCTTGGAACCCCTGCAAAGAATTGTAGATATGATTAATACAACTTGAATTCACATACCAGGAATCCATGGGATTTTATACTAAACATGTTTCAAGAAGGAATGTATTTTTCATACCCTTATTCTTGGCAGCTTTAAATATTAGACAATTCCTCTTCCAATGTCCTTTCTCACCACAAATGAAACACTTTCCTTTGGTTCTCTTTCTTTTGTTGGCAACTCCTAAGGCAATTTGTTTACCATGTTGCTTGGCGAAGTCCTTCTTCTTCTTCTTTTTACCCTTGCCTTTCGATTTAGGTTGAGAAGTAGAAGTTTCAGCCATGTTAGCATCAACACTAGAAGTACCAAGGATGTCTTCCGCCACTACCAACTCATTCATTAATTCAAACAATGAATAAACCTTTTTGTTCATATTATAGTTTAGTATGAATTCCTTGAATGATTCTCGTAGTGACTGAAGTATCATATCCACTTGGCATTCTCCATCAATATCGGCACCTAAAACTTCCAATGTTTTTAAATTAGAGATCATCCTAAGACAATGCTCCCTCACTGAAGTACCTTCAGCCATTTTGGTATTATAAATCAGCCTCATAGTTTTTTGCCTTGCAGAATGGCCTTGCTCACCAAACATCTTCTTTAGACTTAGCATTATATCTAAAGCTAGTTCTACATCCTACATTTGATGTTGTAGAACATTTGAAATAGATGTTAGGACATAGCACTTAGCCGTCTCATTAGATATCTGCCAACAATCATATCGTCGTTTTTTCTCAAGAAAAGCATCTAATGATGGAAAGCTAGGACATGGTTGAGTAAGCACACATTTGTGCTTTTCAGCAGTAAGAACAATTTCCAAATTTCTTTTCTAGTCAACATAATTGGATCCAATCAGTTTGTTTTGATTAAGATAACAACAAGTGAGCTAAATGATGTCATAATTTTAAATATAAAAATAACAAACATAAATATAATAAGTAAACTAGACATTATCAATTTAGCTATTAAACACATAATATGGAACCTTAATAAAACCATAATATAAATATGCAACGACAATCCAATCCCATGTCTATAATTCCTTGGTAGCAAGTATGTTATAAATACTATGATTGATTGAAAATTAATCTCATTATTAGTACTATCATGATAACTCATATCAAACACTAATAATATGCCGTATTACCTTTAACCTCTAAGTAATAATGACATAGCTCTTTTGGGAGGTTAACATTACACTTAGTCTAATGTACACTGATGGGACTAACGAGACCACTCCTTGGACGAAATAATGAAATACCATCATCCACCTACAAAGCGATATGGACGAGAACAGGCAAAACATTAATAAGAAAATTCAATGCCTTAGACAGTTACTAACCAAATGTCAGATCGTTGGAGCCTTATCAAAACCTGCATTAATAAGCCCTAAGGCATTACAAGAAAAGCATTAAAACCACAATCAAGGGCCCAACGACTAGAAACCCCAAAGACTATATATACACGTACATTAGAAACACAGAAGGTACATAATTCCAACCCAAAAGAAATACTTTTACACTTCTCATTTATTCTCAAATAATTTCTATGTACTAACTTAAGCATCAGAGACGTTGTGGCAGGCACCACACCGGTATCTATCTCAGGAAAGCGTTAGTCCCATTTTGCAGGAACAGTGACAAGGTCTCAGCATCATCTAGACGAATCCACTCGACTGACGAATAGACTTCATCAATTTGGCACCGTCTGTGGGAATGACATTTTTGCACTAAGGTTCGAGAATACAATTCCAACCATTCTCTACAGTCCAGATGGAGTCCAATCAAGATCCTACAGCAATGGCTTTGCAAATCCAAGCACTCACAGCTAGTGTGAAAGAACTCACCAGATAAAATCATGAGATGGGTCAACGACTCCAGCAAGAAGACAACCGCTCCAAGTTCAATCGAGAAGACAAGGGGGATAGCCAAAGGTGGAGCGATCGCAGAAGACCAACTACCCCAGAAAGGCCAAGCTCAAAGCTTGGCGCCGTCTGTAGGAACGACATTTTTGCACTAAGGTTCGAGAATATAGTTCCAACCATTCTCTACAATCTAGATGGAGTCCAATCAAGATCCTGTAGCAATGGATTTGCAAATCTAAGCACTCACAGCTAGCGTGGAAGAACTCACCAAATAAAATCATGAGATGAGACAACAACTCTAGCAAGAAGACTACCGTTCTAGGGTCAATCAGGAAGACAAAGGGGATAGCCAAAGGCGGAGCGATCGCAGAAGACCAACTACCCCAAAGGGGGCAAGCTCAAAGCTTCTTAGGGAAATGAGAAAGGAGATGGATGAATTAAGGAACGCCATTAAAGAGAAAATGGATTGAAACTTGGACAGAATGGTCAGGACGACGGATTCCCCCTTCAAGGCCGTAGTTCTAGAACTTCTGATGCCGTCAAAGTTTCACTTGCCTCAGCTTGAACCGTTTGATGGACTTAAGAACCCCCTGGACCACCTTAACACCTTTAAGACGACACTAGGCCTTCAACAGCCTACTGATGAAATACTGTGTCTTTCCTTATCACTCTCAAAGGAGTTGCAAGAGTGTGGTTTACTAAATTACCAATATCGTTCATCGACAACTTTGAACAGTTGAGCAACGCCTTTTTGTGCCACTTCATCAGGGGACAATGCCCGAAAAGGCTAGTAGACCATGTACTCACCATTAGACAAGGGGAGAAAGAGACCCTGAGGTCGTACGTGAAACGTTTTACTCGAGAGACTCTAGAGGTAGACGAAACTGACGAAAAAGTACAATTAACAACCTTTAAAGCTGGGTTGAAGTCTAGAGAGTTTGTGGTTTCACTCGCAAAAAATCCCCCTAAGACGATGGTAGAGATGCTCCTGAAGGCACAGAAGTACATGAACGTTGAAGATGCTCTAGCCGTGATAAAGGATGTGGAAAAAACCGATGACAAGGGAACAGAGGAAGACGATCACAGAGGACGAAAAAGGGAGCGACTAGATCGTCAGACCAGAGACGGGAGTAAAAGGAAGGATGAAAAAAACTCTTCGAACGGTAAAATTCACTCCTTTAGTTATGCCTATTGACAAAATTTTGGCACAAATTAAGGATGAGCATTACCTCAAATGGCCAAGGCCACTACATTCGTCACCCCACGTGCGGGACAAAATGAAGTATTGCCTGTTCCACAAGGATCACAGCCACAACACCGAGGATTGCAGAGACCTAAAGGAGCAGATAGAGGAACTTATACAAAAAGGGAAACTGCAGAAGTTAGTGAAAAAGGGGAAATCTAGTAGATTTAGGGACAATAATAAAAACCAATGCGAATCCATGCCTAGGGATGAGGATCACACATCTTAATGTCTGCCAAGTGTAATAGGGGAGATAAAGATGATCACAGAAGGGTCGTCCACAGGCAGGTCATTCAGATCTCTCAAGAAAGCATGTCAGAGGTAGGTGAACAGCGTCCACAAAATACCCCCATTTAAGCAGAAATGGATGGCCGAGACATGTTTTTCTTGGAAGAAGATGCTAGGGGAGTGAAGCAGCCTCATGACGACCTTCTGGTCATAATGCTCATGATAGAAGGATTCAATACCAGGAGAATCCTCGTGGACAATGACAACTCTGCAAATATCATTTACCTCTCTGCTTTTCAGCAGCTGAAACTAAATCCAGAAAGGCTGCGCCCATTTGACTCCCCCCTCGTCTGCTTCAGTGGAGACAGGGTGTATCCCAAAGGCATAGTAACACTAACAGTCACAATAGAGACTCACCCGAGGCAACTAACTCGTCAATTGGACTTTCTGGTGGTGGATTTCCCTTCGTCTTACAATGTGATCATCAGAAGGCCTACACTCAACCGTTGGAAAGCGGTCACGTCCACCTATTGCTTGAAGGTAAAGTTCCCAATAGAAAACGGTGTCAAAAAGGTAAAAAGAGATCAAGTACTAGCCAGGGAATGCTACTAGGCCATGCTAGCTGCAAAAGAGAACCATACATGGATGATCGATGAGAAGGAAGAAGATAAAGTGGAAGCCTTGGAGACAGTGGAGCTGGTCGAAGGAGTTGCAGCTAAGACGACTAGAATAGGGACGACATTGAGCCCTGAGATAAGGACGAGGCTCCTCCAGCTTCTTAAAGAGAAACTGGATATCTTTGCGTGGAGTCACGAGGACATGCCAGGTATATCCCCAAAAGTCATCCAACACAGACTAAATATAGACCCTGAGAAGAAGCCCGTCCAGCAAAGACGCCAAGTCTTCACTCCAAAATGGAATCAAGCAATTATGGACGAAGTTAACAAGCTGTTGTCAGCAGGCTTTATTCGAGAAGTCTACTACCCAGATTGACTCACCAATGTCGTCTTAGCGAAGAAAGCAAATGGGAAATGGAGAATGTGTGTGGACTTCATAAACCTGAACAAAGCTTGCCCAAAAGATAGTTTTCCTCTGCCCAAGATAGACCAACTTATGGATTCTACAGCAGGGCATAAACTACTAACTTTCATGGATGCATTCTTGGGATACAATCATTACAAGTCAAGGAGAAAACTGCTTTCATTATGAGTCAAGGGCTCTATTGCTATAAGATAATGCCTTTCAGTCTGAAAAATGCAGAAGCAACTTACTAGAGGTTAGTAAATAGAATATTCAGTAAACAGATCGGGAGAAATATGGAGGTATATGTAGATGATATGCTCGTTAAGAGCAAAGAAGAGCTTGCTCGCTTGGATGACCTCAGTGAAACATTCGCCACACTCAGGCAGTACCAGATGAAGTTGAACACCAGTAAATGTGCTTTTGGAGTAGCCTCGGGGAAGTTCTTGGGGTTCATGATGTCCCAAAGGGGTAAAGAAGCAAACCCAGAGAAGGTGCGGGCTATACTCGACATGACATCGCCAAGGACCATCAAAGAAGTCTAGAAGCGCACAGGCAAGATAATGGCACTCAATAGGTTCGTCTCTAAAGCGAAGGACAAATGCCTACGCTTTTACAAGACATTAAAGCAAGCCTTTGCCTGGACTAACGAATGTGAGGCAACATTTCAAGAACTCAAGCGTTACTTAAGCAATCCACCCATCTTAAGTCCGTCCAAGGAAGAGGAAAACCTATATTTGTATCTAGCAATATCAGTTACAGCAGTAAGCGCAGCCTTAATTTGAGAAGAGGACAGGAAACAGCTCCCAGTTTACTACATCAACCAAGGTTTCCAAGGGGTAGAAGCCAAGTACCCAAGAATTGAGAAGATTGCATTCACATTGATAGTAGCTTCGCGCAAGTTACGGCTGTACTTTCAGGCGAACCCCATTTCGGTAATGACAGACCAATCCATTAAAAAGTCCATGAACAAGCCCGAGATAGCTGGGAGAATAACCAGTGGGCGATTGAGCTTAGACAGTTTGACATTGAATACCACCCCAGGACAGTAATTAAGGCGCAAGCTTTGGCGAACTTCATTGCCAAGTTCACCCTCTTAGACGAGGACAGCCACCTTGACGAGATAGAATGTTGGACGATATAGACCGATGGTTCGTCAGCCTAAAAGAGGGGAGGAGTAAGGGTCTTCATCATCACCCTAGAAGGAGAAATGCTTAAATATAGGGTCTAGATAAAATTCTCGACAACCAATAATGAAGCTGAGTACGAAGGAATATTGAAGGGGCTAAAGGTCGAAAAAGCACTAGGAGCAAAAAACATGCTCCTCCAGAGTGATTCTAAGCTAGTGATAAGGCAGATAAGGGACAAATATGAAGCAAAGAAAGAGAGAATGCAAAAATACCTTAGGTTGACGAAGCATCTAACACAAGAGTTTGACAAAGTGGAATTCGTGCAAATCCCAAGAAGCCAAAACATGATGGCAGATGAAATTACGAAGCTAGAATTGTTAAAAGAAGGATTAACGAGCATGGACTTAGAAATGGAAGTCTAGAAACACCCCAGTATTGAAGAAGTCCCTACATTTGTAATCCAGAGTTCAAATGGCTAGATGACCTCGATCATATCCTTCCTCCAAGACAGACACCTCCCACAAGACGCCGAGGAAGCCAGGAAGGTCAAGAAGAGAGTAGCCAGATTCATGATCCTGAATGATACCCTGTACAAAAGAGGCTTTTCCATGCCCTACTTGAAGTGCGTCGATGAAAAGGAAGCCAAGTAAATTTTGGAAGAGATCCATGAAGGGGTTTTAGGAGACCACGCAAGCCTAGGGCCTTGGTAAGCAAAGTGATCTAAACAGGTTACTTCTGGCCTACTATTGAAGTGGACGCAAGGGAGCTCGTCAAGAAGTGCGACAAGTGCCAGAGATTCAGGAATGTCCAACGCCTTCCAGCCAAGAAGCTGACGACGATAGCCTCCCCTTGGCCATTTTCACAATGAGGAATTGACGTCATCGATCTACTTCCACGAGGTAAAGGACAGGTAAGGTTTCTACTAGTCGCTATTGACTACTTTACAAAGTGGGTTGAAGCAGAGGCATTTTCTACCATTACTAAAGCAAAAATCCAGAGCTTCGTATGGAAGAACATAATCTGCAGATTCGGGATTCCACGGACGATTGTATCAGACAACGGGTGGCAATTTGATAGTCAAGGCTTCAGGGATTTTGCTTAGGCCTAGGAATCAAGAACCAATACTCATCCCCAAGACACCCACAAGCAAACAGTCAGGATGAGGTGATGAACTGAACGCTACTCAAGATCCTTAAAACCAGGTTGGACAATGCTAAGGGAGCCTAGTTGGAAGAATTGCCCAATGCCTTATGGGCTTACAGGACTACAACGAGAACCCCAACAGGTGAACCCTCTTCAGACTCACTTACTGCACTGAGGAGGTGATCTCGATCGAAGTGGGAATAACCAGCGTCAGATGAGAGACATTCCATGAAGGAAGCAACGACAATCAGTTAAAGGTCAACCTGGATTGCTTAGACGAGGTCAGAGATAAAGCCTCCAACAAATTGATGAAATATCAGCAGAAGATGGTCGAGTATTACAACAAAAGAGTAAAGTTTAGATGACTTGACATAGGGGACCTCGTCCTGCGCAAAGTCACCACAGCAACCAAGGACCCAACCCAAGGAAAAATTGGCCCATCCTAGGAAGGACCCTACTGGGTCATCCATTACTCTAGACAAGGCAATTACCACCTGAAGATCCTAGACGGACAGAGACTGCCATGACCATGGAAAATTGAGCACTTGAAGAAGTACCATCAATAGATGTAACAAAAAAAAAAACTGTATTCATTTTCGAGAAATAATAAAAGGACCATCTAGCCAATGTTGAAATGCGAGCAAGCATAGCAGCCTAAAAGTCACAAAAATTGGCTAAGTGACAAGATTCTGCATAGACGGATTTAAGTTACTGACAAAGCCAAAGATGAGAAGATCCTTGAAATAGGGCGCAAGTCACACAAATTGGCTAAGTAATAAGATTCCGCATAGACGGATGTAAGTTACTGACGAAGCTGAAGATGACAAGATCCTTGAAATAAGGCATAAGGCATAAGTCACAAGATTCTGCATAGACAGATGTAAGTTACTAATGAAGCCAAATATGACAAAATCCCTAAAATAGGGAGTAAGTCACAAAAATTGGCTAAGTAGCAAGATTCCACATAGACGGATGTAAGTTACTAACGAAACCCTTAATTCAATGTGAGTCACACAAGGAAAAATGAATAAGTAACAAGATTCTGCCCATACGAATGTAAGTTACTGATGAAGGCAAATGAATGGCCAAACCCCTTAAATGAAGGTGAATCACGAAAAATGGCCAAGTGACTAAGTTCCGCATGGACGGAGAAAAATGACTGACGGATAAAAGCCCCTTCAATGAAAGTGCAACTCACAAGGCACTAACGCAGGAGGAGTAACTAAAGGAATGAGATAAACAAAGATCACACAAAAACAAGACTACATACAAGTAAGTACACAATCACGGATATAATTAAAGGCCCAAAAACAACGGGCAACATTGTTTCCATACTAAAAAAAAACATTTTTCTCAAATTAGAGATGTTGTTCTTAAAGTAGAATTAAAAAGCCCAAAACACACTGGGCATCTAAAAAAAAATACATAAAAATATATGAAAGAAGTCATGAAGAAAAAACAAGTTCAGGTGTCTAGAGGAGGCAGAGGGGCGTTCCCAGGAGCATCACCCTCAAAAGCAGTAGACTAAGAAGCTTCATCAACTGTCATATCCTTGTCCACATTTTCGAGGTCCAAGTTCTCCAAATCTACTCTGGCTGGATACTTGACAAGATACTGCCTCAGGAGCTCAAAGCCCTTGAAGTACCAGCTGAAAAGGATGGTGTTGTACTCCTCTCTCGTCTGAAAGGCTTCCACCAACTTCATAGCAATTGCCTTAAGTTTTTCCTTCATGGCCAAGAGTTGCTCGTCCTTCTCCAAGTTGCTTTTTCACCCTCAGTTTGTTAGAGAGACCCTTAACCTACTCTTTGATGGTGTTAGTCTCTCTCATAGCAGTAATTAGATCCTTCTTTAGGTTGTAATTTTCTACGTTCAAGGCCTCCACCCGAGACGCCGTCGACGACACCTTCACCTTCTGAGTAAAAAACTCCGAGGTAATGTGAAGGCTCTCCCTCAACACCTACAAAAGAAAAAGCCAGATAAAAAAAAAAAAAAGGATGAATTTGCATAAGTACACTACCTGGAAGAGCTTGTGAAGATGACGGCTCACAACCTCGTTAAGAGATGAGCCCGAGAAGACTTTTATATCCTTTGCATGATGATCTCCTGCGCCCTCGTCAACGCAACCCTAGCATCATCCCAGACACTGGACGAATAAGAATCAGCTTTATCCTTCCCCTTGTCATTGGTATGTGGCCTCTTCTTCTGGAGGATGATCTCCTTAACAGAGGAAGCTGGGGAGGCTATCTTCGTCATCTCAATCCCATGGGTGGCTGGAGTACCTAGAGTGACGGAGGCCCCCTTATCCGTCACACGGACACCCTTAGTTCCAATGTTAGAAAGGCTCGTACTTCTTAGCCCTAATGCTTGCATACATCCCTTAGTAAAACTCCATAGTCATCTCTGCAAAAGAAAAACACTTTGTAAAAAAAAATGAGGAAAAGAAAGGAATCGTGCGGATAAACTCAACAAAAATTTACTTTTTTTCTGCTCGATTTCAAAATTTCGTAGGACAAAGGCAAATAGATCAGGATCGAGGCAGTAAAAACCTAGGGTCTACGGACCAACCAAATCGTCGAAATCTTCGATCGTCCTTGCGTTCTCGATGGCCTTTTCAACCTGGTCCTTATACCTGTTCTTAAGTTTAGGCCGTCGTTTAACTATACGAGGCAATGAACAGAAGGGTTAATGACGATAAAATGAACACAAGAAAGTTAAAGATTAAGGAGTTAAAAGAAATGACGGCGCACCTAAAATCAAGGTTCTCCACCGACGGAACAACCTAGGGAGATCATCCCAAACTTCATCAGAGGGAGTCTCCTAGTCATCCCCAGACACAAAAAAGAACCAGGACTTCTAATATCTGAATGACGAAGGCAAGTCCCGAACGATCCTAGTCCTCCTCTCCCAAGGCACCAGTTCATAGTACCTATGCTCCTTAGATGGCTTTAAACAGTACAGGTAAACCAGCTCGTCCACCCTAATTATATCCCCGTCTGTAGCAGCCAGCCATATCTCCATACAGTTGACCACTATTCTTCACGAATTGGGAATAAGTTGCCTGAGAGTAATACTAAAATGTCTTAAAAGCAACATAATAAATGGATGGATGGGTAATCTAAGCCCACTCAAGAAGGCAGCTTCATAGAAGCACACCTCCCTAGACAAGAAGTGGCAAGCTCATTCCTCCTCATGAGGAAGACGAACCCTAACCTTATCGGGAAATTGGAATCTATCCTTAAACCTAGAAAATCCCACTCAAGCTCATTCCTTAAACCTAGATTCCAATTTCCCGATGGGGTTAGGGTTCATCCTCGAGGGCGGGAAAAGCCCTAACCACTTAAGGAATGGAGACGGCAGTGTTCCCCTCCACGGGGTCGTCACTAGATGACAACCCAGTCTTAAGTCGCTCGACCTCACCTTAGACATTGCCCTTCTCTCATTTACCAAACTCTCAAACCAATTGATCGATTGACAGAGCACAGGAAGCAACTCACCCAATGCAACACCTAAACCAATACCCACCAAAAAAAAAAAAAAAAAATTCAACCAAAGGGAGAGAAGCATAGGAAGTACCTAAAGAGGCCCACAAACGTGCAAAAAAGAAGGAAACTGAGGGGTAAGCTACCCTAACCTCAACATTGACAATGAAAACCAAAAAAAGGAATGAAAAAGGTGAATCCTAAAAACCCCAAAGCACCAAAAACAAACGTATAGAAAAGAGAGAAAAAGGAAAAAATCAGAAATTTGTCATAATCTATGTCTACACCATAAAAGAGGGAAGGGAAGAAAGGCATAATTTAAAAGGAAAATGTAGAGTGCTCAGCCACATAATGCACCGACTCGGAGAAAATCACAAGGAGAGGGTGGAAAGAAAGAAGCTCAAAGCAATGATTGGGAGTTGGAGAAAGTGAAGGGGAAAGTGAAATGAAGAGAAGTTTAAAAACTAGGGACAAAAAAAAAAAAAAATCAGTGGGAAAACCAAGAGTCACACAATTGGGGCATTAACTGCTTCGGTCAGAGCACGCCACATGGCCACGATGCATGTGGCACCACCACTACGCATTAAATGTGGAACGGAACCCTAAGAGCCACGTCTAGTTAGAAACCTTTTCATCTTCCAATGGTCATCCTGACACGCCACGACGACCATGGAACCCGGGGCGGCAGCTAATGGACTAACAAAACCACTCCTTGGACGAAATAATGAAACACCATCATCCACCTACAAAGCGGCATAGATGAGGATAGGTAAAACATTAATAAGAGAATTGAATGCCTTCACTAACCAACTGTCAAACCGTAGGAGTCTCATCAAGACCTACATTAATAAGCCCTAAAGCGTTACAAGAACATAATTAAAATCACAATCAAGGCCCCAACGGCTAGAAACTCTAAAGACTATATATACATGTTCATTAGAAACACAGAAGATACATAATTCCAACCCAAAGGAAATACTTTTACACTTCTCATTTATTCTCAAAGGATTTCTACATACTAACTTAGGCATCGAAGACGTTGTGATAGGCACCACACCGGTGTCTATCTCAAGAAAGCTTTAGTCCCATGTTGTAGGAACAGTGACAAGGTCTCGACATCATCTATATGAATCCACTCGACTGACGAATAGACTTCATCATACGCAATTATCTAGAATCATGTGCAGCCACATTTCATCTCCCTTTATAGTGTTTAAACTTGTAGTACCATGGAACAAAATACCCTCCTATGGGATCACGAGGTATATACGCCAAGACGAGGTGCCTGTCCACACTACTATGAACCGATAATGGATGCCGTGAGATCCAACCCTTGTATCTCTCTCCCACTAGATATTTTAAATTAAAGGTTTTTAATTAGAAACATGTGTAATCTCATCACACATAGCCTTGCACTTTAAAAGTGTGAAAACACTTAGTGAAAATTAAAAAAAGAAAAAACAATGCATACACGAATTTTCAGCTCAATTTGATTGATTCTCAATTGCTATTCGATCAATTGACAAAGAGCATTCGATTGATCTAAAAAATTCTCAATTGATCAAAAATATGAAGAAAAATTTATGCCCAATTTGAGTGTTAGTCGATTGGTATTTCGATCAGTCGAAAATTTTTTATTGGTACTCAATTGCTAATTCAATCAGTCAAAAAAATGAAGAAATAGCTTCTGTCCAATTCAATTGCCAATTCAATCAGTCGGAAAAAAATTCAATTGGTACTCGATTGTTGTTCGATTAGTCTAAAATCGTGTAACCAACTTTTTCAGCATTTTTCTTTTAACCGTTTTTTATGATTCCAAAGAACAAAACACATTCTTAATGATAAAAAATGATGAGATTGAGATTAAAACTTGAATTTCATTGATGTTAAAGTGTTCAAATTCAATTTTACATGGTTAAAATCAAACTTAAACAACATCATAACTTCAAAATCAGTTTTGTCAAACAATAGTTTCAAAACTAAAATATGCAGAAAAATAACTATAGAATTTTCACAACTAAGAAAATAGTTTTCTTTGATTCTAAAACTCACTTAACACATTATACAAACATGAGATTGAAGACCATTCTGATACCAATTGTTGGTAAAATACATGGAATAACATATTTGTATCTCATACAAATACATGCAACGGAATATGAACGGATTTACTTCATTTATGATTGTTAACATGTAATATGTAAATTTTAGAATTTAAGAACAAGATAGTATACCTTGGTGTGGTGAAATTCAAAACAAAATATCAGAAGTACTTAGGAACAATTTTAATCTTCACTCCAATTTCACTTTACGCCCAAGAAATGTGATTTCTCAATCAGTTTCCAAGGGAGAATAGAGAGTGGCTTTCACTCACACATACACACCATTTCACAATAATGTCTTCTTCTAAAATTTTGTATGTTTCTCCCTTTGTATCTAACTGATTATCTAATTAGGCTAGCCTTTTGGGCCTTTCCAATTGGGCTTTAGTGTGTGGCTTGGAGTGAGACCAATAGGGAACAAGTAAGACTCTAACTCCAATGGGCCTTGGGCTTTTTTTGTCAACTCTTGACAAGTCTAAAGTTACCATTAATTATATTTAATACCACTATATAAATATAATTGCACTCTAGACTTTAGTTATAAATTATATCCCAAGACTTTATTGTACATGCAACCCCTTCATAAAATATTCGTACTAATACAAAGTCATGAATGTAGATTGTCACTTTGCAAATTACTACATCTTAATTCTTGAGTACCCGATTTAATCCTTTATGTTATTCATCATATATTTACAAAATCTAATTTCATAAATATATACTTTAGTAACTCCTTAATAAAGTGTTTAGGCCTAACACTCTGAATAACCAAACCTATTAAACTTATCTCAATGGAATATTTTGTATCTCCGTTAAGAGATTATAAATTTCATCTTGAGAATACATGTAGCTGCCCAACATATTGAGGTTTTGATCGTTCCTTTAGATCTCACTCCTGATATACCAAAGCAATCTCAGGATTAAAAATTCATGCAAATAAAAGTTGTGAGATTTATTATTCATTTGACAGTCATTAGGAGAATAATAAATCTCATAGTGGTCCAGTTCAATATGTCTTAACTCTTAAAACATATCAACACATCAACTAGAAATCTCCACTTCCATGATCAAGACAAATTATCTCAGTTGATTAGTTATAGTCTTCACAGATGAAATACTCAATTTCATTACTGACTACTAACTAAAATTCTAAGTTTACAAAGAATTTGTGATCTATATCTTCTGTGACTCAATTACATAAATCATATACCATGCATCTCATGGACTATATTGATAATGTCCAAATATTCATGTTACTATTATTTTAGATAATAATAAAACAACTTTATTAATCATAATGTTAAATCATATATAATGTCATATATAGCATCATACAATAGGATTTAAGGGCACTAATCCTACCATATTGAACTGACCAAATAAAAAAAAATATTAAAAAAGATTAGATAAGATAACGATATAGAAATGATAATGATAACAAAGTAATGAAACCAAATGTAAACCAAATACAAGAAAGCAAATACTGAATGACAACTTATAAAAGAAATTGTAATTTGTCGTAATACAAAAAATTGTGGAATTTAAGTGCTTCTTTGACAATGTACTTGCCTGTGAAACCTAAGGCACCCAAGATTACGAGGTCATAGATGATGGTTTTTGCCACTACTTCTTCATTATCTTGCATTGTTCGATGAATTCTCAAGACTTGAGTTTTGAGGATTTCGACTTTCAAGACACTTTTTTTTCTTTTTCTTTTCTTTTTTTTCAGTATTGAAAAGTAGAGAGGTGTGGTGTGCGTGTGAAACTACCAACTGCTATACCTATACTATGTGCTCCTAACTGCCAAATGCCAACATTTTTTGCAGCTTTAGGTGTGTGGAGATTTTGTAGAAGAGTAAGTCTTATGCCACGTAAAATGGCACAAGACTTGTTCTTTTGTAGAATGAATCAGCGTAGTGGACAAGTGGAAAAAAAATAGTTTAATTAAAAACATGGGCGATTTCATTTTGGCAAAAAAAAAAAAAAAAAGCACATCTGTTGAAGAAAAAAAAAACAATTTTATTATTTCTTTTTTCCAAAAAAAAAAAAAAATTGTACTGGTACTTGACAATTAATGTGAGAGAGAAATGTGGAGGTAGGAGAAAAAACTTTTTTTTTTTTAATTTAGCTAAAATTAGGAGTTTTTAAATTAAAATTTTACATGTCTAACCCTACTATTTAAGTTATACAAACTAGTCAATTTAAGGGTATATTGGGCATTGAAATTATTGAATCCAAATAAGAAAAACCCTTTAAATAATAGTATAAATAAATTCAAATTGAAAAATTATATTAAACTTAAAATTTAAAAAAAAAAGTCTTATCACATGTGTAGAGTGTGTACAATGAGGCTAGTATATATTAGTACAACTGAGAGAAAATCCAATTAAATTCCATATTGGAATTCAATTAGAGTCTTATTTTGTGTCATGTGTCCCATTTAATATAAGTTTTTAAAGTTTTATGCCAAGTGAGTTAGTTCAGTGTGAAAATTGAATTTCAATTAGAATTTAATTTTGTGTCACATGTCCTATTTAATTTAAGTATTTTAATTTTTTTACCAAATTAGTTAATTTAATGTAGAAAACGAGGAGTCTAATATAATTAAACTATAAAAAACCTAATCATTTATTTAACTTTATTTATAAAATTAGAGAAAGAGAGAGTTTAAATGATTTTATATTTAAGAGTTATTTTTTTTGTATAACTAAAAAAATTCAAATATATAAATCATTTATATAAAATACCATTACTATGTATAGTCCATTACTAACTAAATAATATATATATATATATATATATATATATATAAAGAGAGCAAAGAAGTCAATCTCGTACTGAAGGTTGTGCCAGTTTGACCAGTGGAACGACATATTTCAGTACCAGTCAATAACAGTGTACCCTTTCAGGTTTACCATTATTTTTTATATTTATAAATATATATGTGTATGTATGTGTATTATAATAAATATAAAAGTTTACCATAAAACATTACCTCAATTTAGAAAAAATTATTCATAATTTTAGATTTTAGCATCAATTAAAAAAAACACAATATAAAAAATAAGAAGCTTAATTGTTCATTGTATACTAAGAAAAGAAATTAAACTAATAAGTTAATGCAAATAAGTTACCATTCTGCTCTTACAAAAATTCAAAAATTACAAAACAAAAAAAAAAATTCCTATATTACCCGAAATTGGCCGATATGGCCAGTACATGATCAGTATGGCCGGTATTTAAACCGGTACGAAATATTGGCATTTCATGTGAAGATATTGAATGTAACAAACTATAATTGAGCTAAACAATCCCATGCATCTACCCACATTCAATTTAGGAGATACTATTTGACAAATTTATTATATTATTTTGTGTTATATTTAGTAGAATTTCACAGACAATTATTGTGAATTGATATTTAGTATTCTCAAAAGAGAATGTGTTAATCTCATATTGGAAAAATAAGTGTGAGTTAAAAAAGTTTAAACTTATGTTGTGTATTTAAGAGTTAGACTATTTTGGATATACACCATTGCCAATTTCTTTAAGTTCTTCTTCCTTCTTTTTGTGTATGTTAAAAATACTTAGTATTCTATAATAAAAAATATATATTATATATAGGTAATTATTAGGTACTCCCAGAATATCATAAATGCGTACTCCCTTAATTAAATTTATGGTAGGATTTACAATTTGTGTGAGAGAAAAAATACGTATTTATGATACTTTCCGAAATACTCAATAATTTTCTATTTTATATATATATATATATACTATCTAATAATAATTTTCAAAATTTAATAACTCTAATATATTGTGAAAATATGGTACGGCATGATCACTTCTCCTGATTTAAATTACAGGTTACGACACCGTGGAACACAGGTAAATATCTCTCACTCTCAGTCAATTGAGAAGCAATAATAATAAACTGGACCTGGGTCCCAGTAACCCCATTTTATTCTTGTTAATTCGAGTTCACAGTGGAACTCTGAGCTCTCATTCAGGTAATGATATTCTTTGTGTTAGAAATACTGAATGACTGTATTGTATTTCTCACCAAAAGAATATACATGAGTGCCTTTATATAGGAGGCATATAAGTGTAGTACAAGTGAATATGAGTGCAGTACAAGTAAGAGTGTAGTGCAAGAATGTGTACTATACAAGTAAACTAGTTTGGGCCTAAAGCCCACAACACTATATATATTAACAGCCCTCCTCAAACTCAAGGTGGATGTGAGACCAACTTGAGGTTGTCAACCAAAGTACGAAGACGTCTCGTAGGATGTGACTTGGTGAAGATATCTACAAATTGATCTGTAGAGGAGACTGAGATTAGCTTAAGAGCACCATGGACAAGATGGTAACGAATAAAATGACAATCGATCTCGATGTGTTTAATCCATTTATGGAATACATCATTGTGAGCAATATGAATGGCACTACTGTTGTCACAATAAAAAGGAGTAGCAGAAGATGTAGACACACCTAAGTCTTTGAGAAGCCATCGTAGCCAAAGAAGCTCAGATGTGGTATCAGCAAGGGCACAATATTTTGCTTCAGTACTGGAACAGGCCACATGAGTTTGTTTCTTGTTTCGCCAAAAAATCAAAGAAGAACCAAGAAGAAAGCAATAACCAGTGGTGGACCTACGATCAGTGGGATCTCCTGCCCAATCAGCATCAGAAAATGCACGGAGAACAAGATGAGACTGAGCAAAGTAGAAAATACCATGGAAGAGAGTGCCATTTAGGTACCAAAGAATGCGCAAAACAACAGCATAGTGAGTCGATCATGGAGCAGACAGATACTGGCTCACTTGGTGAACAGCATAAGAAATGTCTGGACGAATAACAGTGAGATAAACTAGGCTGCCAACTAAGCGTCTATAAAGAGAGGGATTAGACAATGGTTTCCCTCCTAAGGGAGTTAGATGCGCATTAAGCTCAACTAGAGTGTTAACAATCTTGCTATCAGTGAGTTCAGCTCTAGACAAGAGTTCAGAGGCATACTTGGCTTGAGTAATGTAAAGTCTATTTGTAGAATGAGTGATTTTAAGACCTAAGAAGTAGTTGAGATGTCCAAGATCTTTCATCTCAAACTGTTGACTGAGAAAATCCTTGAGTTCTTGAATGCCACTGAGGTCATCACCAGTTATGATCATATCATCCACATACAGGAGAAGTAAAATAGTGCCTTTGTTAGTGTGACGAAGAAATAAGGCAGAATCATAGTGACTGGCCATGTAACCCAAGCGAGAAATGGTAGAGCTGAATTTGGCAAACCAAGCTCGTGGAGCTTGTTTAAAGCCATAAAGTGCACGTCGAAAGTGACAAACCTTGTTTGATTCAACAGAGAGACCAAGAGGAGGTTACATATAAACTTCTTCACTTAAATCCCCATTAAGGAATGCATTTTTGACATCCATCTGGAAAAGGTCCCATTTACTAGCAGCAGCAACAGCTAAGAGGGCACGAACAGATGAGATACGAGCAACCGAAGCGAAGGTCTCCTCATAATCAATCCCATACTTTTGTGTAAAACCTTTTACAACAAGACGAGCTTTGTAGCGCTCAATGGACCCATCAGAGCGAGTCTTAATCTTGTAGATCCACTTACAACCAACCACAGATTTCCGAGGAGGGAGAGTGACCAAGTCCCAAGTATGGTTTATAGATAATGCATCAAGTTCCTCTTTCATTGCAATCTGCCATAAAGGGTCAGTGGAAGCCTCACGATAGGTGTGAGGCTCGTGCAGTGTAGTAAGGGCAGTGTAACAATGATAGTCAAGCAAATGTGCAGGAATGGACCTTACCCGAGTTGAGTGATGAGGTGGAATGTCTTGTGCAAGATCTTTAGGCAGAGCAGGAGCAGGGGACCCAGGATCAGGGTTGGGTAGCTCATCTTCGACCTGTTCATCTTCCACCTGTTCATTAAAGGGGGAACTAGGAAAGGGATCAAGGATATCTGGTGGTTGGACAGAGAAGTCTATAGTAGAATCAGGAGCAGCTACAGGAGGATCAGAAGCAGTTACAGAAGGAGTATGTGCCTCATCTGGAAATAGATCTAAGACAGAAGAGGAAGATAGAGAAGCACTGAAGTGAGAAAGCTCGACAAAGAGGCGATGGTCCCAAAAGACAACATTGCGGGAGATACAAAGACGATGAGAAACAGGATCATAACACCAATACCCCTTTTGAGTTTCGCCATAGCCAAGGAAACAACAAAGCCTTGATCTAGGCTCAATTTTATTATGCTCATGTGGCTGAAGAAGAACGAAACTAGCAGAACCGAAGGAGCGAAGGTGATGATAGTCTGGAGGTGACCCAAAAAGGTGCTCATATGGAGTTTGATTTTGGATGACAGGACTGGGAATACGATTAATAGTATGAACATCATGAAGAGCGGCTTCACTCCAAAAAGGAGCAGGAACTTTGGCAGAGAGAAGGAGAACACGAACAGTGTCAAGAATATGACGAAGTTTTCGTTCGGCTCTACCATTTTGTTGAGAGGTACCTGGACAAGCTAGTTGATGAACAGTGCCATAGGAATGCAAAATAGCTTGGAAAGCATATTGAATGTACTCAAGAGCATTATCAGATCAAAAAATTTTGATACGTTTGGAAAATTGAGTTTCAACCATTTTTGCAAAATTAGAATATACTTGCAATAATTCAGAACGATGTTTCATATTAAAAATCCAGCTATAGCGAGAGTAATCATCAACAAAGACAACCAAAAATCGAGAGCCACCAATACTAGAGACAGAGGAAAGTCCCCAAACATCAGAATGAATAAGATCAAAGATATCAATGGATATTGATTCACTAGTATTAAAAGGCAAAGCTGGTTGTTTTCCTAACTGACATGAGACACAATCAAAATTTTTTGTAGACACTGAACCTAACAAACCTCTAAAAGCCAACTGTTGTACCCGAGAAGAAGATGCATGACCAAGTCGAGCATGCCAAAGTGCAAGGGAAGGAATAAAAGATACTGCAGCAGCTGCGGCAATAGAAACAGGAGCAACAAGTGGAAGACGAAGGTTGTCTATGGGAAACATACGCCCAACTTTGGGACTGGTCCCAAGCTCTTGTCCCGTCCTTGGATCCTGCACAATACACCCAGAATAATCAAATATAATGCGATAACCCAACTCAGTTAATTGTCCCACAGAAAACAAATTGTAAGAAAGGTCAAGAACATTAAAGACCCCAGGAACTGAGAGTTTTGAGGTCGAAATGGAACCTATATTATGACCAGATATTGCGGAACCATTTGCTATGTGTATATTAAGAGGGTGTGGTGCAGGTTTAAGTTCAGAAAATAAGGACAAGTGAGGTGTCATATGATTTTAACAAGCAGAATCCATAAGCCAAGAGGAAGGAGACATACCAGATAAAGCTGAGAGAGAAGAGAAATAAGATGCATTACCAACCATACGAATGACATTGGCGATGATGTTTTTAAGCTCATTTGTGGACATGGTGAAAGTGCGACTTGAAGATATAGACTGTGCAGAGACGGAAGCCATTGGTTGGACACTCTCAGTGTTAGCAACAGCGGCAGCAGAATTTGAAACAGCTGATTTATTGCGCTGATAGCAAGTCTCAATATTATGGCCAAAACGTTTACAAAAATTGCAAAAACGTTTTCTGGATTGTCGGCGACGATTGTTGCAAAAGGAAGAAGAAATGTCCTTATTCTTCATTTAGAAGCAAAATATGCAAAATTGGACTGCAAAAATGGAATTTACGCAAAAAACTGGGTAAGGAGCACCTAGACAGCAAAGTCAACGGTCAACAGTCAAAGTCAACAGTCAACGGTGATGACGTCAGCAGATGACGTGGCAATGATGTCAGCAGAGACTGGATGCTGACGTAAGTTGATCGGAGCAAGATTGGCTGCGGTGCGAAAAAGGCAATGGTTTGTGTGGAACTCCTCAACGACGGCTGCCACAGGTCCGGAACCCAAGGACAATGTCTAGAAGACGTTGGAGGTTCAACGGCAAAAGGCTGTGGCAGTTGCTGTGACGGCAGAAGCGAGAATGGAGTAACACTAATAGAAACAAGACTGTTAAGAAAAAGGTCAGAGCAGTAGCTCTGATACCATGTTAAAAATACTGAATGACTGTATTGTATTTCCCACCAAAAGAATATACATGAATGCCTTTATATAGGAGGCATATGAATGTAGTACAAATAAATATAAGTGCAGTATAAGTAAGAGTGTAGTGCAAAAATATTTGCTATACAAGTAAACTAGTTTGAGCCTAAAGCCCACGACACTATATATATTAACACTTGGTATGTTTGTCTTTTATCTTCTTTATATTTTTGGCTTCACGCAAGTTGTTTATCCTACTTCTCCACTTGTGGATGAGAAACTTTTCAGTGAATTTATACGAAGCTTCCTACTGTATTTCCACCACCCTGTACTGTACATATATATATATATATATATAGCTCTCTGATACCCATTAGCCAAGAAGCTCATCAATTACCAACTGAGTTATTGTATGGTTTTGGTTTGCTTCACACAATGCCTTGGTGGGATTTGAAATCTCTTTCTCGTTTTTGGGTCGCTCAGGTTAGTGGGGTTTTGTGAAAATGGATGTTTGAGCTCACTTTAACGAATTTTGTAAATAAGATGCTTTTTGGGCTTTTTATTTATTTTTGATATAGTTGCCATTTTTCTTTTCTAATTCTAAGCAATTGGAGATGGATTCAATAAGATTAATAGAGTGCTAGAATAATATCAAGTTGTTCGTAGTAGTATTTTGGCTTTGGGTTTGATAATGATATCCTGAATAATATCAAGTTGTTAGTAGAATTTTTGGCTTTGTGTTTGATATCCTGGATAAGAGTAGCGGTTCATAAATAAAATAGATGATGGTGTCATGGTTGGTGTTTGGGTTTGTATATTGGAAGTTGAAATTCTTATGCACTTGATACATACTTGATAGTTAATTAGGAAATGAATTGTTTCAAGGGCCAAGAGTGAACTTTTATAGAGAGGTTATCTTTTACTTCAATGTGATTTTTCACAGCACATTCAATCTATTAACGTGAATGCATTATCTACATTTTACGATTAATGTCTAATATACTTGCCGAAATTGATGCTTTACATGATGTTTTTCTCATGATTAAAGGGTATCTCATATTGAACTCAGCAAAGCCTACTCGGACCAATTACTTTGAGTTGGGTAGTTGAATCCCTTTTCATCATTAAGTCTTATCTAGAGCTGTAGATGCCTTCTTTTATATTAATGGGGATCCCATATCATACTTGGCAAAGTCTTACTTCCAGTTACTTTGGGTTGAGTAGTTGAATCCCTTGTCATCATTAAGTGTTATCTAGAGCCATAGAAGCCTTCCTTTGTATTCAGATGCATTTGGTTAATATCTTCATAGTTATTGATGTAGAACTATTTTGGAGTATCTCGTTATGGTTTAAGGCTATTCGCTTTTTTGATTAATTTAGTTGATCATGGAGGGTGGTTACTTGTTCATTGTAAATTAATTTTCGTGCAGATACTAATTTCATATGTTGATTATGTTAATGATTTATATGTAAGTTTATTCACTCTGTATTTTTTTTTTTTTTGGGTTAAAAAAACTAATAGAATTATATAAATTTTAATTGGATTGGTATGTTATCTTAATAATGATTTTCTAATACAGGGCCTGCAGATGTAAATCAGTTTTATCAATTAACCATGGTGCATATTGTGCCTTAAAACCTTTCAAGAGTAGTTGCTTGCTGTCTATTATTTCCTGCTGAATTTGATATCTGTTTTATGTCTCATCATTGTATGTTGCTGGGTTCATGCCATATTGGGGTTTAATTTCAGAACTGTTCAAATAAGGTGCTTGAAAATCCCTGTAGAAGCAAATATAAGTCCTAGGCCTGCTTCATAGGTATATTATAGATCCAAGTATCAACTGTTTGCAGTTTTAGGTTTCTGTATATAAACTAAATCAGTTTCGAGGTAAGTTTCATGTGCAATCATTGAGTTTTCCCTCTACAACCTCAGCCACATGTTTGATTCAGTTTTTTGGTTGGGACACAATTATTTGCTGAGGAAAATATATTTGCAACTTTCTGAACTGCCATTTAAAAAATGACTTACGTTACAAGCCCAAAATCTCATTTAAAGTCATATTAAGTTATTCATGTAGGGTGTGGTGCAGAGTGCTGAATTTCAGTGGTGGAGCTATGTTGATGGGTTCCAAAATTTTTAAGTTTTCTTAATCAATACTTCTATTGAATTTTTTTGTGGTTTGGTTGAAAAAACAAAAACAAAAAAAAGTAGAGCTGGCCCCGATAGGGAAGGGTAGCCCCCAAGGTCCCAACAAATCTTAAGGATTTTTTTTCTTTTTTTTTCTTTTTCTTTTTAAGTTAGAATGAAGTTGTGCCCTCACAGAAAAAAGAGGTGATACTCTCTATTGCCCACTTTTTGATATTAAATTACTGAATGTCTGTGGATTCAAATAGTGAAATGAGTTTTTGACTGACAATTTTGTAATGTATATTGAAATAGAAATGGTTAAGACTTTCACTAGATGATAATAGATAAATTTTATTCAATTAAATTTCATTGTTGTGCATAACTCCGAAGAAGATGCTAAGTTCTCGTTGGATATAATTTTTGAACATGTTTACTGCCAAATACATACATACATACATATATCTACACACACACACACACACATTAGAATTTAGGAAGATAGATTAGTCACTATTTTGTGTATACAATGTATTAGTCATGATACTTCGGCTTCATAAACATGCTATTGACACAACCATGGCATGGTTAAAGAAAGAATATCCTTTATATATTTTATTTAGTTATTCTAGAGTAAAGGGTATTTAAGTAATTATTTAATTTTTGGGTATGAGCCATAAGTCATGGATTTTCTTTCATTAATGAGTAAGTCTTACGTTGGTAGGGATTCTTTGGGTACTATTCACAGTGTTGCACTGTTCACGAAACTGTTCACATAATTTTCTTTATTAATTGTTTTAAACCCTAATTCATCTTCAAAAAAAGGTTTTAAACCCCAAAATCCACAAATCTTCTTAAACCTAAACCCCACCACAACCACACATAAGCAAATTTCTCCGTGGTTCTCTTTGAATTTTTCTTCACTAATATATCAATACCATAATTTGGCATCCTCAAAAAAAAATTCCTGGCTCCACCCAAATGAATTTAGAACTTAAAGTTTTCTTCTAAAACTTAAATCAAATGAATTTAGAATTCTCATGAAATTTATTCTAAAGGTTGACTTGTTTGGATTATCTAGGATGTGTCAAGAAAGAGGTTGGAGATTTCTACAGTTACCAGTGATTGGGTTTCTCCCATTGAGTGTCCATTGATAAAATACAAGAACAAAGAGGTACTCTTATCTCTTTCATAAATATTTGTTTTTAATAAGCACGGGTGACTCGTTAGGCTAACAGAACTCTAATCTGCCTTTTCATGGTGGACTAATTCAAGAACTAGTGAACTTTTAGTTCCCTGATTAAATATGGTTTAAGTGATATGGGATTCTTGCTGGCTAATTCAAGAAGTAGTGGAACTTTTAGTGATATAGGATTCTTTAATCATCTGAATAATTTTAAAATCTTGACACTTCACTACATCGATGAGGCGATGGAATGGCTTCTTCCGCCATCATTGAGGACTTTTCTAGGTATTGTAGTACTGTATGCAAAATGTTTATATTGGCCCTGCAAAGGTGAGCCATCCAAAAGGAATCATCTTCCTATCCAATGACTACATGATGAAATGTATAACATTATCATCTCTTTCTTGTTAATCATCTTTCTGGTGCTGCTCATTTGTCTACGCAGAGGGACTATTAAGTGTCCTACAAATCTTGCATTCAATAAAATTTTTTTTTTATCAGCAGGTGTTAATTCATCATATGGCTTATCATCTTAGACACAGAATTTTGCATCAAAGATTTTTTAATTTTTGCATGTAATGTTTATATAAATGATGATATACTTAACCATAGTAACATATGCATTGCTGAATTTTTTTACTATATTTTTAGATACTTAAATTACCTAAAACGTTGATCAATGCGGTGCATTACATGGAACAGGAATAGGCACATGGTACACCACTTAGCCCATAGTATGGAAAGATGGAAATAGGCTTGTTCATTGCTTCATTAGGAGTTAGAATGTGATGGGGAAGTCATAATTTTTAAATTTTTTTTTTTATAAAGTTATATTTTGGCTAAAAACTTCAAAACCTAGAAAAGATTTTTATACTATTTATTATTAGCCTCTGAAAAGCGCAAATATTGAGATAAATAAAAGGATATTTCCGGACCAACAAAGCATTTGTACTGAACAAAAGCGTACCATGTTTTGTATAGATGGATCCTAGGATAGTAGTTAGCTAGAAGTGGAAGGTGGAACTACTTTCTTGTATTTAATGATTAAAGGAACATAAAATTACTCATTATCTGAATTTTATATTCATGTTAAATTTGGAAAGGGTTTGACCAAATGTGAGGCATCAATATGGATCTCTAGTACATGTAGATAATTGACCAAGGTTCCATTTTATAAGCATGTATTTTTCATATATCAAATTCTTACCTACCCTACATCTGTTTAACTTATCGTACTGTGTGTATAAAAATTACAATTTTATGATCTTCTAGCATATTTTATTTTATTTATAATCAATTCCTTAAATTTGTGCTGCTAAATTGCAGTATGGCTTTATACTATTTCCAGTAGTCGTTCCAGTTTTTTATAATAGTTGTTTCTTATAATTTTTCATCTTTAGTGCCATCGAGATACAACCTAGGCGCTTCTTGAGGTGATTTTCTTTTTAATTATGGACATCCATGTTCATATTATGATAATTGATAGCTTCAATGTTCTATGTGCAGCCTTTTACAGAAGTCAAACCATATTGTTTTGGACTGCAGACTTGTCTTTCTCTTGAAATACTAATCTTGTGTATGTACATGCAGGATACATGAATGATGTATATGATAAATTTTCCTGGTAACCATTGATGTACGAGAATATGCAAGAACATGTTATAGAAATTTGTCCAACAGCATTTGATTAAGATTTTGCCTCTTGTATGGTGCTGTAGTCATTTTCTTCCTAGAGACATTATGTATCATCAGTTGTATCCTAGCAGGAGATCTAACAATCTGATATTTAAGAACTCGAAATTCTCATTGTAGTTTGTGTGTCTAACAGGAAAGAATGAGGGAAGTCCAGCTTGGTGCACATACTGTAAGGTCCCACGGAATCACAGTTGCAAGGACACACATGCATGACTGGCTGATACTCATGCTTCTTTTGCTGATTGTGGCCTTCTTATATGAAATCCATCCATTTTATCGCTTTGTTGGGAAGGATATGATGTCTGACCTCAAATATCCCCTGAAAAGTAACACAGTACCTGTTTGGGCTGTTCCTGTAAGTTTTCCTTTGTGATTATTACCTAGATGAAACCTTAGTGATGTAAATATGTTATTGGAGTGGTGACACTAATTATAGGGATTTTTGTGTTCTTTTTGTTGGATGATTAGATTTATTCGGTTCTGTTGCCCATTGCAATTTTCCTCATCGTTTATTTCCGTAGGAGAGATGTCTACGATCTTCATCATGCCATACTAGGTAATGAGATCTTATATCCCTATACTGGTTTGTCTAGTAAGAATATTCATGTTATGTTTAGCTTGATGATTGGAGATTGCTTATTAGTGCAGGTCTCTTATTCTCTGTTCTAGTCACAGCGGTTATTACAGATGCTATAAAAGATGCAGTTGGTCGACCTCGGCCTGATTTCTTTTGGCGGTGTTTTCCTGATGGAAAGGATGTATGTCCAGAATTGCAGTTTCTGTATAATTGCTTTTACGAGTACATAGAGTGTGTGTGCAGTGCATTTTTATCTTTTCATGACTAATGGTACTTGATGAATGATTACTTCTCAGGTTTATGATACATTGGGAAATGTTGTATGTCATGGAGACAAGATTGTCATAAAGGAAGGACATAAGAGTTTTCCTAGTGGCCATACTTCATGTAAGCACTGTGCTTCATCTATGATTCTACATGGCATCTGTTTTTTTTTTTTTTTTTTTTTGATAAATAAAAGTTAATTTAATGGAAAATACTTCTACATGGCCACTTGATGACTATATTTGTTGAGCAATAATAAATAATAAAAAATAAAAAAAAAAGAATCTATTATGAAATAAGAGCATTTCAAAAGTAGAAAATGCATAATAAAATTAAGTCAAACACATGATAGCAGAGCTATGTTTACCAAATCTTTTCAGATTGTTAGATTTAAGGAAATCTGGATTTACTTTGCAGGGTCTTTTGCTGGTCTAGGCTTTCTATCGCTGTACTTATCTGGAAAAATAAAAGTATTTGACCATAGAGGCCATGTTGCAAAACTGTGCCTTGTTTTCCTTCCGTTACTTGTTGCATCACTTGTTGGTGTTTCTCGGGTGGATGACTACCGGCACCACTGGCAAGATGTGTTTGCAGGAGGCCTCCTAGGTTTCTGCTACTATAGTTTGTCACTAAAGTGTTTGTTTGGCAATGTCTTTTTCTTTTAGCATTTTACTTATTTGCTTATTTAGAACTTTTTAAAGCCCATTTTTTTAGGTACAACTATACTTTAACCAATTTCCAGCAAATATGCTTGCAGCAAAAAATTAATTACTTAGCAATCTATTTGATGCTTGACTTCCTTGACCAATGGAAGAGCGTTTTTTGCAGGGCTCACAGTGGCAACATTTTGCTATTTACAGTTCTTCCCTCCCCCATATCATGCTGAAGGTATGCTCCTAAGCTTATTATATGAGGCTATTTTTGGTGTTTGAGATTATCACTTTCTAAAATGGTATTGGAATTTGGAAGGCCCCATTGCTATTTTACTTGATAATTGTAATTATTGAGAAGCCAACTCCAACTACCGTCCATATACAATCTATGCTAGATCTGACCAACTGCCCATCCTACCTCCTTTATATTCTTGACAACCCATCTTTGTCTCGGTAAATTGTTTAGCAGCATGTGTCAGAACCTTTTTTAAGATTTATTACTGAGTAATGGAAAAACATATAACGGAGGGGAAAATTATTGAGCAAATAGAACTCCTTCAATCAATTTTCAAATAAATACATAAAAATAAAAACATTTCTTTAAAATGATTTAAGGCAATGATTCTTCAATAATAGGATTGTCGGCATTACATTTACAACATTATTAGATTTCTCCCGCTTAATTTGTTCTTCATATTTTCTCTATTGAAACAAAACAAAGTCAATATGTAATCTTGCTTATTTATATTATAAATGAGGGAGAAAAACTGTAATAGTGATGCTATTTTAATGGTCTCTATATAAGAGCTAATAAAAGCATTGCTTATCTACATACATGGATGATGATGATTCATGACAGAGATTTGAATAGAAAACAATTGATAGAGTGGGACAAGAAATTCTGCTGATATATATTATCCCTTCTTCCTTTCCTCACCCCCTAACAGACTCTTGTTTGATTTTAGTTATTATAATATCTTTGTAACATTTCTATGTTTTTTTTTATCTTTATTTCCTATACAGCTGTATCCTATTTACAAAATTTGTTAAGTCCCTTTCTGATTTCTGTCCACTTAAACTGTCCATATGCAAATTAGAGATGAAAAAAATATGAATAATATTTTTGTGTATTTCCAGCATATACAACAAGTGATAGAGGTTGAAGGGAAATTTTAATGTGTACATGGACTTGGCCTTAAATCACAGATTTGAAATTTGGTTTTAATTAGAAAAAATTTCTTTAAAGCAGCATGCATGCTCTAGCTTTATGGTTGGCATGTTGATTGATTTATTATATAAAACAAACCCATTGAACATGTTTTCCTCTTGGAGTGCTTCTACTGCTTAATATGAAAAGATGCCGGGGTTTACCCTTGAGAATTTGGTGTTTCTTTTTTAAGAGAGATTTGCCCTTAGATCTTAGTTGGGTATACCGCTGAATAATTTTTTCAAAATCTTGTAGTAAGAAAGATGCGCTCATGCAATAATCAAGATGACCTATTTGACTTTAAGCATCTTGAATTACCTATCCTCTTATCACAAAAATTTAGTAAGAAAAGCTTATAGAAGATTCTGATGAGCCATAAAGTATGTTTTTTTTCCCCCTCTGTTGGACACATCTGTCTAATAGGTGTCTAAAGCTGGCATGTCTGGTCCATATTTCATATCATGCCGACATGGCTACTAGGGTGATCTTGAAATGTATTTGCAACATAAGTTTTTAATGTGTATTTCTGCGCATTGCGCGTCTTCTAAATTTACTCAAAAAAACGTGTCTTCTAAATTCATAGCAAATGATTGGTTGTGGTTGAAATAGCCAGTTGAAAGATGGCTTTCAATTGTATTTATATTTGTGGTATGTTTGCTTCTCTATTGGAAGTTTCATAATCATTGAGCTTCTGTACATACTGTTTATAGGTTGGGGGCCTTATGCTTACTTTCGGGAGTTGGAGGAGTCACGTTCAAGTACACAAGCAGCCAATGCTGTGAATGGGTGCAATGTGCAGACCATGGAGGCTCAGCCTCTGGTTCACAATGCACATGATGAAAGAAGCATCCATGGATGTATGGGGTTAACTCTAGCACGTAATTCAAATACAACATTTGAAGAAATGGAAACTGGGAGAAGATAATTTTGTACATGTCTTGCAAGACGGTCCAATTTCTTACTATTTAGTTTATTTGCATCAGGCATGTGTATATCATTATGTGCAGAATTTCCCTATGCTGCCCCTTTTTGAAGTAAATTTTGGAGCTTCCTCGAAAGCAATTTTGAATCTTAGGTAATGTACATTGTAACGCAAAACTGAAACTTGGAAATATGCTTACTTTTATCTGTTCTTCAAAGCTTGATTTCATGATTCAAGATTTCTAGAGGGTTTCTGATGCTGGTGGATAAGTGGTTTGTGTTTAGGCTTGGGCTTTGGGTTTTAGAAAGAACTGAAAGTTGATTAGAGTGGCTTTATAGGTGGACACACTTTTGCACAGAGTATTTACTGAAATTTAGCATTAAAAGCTGAGTAAAATTCTTATTCATCAAAATCTGATTTTACAATTGCTACCAATGGAACCTGTGGTGGTCCGTTCCCAATTGCCTTGAGCTTTTGGGCCTGAATCTCTAATTTACTTGTACTCTGATTTGGGCTTATCCCATGATGGGAGGTCCAAGAGGTGTTTCTTCAGGTAACTAGTGAAGACTTAACACTACTTTCGTACCCAACTCTCTGGTTTTTAGCTCATCCGTGGTGACTACTAGGCAATTGAGCCTCTACACAGAAATCCAAGTAGGATTTCCTTCTTCCTAGGATATACTTTTCCTCACTACTCTCGTGTCTCACTTCTCAAAATTTTTCAACCCCCATTCCTACTCTCATTCTCGATTTATATCATCCCCTCAGAGGGGTTATCCTCCCTTAAGAGGCGTTATCATGACGAGGGGATCTTCCCCATGTCAATGGATCCCTCCATATCATATTGCTAACCAGAGGGGACCCACCTCTTACTGCTAATGACTTCCTAGTAACTTGTGTCTAACACTGGTTATTGCTTGGCGGGCGGATTCCCCAAGGCATTATCTCTTGATCACGGCGTGTCTTAGGGTACTTGGTTTGAATGTTCGGCCAGGCCCATCTCAGTTCGGTTAAATGGGCCAAGATGAGTCAAGACTATTTAATGAGCGGGCTTGAAGGGCTAGTACTCTTGGTCTATATAGCACCAATGGTTATTTATACTACTAACTACTCAAATAACAAAGCCTTGCTAGGTAGTTTTGCTGTAACTAAATGCAATAACCAAATTAGTTACAATTACAACTAATTCAAGCTTAGTTGTTTATAACTAACTAATAGCTCATCCTATGCATCCATATGCGACTAACTATTACAATCAACTACAATTAGAATTCAAACAACAATTACTTAGTTCCAACGATTCCTTGGACTAGTTGCTAGATTTAGCTTGACTTGCAATTAGAATTTCATGTTGGAGATGCTCCTACATCAGTTTGTGTCTAATTTATACTATATTTCCTATGGGTAGGGATGACCATACCCATTGGGTAATAGTTATCCAACCCTACTTAATCCAAATATTCTAGGTAATACCCAGTTCTTAATGGGTAAAAGGTACCCAAAATTTTTGGGTAGGGTTTGGATATTATCCATTTAAATAATTAAATCTAACCCAAACCCAAGTTAAACAAATTATTATGGGTAAATTCCAACCAACCCAATAATCAAAACTACCAAATTGCCCCAAAAATTCGATAATGACCAAAGTACTCCTAAAATCCTTTAAAATTGCCAAAATGCACCCTATACCTAAAAAATGATCAAACCCCCCCTGGAAACCTAAAAATTACCAAAATACCCTCTAACTTAAAAATGACTGAAATACCCCCAAACATAAAATTATTGAAATACTTCTATAACCTATAAAATGACCTAAAACCCCCCCCCCAAAACTTAAAATTACCAAAATACCCCCTAAACTAAAAATATTACCAAAATACTCTTGATACCTAAAACATGACCAAAATACTCCCAAAAACTAAAAATCACCAAAATACCCTCTAAACCTAAAAAATAACCAAAATACTCCTGAAAACTAAAAAATGACTAAAATGCCCTCGAAACCTAAAAATTACCAAAACACAACCAAAATACCCCTGAAACTTATAAAATAACCGAAACACCCGTAAAACTGAAAAATGACCGAAATACCCCCTGAAACCTATAAAATGACCAAAATACCCTCCACTGAAACCTATAAAATGACAAAAATGGCCCTAAAACTTATAAGATGATAAAAATACACCCAAAACCAAAAAAAAAAAAAAAAAAAAAAAAGACCGAAATAGTCTCGAAACCTTAAAAAAAAGACCAAAAGACCCCAAAACCTAAAGAATGATCGAAATTCCCTCAAAGCTTAAAAAATTACCAAAACACCCCAAAACCTAAAAAATTACAAAAGTACCCCCGAAACTTTAAAATTACCTAAATACCTCTAAAACCTAGAAAATAACTATAACAACCCCCAAAATCTAAAAAATTACCGAAATGCCCTAAAACCTAAAAAATGACAAAAATGTCCCCTAACCTAAAAAAAGACTGAAATACCCTTAGAATCTAAAAAATGACCAAAATAATCCAAAACCTAGAAAATTACCAAAATTCCCTCAAAACCTATAGAATGACAAAAATATTCTTAGAACCCTTAATTTGACAAAAATACCCTCGAAATATCCAAAATACCCCAAACCTTTATTTTGGTAATTTAAGAGGTTTTAGGTGTATTTTGTTCATCTTACAAGTTTAGGGGTATTTTGGTCACTTTAAAGGTTTCAAGGGTATTTTGGTTATTTTAAATATTTTGAGGGGGTATTTTGGCCATTTTAGAGGTTTAGGGCTATTTTAGTCATTTTATAGGTCTTGGGGTATTTTTGGTAATTTTAGAGGTTTGGGTTTTTTTTTGGTCACTTTAAAGGTTTTGCACGTATTTTGGTCATTTTGTAGGTTTGAGGGGGTATTTCGGTCATTTTATAGGTTTGAGGGTATTTTGGTTATTTTTTAGATTTAGGGTGTAATTTTATCATCATGTAGGTTTTAGGGGCATTTTTGTCATTTTATACATTTCAGGGGTATTTCAGTCATTTTTTAGATTTCAGAGGTATTTCGGTCATTTTTTAGGTTTAGGGGGTATTTCAGTCCAAAAATGGTTTTGGGAGTATTTCGGTCATTTTTAAGGTTTAGGGGATATTTTGGTAATTTTAAAGTTTCAGGGGTATTTTGGAAATTTTTTAGGTTTCATGGGTAGTTTGGTCATTTTTTAGGTTTAGGGAGTATTTTGGTAATTTTTAGTGGTTTTTGAGCATATTTGGTAATTTCGGGGGTATTTTGGTTATTTAAGAGGTTTCATAAGTATTTTGTTGATTTTAGAAATTTTGGGATATTTTGGTTATTTTAGTGGTTTTTTTTAGCATAATTGGTAATTTTAGAGATATCAGAGGAATTTTGGTCATTTTAGAAGTTTCATGGGTGTATTGCCCATTTTAGAGATTTTGAGGATATTTTGGTAATTTTAGTGGTTTTTTTTTATAGCATATTTGGTGATTTTATAGAAATCGGTTTTGTGTAGGGCATGGATATCCATGGGTAAACAAACTGGATAATAATTGGGTATGAGTACTAATTGGGTAAGACAATCGGATATTTATGAATAAATTAATTGAGTTGGGTATGGGTATACCCTACCCATGGCCATCTCTACCTGCGATCTTATGATGTTCACGGTTCTAGTAGAAACTAGAAACCATCCCACTGAATTTGGTGCACAGTTTTCATATCAATGTTGAGGAAGTGTGTCTGGGGTGTTAGGACAAAATGGGTTACAAATCAATGGTGGAGATTGATTCAATGGCTTGTTGATTGTCAGATACAAAGGCTTGTCGTTCAAAAAAGGGGTGGGGTTTGGTGGTGATATCTTTTAGGGGGAATAAAAGACTGTTACAGGCAGGGGAGGTTAGGTTAGGCAGGGTGGTTTCAAAACCTATTGCCAACTACTATATTGACATTGTCAGTTTTGAAATATTTGCTAGACGACTGTCCCCAAACCTTGTCAGAGTTTGTTGCTCATCAATTTGGCAAGGCCAAGTTGGCGGTGGTTGGTAGGTGAATAGCCGTGGAATTCACCTCATATTTCACGAATTTATATTTTATCTTGTCTTATGTTTTGTGGTAGGCTACATCAATAATACAAAAGTTATGGAGCTTTTTGATATGGTAGTTTAAGCAACATTTTTCAGTTTTTAAATAACATTACATGTATTTTTATACACTTTTTCACTCATACGTATTTTCAAAAAATACAAATAACGTTACTAAAACAACGTTACTAAACGGCCCTAACCTTCCCCTTATGGAATAACGTGCAATTCATTCTTGTTGCTTAATAGATTGGTTGAATTGGTATTTAAGAGGGAATAAAGGGTGCAGCGTGCAATTCATTCTTGTTGCTTAATAGACTGGTTGTATACTTGTATTGGTATTTAAGAGGGGAAAAAAGGGTGCAATTTCTTAGGTGTCAGTCTCTATTCTCAATTAAATTCCCAAGATTGGTTCTCACTGCTCATATATTTTTTCAAACGAACAAAAAAAAGAATAAAAATTGACTTGCTAGAAATGTCAAGTTCTCTCTATATTTTTTACCCTAAATAAACCCTCTCCATTTATTTTCATCACGTCTATAAAATATAAATACATATATAATTTTATATAATTTTATTAAATATATTTTCTAAATGAAAATTTTTAAAATATTAAAAGTTTAGTAAAAAGGTGAAACATTTTTTTTAATACAAGATAGAATTCCTACTCTAGCTTAATCTAAGTGTATATGTGTGTGAAGCTCAGTCCTAGAGACTTGAATTCCGGCTCTTGCCCCCCACACCCTACTAGCATTTATACTAGTGGAGTGACCACTGCACCAAATGTGTGCGGTGGTAAGGTGAAACATATCAAACTAAAATATATTGCTAACTTCTTGTTCTTATGAGTTATGACGTTTATTAAGTCTTTAATGGGTTTTTTCACGTGCAAAAAAAAACATTTTTTGTAACTATTTTTTTGTATTATTTTTATACAAAACTAAAAAGAAAACACTCACTAGTCATATAATTCCACAAAATCAGAAAAGAAAACAAAATTTATACATGAAAATATAAAATTAAATTAAATCACTTACCAAAAAAAAAAAAAAAAAACTAAGTACGGATTTAGAATAGTTATTTGCTGAAAACTTATTTACTTAAAATGGCAAAATAAAATTTATACTTAAAAATTGAGGCTTTAAAAAGTTGTGCATAAGCAAATAAATTTAAAGGCTAAAAGAAAAAAGCTAACTCAAACTCACACTAAATATATTAAAAAAAAATTTCCAGGTCAAGGTGGCTTCAACGTGGAGTTGTCCCTGTACTTTGTGTTGGCTCATTGTATCTTTGGGTGGGTTATAGCTTAGGTGGTTGGCTATGCAGACTAAGGCAGTTTTGTATGAAGGAATGTCTTAAGGCCCAATTGGCAATATTATTCTAACAATGTTGTTTGTATTTTTTGGAATTACGTGGTAAAAAATGTATGAAATTACGTGTAATGTTATTTAAATATTAAAAATTGTTGTTTAAAACACACTACCAAACAACCCTAAGTGTTCCTTTATAATTTGAGATAATGTAATAAAGGATTAAGAGTTTTCTCGCATTGGATGTGTGTTTGCATTGTGTTCTGGACCTTTTGGTGTAATTGATTCACGCAAACTATTTTATGTTCCAGGGATGTTATCTTTCAAACATGAACTCTTTTTTTAAAATTTATTTACAGGAATTCAAACACAAACTCTCACGAGTCTTGCCAAAGTTTTTCTAGAAGTTTACTCTTTTACTTTCTTTTTTTCAATGCACTACATAAAGATAACTTGGGTTTTTTTAATAACTAGTCTCTAACCCGTGCGATGCACGGGAAAGTTATTAAGTATGACTTAATATTTTATATGAATGGTTTGCAAATATAACTTTTATAACCTCTTTGATTACATATTAAGATTCCAATCTTAAAAATTTGATACGAAACATTAAATTACTAACTTTCTTTTTGTTTTAGCATTAACATTTTCTTGGAAAATATCAATCAAACAAAAAATAAATAATAAAAATTAGTATTCAATAATCCAATAAATGTTGCGATGTATGTTTTTTTTTTTTTTTTTTTTTAAATACCAAGTATTTTAATACACACAGGGAAAGTGAAAAAGGTCTTTGTGGGGGAGATAAGTTCAGGAGTATGTATTTATGTACAAATTGGGTCGGAGACCCAATCCAAGGACGTTAAGCAGTCCGAGGATGGGTAAATATCTTACTAAGGGTCCGTGTTGATATATAGAGAGGTAAAGTTTGATCATGATCATCCAAGAAGGTGGTCTGAGGAGGATTATTTCCTCGGCTCAGCTAAGCGGAGGTCGGAATGTATTGTTTGTCGTCTAGAGGCAACATCTCATAGGACTCTGTTAATAAGGATATGCACCATAAGAGTATAGGACAAAAGCAAACCATGAAATATCTGAAGGGAAAGCTGCTACCACCGTATTAAATGCCCTACAGCTAACTCTCTAGCCGCATTAATGAAGAAGTGATGCTTGAATAGCATGGTTTAGCCTTACAGCTGTTTCCAAAGGCTTCAGGAAGGTGTTGATAGGACAAATATCCAAACGAATAAGCTGATCTATACGTGGAGGTTAGAGAAAGGAGGAAGAATGGTATAAAGGGCAAAGGAAACCCCCAGAATGGAAGGGGGGAGGAAGTAGAAAAAACACTGTAGACCAAAGAACAATATTTGTAATCTATCTTTAAGTGAGATATACAGAAGAATTAGCCTTCTCGGATTGAGTCCGTGGATGATTTTCCTTATATAAAATTGTTTCATCTTTACTTTTTGGTCATCTTGGTCCATTGCAATTGATAGATAAACTCTTTAGAACCTAGATTTCAAACCCATTCCTACAAATTGATTGTATTGGGCTCTTTCGACCTATTCCCCTCCTGTTTTGGGCTTAGGTGCAAATTGCGACCTTAAAATTGGTGCCGTTTGTGGGAAATCTTGTGTTTTAGTAAGTTTAACGTTATGGTAGGATCAAGGCCGCACCAAGCAAAATCGATGGGGTCCCAACGTTAAGACACTTCCTGAATCTTGAAAGAAGTAGGGACCGAGAGCGAAGTGTACACACCACCCACACTAGCAGGAGTCAGTCACAAGGTGGAAGCAAAGTCTCTCATGAGGAAAATGCTAGAGCCATGCAGTTGGAGATTGATTGTTTGAAGAAGAAGTTGCACCACGAACGGCGGAGGCGATCTCCTTCCCTTTTTTACCCTTCTTTTGATGATGGTGGAGACAACAGTCACAATCCTAGATCAAAGACTCCCCCTAGTGAGTCTTTCTCATATAAGGAGGACAGCCCTCATGACCGCAGAAGTAGGAACTCATCTTGCAGAGGCCTAGGAAATGACACTATAAGCAGAGCGTTGAACTAGATTTCCAGATCACCCTTCACATGTAGAATTGAAGGAGGGAAACTTCCTCAACGATTCACTTAGCCAACGTTCACCATGTATAGTGGCCGAACAAACCCTATGAAACATGTTAGCCACTTCAACCAGAGGATGGTTGTGCACTCCAGAAATAAAGTTTTAATGTGCAAGATTTTCCCATCTAACTTGAGACCAGTGGTAATGAGATGGTTCAACGGTCTGGAGACAAGTTCTATTGATTCCTTTAAAAAACTCACCCAGGCGTTTGGATCTCGCTTTATTACAAGCAGTAGAGTTCATTGGCCTTTAGATTCATTGTTGCCTATGACCATGCGGGAAGGGGAAACCTTGAAATCATACTGAGACAGATACTACGAGATGTTTAATGAGATTGATGAAGACTTCGACAATGTAGCAATAAAGACTTTCAAGGTCAGCCTACTTACCGAGCATGATTTGAGAATATCACTGACCAAAAAGACTGTGAGGAGTGTGCGCCAGCTCATAAATCATATTGACCAACAGCAGGGGAAGGGGAAAGCGAAGGTTATCCCTCAGGTGATAAGGGATTTCGAGTTAGACAGATACAACAATAACAGACCCTGAAGAGATTTTCCTAGGCAATTTAGGTCTATGGTTCCTCTGGTGGTCAGCTCGGTGTTCTGAGAACTGGTACATCAAGTCTTGGAGAAAATTAAGAACAAGCCATACTTCAAATGGCCAAACAAGATGGCAGGGGACTCCATAAGACGTAACTAGAGTCTTCATTGTCAGTACCACCGGGAGCGGGGATATACCACCGGGGATTGCAAGACTCAGTGGAATCATTTGAAGTAACTAGTAAGGGAGGGAAGATTAAAACAGCTATTGTATCGGCCCAACGGGCAAGGAGACCATACAGGGTCAATTAATGCCTTCTTTTAGGCCTCCTTTGGGCACGATTAATGCCTTCTTTGCTACTCCTGGAAGGACTGGTTCTCATCCCTCCAAAGTGATGTCCATAGCACGAACACTCACCGAGGACTCTAATTCTTGGCCGAAGAGGGCCAGAATGGATATCTGACTAGCATTGAGTTTTTTGGAAGAGGACAAGATTAGGACTATGCAGCCACACGATGATATTTTGGTGGTCACGCTTAGGATAAGAGGGTATGATGTAAAGAGGGTGATGATAGACTAGGGCAGTGGTGTAGAGATTATGTACATTGACTTATACAAAGGGCTAAATTTGAAACCAGAGGAATTGATAGCCTATGATTCACCATTGATAAGCTTTGATGGGAAAGTTGTCAATTCAAAGGCCAAATTAGATTAACTGTGCAAGCAGGTTCAGAGGTGATGGAAGTGGACTTCATCGTGGTAGATGCTTACTCTCCCTACACAGCCATTGTGGCAAGACCTTAACTTCATGCCCTGAGAGCTATTTCCTCAACTATGCATTTGAAGGTGAAATATCTGTCAGGAAACTAGATTGAAGAGCTGGTTAGGTGCCAATCCATGGCTAAGCAATGCATGACGGCCACAATTATGCATCAGCCTGAAGCTGAATCCTCGGCCTTCACTGAAAGGGGCTCGTAGTAATAAAAAACCCCAGTCATGTCCATGGAGATAGAGATAGAAGGGCCCACGTGTGAGAAGTTGAAGGAAATTGTTATTGATGATGATCCGAAGAAATTCTTTCAAGTTGAAGGTCAGTTGCCTCCTCAAGAGAAGGAAGAGCTGGTCATATTTTTAAAGAAGAATATTGATGTGTTTGCATGGAATTCTTATGAAACTCCCAAGTTAAACCCAAATTTCATTTTTCATCATCTAAATTTCAACCCGGCTGTCCTCCCTAAGAAGCAGCCACCTCAGCATTCATCTAAAGAGCATTCTGATGCTGTTAAAGTAGAAGTGATCAAACTCAAGCAAGCAAGTGCTATCAAGGAAGATTTTTATCCTGAATGGTTGGCTAATACAGTGGTAGTGAAAAAGAAGATTAGGAAATGGTGAATATGTGTAGACTTCACAGTTTTGAATAAAATTTGCCCTAAAGACCCCTTTCCAATGCCTCGTATAGATCAATTGGTAAATGCTACCGTGGGGCATTTTTGGATGAGTTTTCTAGATGCCTTATAAGGATATCATCAAATACCCTTGTTCCTAGATGATCAGGAAAAGCAACCTTTGTCACTCCCACAAGAAATTATCGCTACAAAGTGATGCCTTTAGTTTGAAAAACGCAGAGGCTACCTATCAAAGGATGATGACCAGGATGTTTGAGCCACAACTAGGTAAATTATTGAGGTTTATGTAGATGACAAGGTAGTAAAGCATAAAATGGTGTTTGAACATGTGAGAGACTTGGGGAATATCTTTGAGATACTAAGGAAACACAAATTGCACCTCAATGCTTCCAAATATTCCTTTGGTGTGGGATTAGGTAAATTTTTAGGTTATATGGTCACTCATTGTGGAATTGAGCTCAATCCTGATCAGGTTAAGGCAATTAATAGTTTGCTGTTGCCTCAGAATCCAAAAGAGGTTCAAAAATTAACGGGAATGACTACTGCCTTGAACCAATTCATCTCTCAGTCTGCAGACAGATGCAGGCCTTTCTTCCACTTGTTGAATAAGTGGAAGAGATTTGAATGGATAGAGGAATGTGCTTTGGCTTTTCAACAGTTTAAGGAATATCTTTCTCGGCCACCTGCTATATCCAGGCCTAAGAAGGATGAGGTTTTGTTTTCTTATATTGTTATGGCTTCTCATGCTTTTAGTCTGGTGTTGGTACGGGTTGACAATGGTGTGCAGAGGCTTGTTTACTATGTGAGCAAGTCATTGCATGAGGCTGAGATCCGTTACCTACCATTGGAAAAAGCCATTTTGGCAGTGGTGCACGCTACGAGTAAACTCCCCTACTACATCTAATCTCATACAGTTGTAGTTTTAACCCAACTTTTGCTCAAATCAATACTTCAGAGAGCTGATTACACTAGAAGAATTGGCAAATGAGGTACGATTTTAGGGGCTTTTGATATTAAGTGCATGCTCTGCACCTCTGTTAAGGGTCAGGTTCCTGCAGACCTAGTGGCCAAGTTTGCTGAACCTTCGATAGAAGAAAAAGAAGACAAGCAGAACATGGATGGAAATTCAACTAGCATGGTCTCCCTGCAAGAGACTTCATCTTGGAAGGTGTATGTCGATGATGCGACAAATCAAAGAGGATCAGGAATAGGGCTAGTTATAGTTTCTCCCAAGATGATCACTATTGAAACATCCTTAAGGCTAAGTTTCTTGGCCACAAATAATGAAGCTGAGTGTGAGGCCATATTGGCTAGGATGGCTGCAGTCCAGAAGGGGGGAGGAAAAATAATGTAGATGTTCTCAAACTCAAGATTGGTTGTTGGACAAGTGGAAGGAGACTTGGAGGCTAGGGACCCTAGAAGTAGGAATACCTATGCTGATTCCCTAGCCACCCTCGCAACATCCTCAGGGCAGAGCTTACCTCAGGTCATCCTTGTGGAAGACTTGTGCAAGCCTACTGAGAGGTGATATGGTCAGAGTTTATCAGATCAGGGTAGGACCAAGTTGGATGGACTCTATAGTGCTATTCCTCAAAAAGGATATCTTGCCCAAGGAGAAGTCCGGAGCGGACAAGATACGTAGAAAGGCACCTCGGTTCTGGCTATCTGAGGACCAAAAGCTATACAAATGCTCTTTTTCTAGGCCATACCTGCTATGTATACACCCTGAAGCAACAGAGCTACTTCTTGAAAAACTACATGAAGGGATTTGTAGGAGTCATAGAGGAGGTAGATCCTTATCTCATAGAGCACTCACCCAAGGGTATTGATGGCCAAATATGCAGAAGGAAGCGCAAGAATATATGAAGAAGTGTAACCAATATTAGAGGTCTACTCTGAACATTCATCAACCAGGAGGCACCTCCAATCCCCTCTCCAACCCTTGGCCTTTTGCTCAATGGGGCTTGGATATCATGGGACCCTTCCCTAAGGCAACAGAGAATAGGAGATGACTATTGGTTAACACAGATTATTTCACCAAGTGGGTTGAAGTTGAGCCACTGTCAAATATCAGGGACTTGGATGCAAAAAGATTTTTTTAAAAAAATATTGTCACCAGGTTTGGAATTCCAAATATTCTCATCTCAAACAACGGCTTTCAAATTGATAGTAAGGCTTTCAAAAGATATTGCTGCGATCTGGGCATTACCAATAGATATTCCACCCCGGCTTATCCCTAGGGGAATAAACAAGCTGAGGCTATCAATAAAGTAATAGTAAATGAGCTCAAGAAAAGGTTGGATGATGCGAAGGGAAAATGGATAGAGGAATTGCCACACGTCCTTTGGACATATCGAACTACTCCTCGCAGATCTATAGGGGAAACACCATTTTCAATGACTTATGGGGCCAAGGTTTTAATTCCTTTCGAAACTGGATTCCTAACACTGAAGACAAGTTCTTTCACTCCAGGTAACAATGATGGACTGTTAGAAAGAAGCTTAGATTTGGTTGAAAAGAGGAGAGAAAACGTCATGGTTTAGTTGGCATATTATCAATATAAGCTCAAACAAGGCTATGACTCAAACGTGAAGTTAAGGCCATTGGCACCAGGGGATTTGGTTTTAAGGAAGGTTTTGGGTACTGCAAAAACCCAGCGTGGGGAAAATTAGGGCCCAACTGGGAAGGGCCATATCGCATAACCTCAGTGGCTGGGATAAGGGCTTATTGTTTTGAAGATCTAGATGAAAATGTTGTACCACATCCTTAGAAAGTAAATAACTTGCGAAGGTATTATTATTAATGAAGGTCTTTTCTGTTATATATCGCTTATTACTTCATGCATTACATTTCTTATTATGGTTAAATATCAAACAGAACCTTGGTTATGCCTGACTCCTCGGACCATATACCTTGGATAAATTGATATTTTTCATCATTTTTCTAAGTGATAAACAGAACTTTAGTTATGTCTGGTTCCTCGGACCATCTACTTTGGGTAAATTAACATTTCAAGTTATTCTTCAAAGTATCAAACAAAACATTGGTCATGCCTGGCTCCTCGGACCGTATACCTTGGATAAATTGATATTTTTCATCATTTTTCTAAGTATTAAACAGATCCTTAGTTATGTCTAGTTCCTCAAACCATTTACTTTAGATAAATTAACACTTTAAGTTATTCTTCAAAGTATCAAACAGAACCTTGGTCATGTCTGGCTCCTTAAACCGCATACTTTGGATAAATTGATATTTTTCATCATTTTTCTAAGTGTTAAATAGAACTTTAGTTATGTCTAGTTCCTCGGACCATCTACTTTGGGTAAATTAACACTTCAAGTTATTCTTCAAAGTATCAAATAGAACCTTGGTCGTACTTGGTTCCTCAGACCACATACCTCTGATAAATTGATATTTTTTTCATCATTTTTTTAAGTATTAAACAGAACCTTAGTTATGTCTAGTTCCTCAGCCCCTCTACTTTGGGTAAATTAACACTTCAAGTTACTCTTCAAAGTATCAAACAGAGCCTTGATCATGCTTGGCTCCTCAGACCATATACCTCAAATAAATTGATATTTTTTCATCATTTTTCTAAGTGTTAAACAGAACTTTAGTTATGTCTGGTTCCTCGGACTAACTACTTTGGGTAAATAACCACTTCATGTCAGTTTTCAAAATATCAAACAGAACCTTGGTCATGCCTGACTCTTCAGATCACATACCTCGGATGAATTGATATTTTTTTCATCATTTTTCTAAGTGTTAAACAGAACCTTAGTTATGTCTAGTTCCTCGAACCATCTACTTCGGGTAAATTAACACTTCAAGTTATTTTTCAAAGTATCAAATAGAACCTTGGTCATGACTGGATCCTCGGACCACCTACCTTAGGTAAATTGATATTTTTTAATATTTTTCTAAGTGTTGAAAATGAACTTGGTTATGTTTGGCTCCTCGGATCACATACCTTGAAGATTCCCACAACAGTGATCTAAACAAGTGGAAGTTAATGAGCATTACTTAAAGTATTAGTGAGTATATCAAAAATATTTGTTGTCTGATCAATATCTGATTACTTCCTCAAGATCATTAGGTTTATGGGGAATGATGTGGATGATTGCTCTATTGTGATGTATGGATTTTGAAGTTAAAAGTGTGTTTTACTAATGTTGTTGACTTAGTAATTTTTGATTCTGTTGATTAATTAGGAAGGTATTATCCCTTATGCATATAACAAAGTGGGGCATATCTCATTGTCCTGCTAATTCAGTACTAAGTAAAACAGAAACTATACAAAGAAAATATACAAACATCATAAATATGAAAGAATGACTTGCCATTTTCATTAATTTAAACCTTAGGAAAAGGCAATTTACTCACAGGAGATCAAATTACATTTAAAAAAAAAAAAACTACTAAGTCTAAAAGAAGGAATAGACAAGGACAAATTAGGACTTCATCTTTATCACAAGCTTGTCCTTGGAAGTCTTTAGAGGCTGGTTAGGAGCTGTGTTGGTAGAAGCAGAACATTTACCCTTTGAGTCCTCCTTGATGGTGACAGGAAGGGTCGCCAAGACAATCTCCATGGGCTGGGTGGATTCCTTCTCCTTGGCAGGCTCCTTGGGGGCAATAGGGAGTTGGGTAGCATCATGGGTCATTTCTTTGGTTGTTTCAATTGGTTTCCTGGTAGCCTCAGACTGCTCAGCTTCCTCAGATGGATGGCCAAAAGAAGGAAGGGCTTTGGCTTGGCTGTCCTTTCCAGCATCTGCTTCTTAGGAGGCAGTATCAGCCTTAAGGATGGATGAGCTAGTAGCCCAGATGGCTGGAGGATAGTACACATTTTCTGCCTTTTAGAGGGAAGAATAGGCATTAACCCCAACCTGGTTAAGTGCCTTATTCCACACCTGGAGGCAGTAGTATCTACATACCTCCAAGACCTCCAACCTAAGGTTTTCCTCGGTTTCAGTCACCCCAACATCATACTCATCCTGCTCAGCCTGGTCCCTTACCTTCTCAGCTTCCTCCTTAGCTTTTTCGGCTTCATCCCTGACTTTGTTAGCTTCTTCCTTATCCTTCTCAAACTCCCTCATATTCTTGTTGAAGGCCTCTATTTGTTTCTTCACTACTACGTAGTCTTCCTCAATTTGGCGAAGCTGGAGGCGTTGGGTCTTCGCCTGCCTCTCAGCCACCCTTAGAGCGACCTCAGTGCTCTTTTTCTCACTTTCTACCAAGTTTAACTTGGCGCTGACCTCATGCAACTTTTTCTCTGTCATCTCAAAAGTCTTCAAGGTAGCAACGCGCCTGGCCTCCTCGTCCTTCATCATCCTATGCATGCTGATGATTATTTCCTCAACCCTATGAGCAGCCTAGATGACCTTTTTCCCAGAAATAAAAAGGAGTAATGAAACATATTCGGGTAAAAAAAATTAAGTATAAAAAAAAAAAAAACAAAACAAAAAAATGATGATGAATGAATGAAAATTGAAGAAAAGTTAGATGGTAATCTCACCAGAGTGAGTTCCTTCTTCAGTGTAAGGAAGACCTTATGCATCTGCCACACAAGCAGCTGTTCCCAAATCAAAACTTCTGATGGAGGCATCGGCAATTACAACAACTCCATCTAAAACCATCGTCGGGGCCCAGGCCGGGGCAGATGTTGGGGCCTGAATCTCAACCCTCCTCTCCAAGGCCGTCTGGGACGTCCGAGCCTGCTTGGCTCCCTTTTGGGGATCGACTTCATGGGAGGATGACTGTTTCCTCCCTCCACCACCTCCTTGCCCTTAGGCTGATCCCTTTTCCTTTTGTGATCAGTCTAGTCAGTGCGTTGGGGGTAGGTGGATAGAAGGAAGGGAAGTTTAGGCTGGATGGACTTTCCTTGCTCCTGACCCTTAGAGGAGGAAAGTTTGGCCTAGATGGTCTTCCCTGGCTTTTGACCCGCCACTTAAGACTCCATCAGGTCTCAGAGGCTTTATCTGCCTCTGCGTTGGATCAGCATTGTGCCCAACTGGTGGGTTCTTCTTACGGCTGGCTTACTTGTTCTGGGGATGTGAGCCCGAGGTCACCGGCTGGACTCCCTGGGGAAGAAGGTAAGTTTAAGATGTCAAATTCGTCCTCAGAGTCTAAGATGTCAACTATGTCCTCCTCTCCCTTAATGATGGGTTGGTAGGAGATAGCTTCATCGGTAGTGTGTTGAAGTGGAAAAGCTATTGTAGGAATGCCTTTTGGGATAGGTTGGGTGGTAAGAGTGCCTTCTAGAAAGGGAACACCCTCAGGAAGGAGAAAACCCAGAACGACAATGCTTATCCGGTGCAGGCGGGGGTTGCTGGCCCTTATAACGCACTTCGGCGCCTAGAAGCTCTTGGATATGGGTGTATATCCAAGAATCAGATGTGCCACTTTGAGCTGACCATCATTATGGACGAACACCTCGGCCTTCAGGATCTTGTCCAAACTCGGCTGGTTGGTGAGATCGAAGTTTGGAATAGCGACACATTTATCTGCAAAATCATCAACAAAAATCAGTGTGAGTCAAAGGAGCGTTCATATACAGATACAAAAAAAAAAAAAAAAGGAACAAAGGGGTATGAAATAATTAACCTAACCCTGGAGCCCACCTGGTTTTCCCTCTCTCGTCGGGCAGGAGAGGCCATTATGCCACTCCCCAGATATGATCAGAAGTCCTTGTTTAGGCCTTTGTTGGAATCGAGGAGGCATTGGATAAGCCTAACCTCAGGGAACCTAAACTTTAGGTAGTACCCTTGCTCTTTTAGGTGGTGGAGATTATAGATCCAATTGAGATCATGGTGGGTAAGTCTTAACCCCATTCTCTCGTTAAGTGCGTCTATACAGCCTAAAATTCTAAACATATTTAGGGCACACTGGGTAGGAGTTAACCAGTGAGCCCTAAGGTAATCCCTAGTGATTGTGCCCATGGGGATTCTCACCCCTCCCTCTATAAAGGCGATCATCGGGATTACTACTTCTCCCTCCCGCCTTTTCTCATGTCATTCCCCCAACTTACAATATCTCATGGACACTCAGGGCAAGATCTTATACAGAGCTTTAAACTCCTCTATTTTCTCCTCAGAATCTACTAGCGAGGTGAATCTACCCATTTTCAAGGGAGTTATTAAAAGATAAAGAGATGAAAGAAGATCTGAGGAGTAAAAGACATAGAAGAGGGAGAAGTAGATGAAAAGAAAATAAGTGAAAGAATTTATGAAGACTTACACAAGAAAGAAAACTCTCCTGGGACTAACTCTTGGTAATTGTGAAGGCACAAGTGGAGTAAGTAAGTTTGCAGGTTCAGTGTATGAGTGCAAAAGTGAGATAAAGGATTAATTTGGATGGTATTTATATCAAATAAGAGTTACAAGCGGGAAAATTCCCGCCTAAGTTCCAGCAAAACCCACAACCATTGGATCTGCATCACGCCATAGAACGTGGGGGACATAAAGCCGTAGAAATTTAACGAGGGAGCGTCTCGTAAGCCGATGCATCAAGAGCGTGCCTCGGGCAGTTAAAAAGGCACTTGCGTAGTCAGAGATGATGTATGATGGGCACAGACAGGGACGGACCCAGGATTTCAAGTTGGGGGGGCCGGAGATAAGCGAAAAAAATTTTTCAAATACGCATCTATATAGTATTAATAAACTATCAATCAAGATCAACTTTTTGAAATTGTGTTTGAGAGATACGGTTATTTTTCGGAATTGGGATATCGGCATTTTCTAGAATTGGGGAATGATACATTAAATTATAAAGACAATTTTCTATATACTAACTAAAGACAAATGCTAAAATCTAGGTATTATGCATGATACATTTAATTATAAATTTAGTATTTCTCACTTCTTTTCAATTTATAAATTTATCTAATTTAATATTATGAGTTAACAATAGGCGCAAATGAATCACTATTATTTTCTTAAATTTGTTTGACAATTTTCTATATTATATTTATATGATTTGTTTTTTCTTTTGTCTTTGGTCTTCGCCTTTTTTTATCTTTGTCTTTGTGTCTCCATATTTACTGACCCAATACACTATAAATTATAAATTTATTCTGCACTACTAACAAAAACTTTTCTTAACTTTACCATCTTTTTTTTTTTTCTGTCACTTTTCTTTATTGTTGCCCAACAACCAGTCAACAAAGAACAAAGAAACAAACACTACACTAATATATTCTCTAATCTTTACAAACTCTACTCTCTCTATCTCTCTTATCTATATAATAAAAAAAAAAAAGAGTCACAAACACAGAGTCACAAAGCCAAAAAAATAAAAACACCACAGGCAGTCAGGGCAGTCAGGTACATATTCAATTCACGATCACGAAATCACCAACATCAGTTCATCAATGATCAGTAAAAACACAAACACCACAAGTCCACAAGCATAGATTTTTAGATTCTGAGATTCACCAACATTATATTAGGTTTTGAAGAAAAGGATAGATTAAATACCTGTGAACTGTGAAGGCTGGAGCAGTGGAGCAACAAAGCTGGGCTAGGCAGTGCAGATCGAGCAACCAGCGACGGTGGCAAGATGGGTCTCCGGTTTGGGTATGCGACAGCTGATGGCGGTGTGGGTACTAGGTAGCAAGATGGGTCTCTCTCGCGTCACACATGGGCGGCGGCATCACGGTGTCATGGCATAGGTAGCATCGTAGCAAAATGAGTCTCTCTCAATTTCTCAGTTTCTTTGTCTCACCTCTCCCTTAACTTTCTTTTCTTTTTTTCCTTTGTGTCTAGCTTTTCCGTTTGGTTTTGGAGTGTTATTGACTGCTAGTTTTTTTCTTTTCTTTTTTCCTTTTTACATTTTTTTAAAGGTTTTCATGGGCTCTTGAAAACTCCCGGGCTGGCCGGCTGGGGGGGCTTGAGCAAAATACCAACAAGGGCCCAAGCTAAAAACAAGGGGGCCTATGCCCTTTTTTTTTTTTGAAAATTTTACATACTTTTTTTTTTTTTTGGGGCCCAAGGGGGGCCCAGGCCCCCACCTGGGTCCGTCCTTAGGCATAGAGTGATTATGGTGGCATCGAGATCCTCCTTACTTACTTAGGAGCCAAAAAGAAGAATCTCGAGGGGCTATTGTGGGGGAGATAGGTCCACGAATACGTATATATGTATTGGGCTGGAGACCCAATCTGAGAACGTTAAGCAGTTCGAGGCTTGGTAAATATCTTACTAACGGTCCATGTTGGTATATAAAGAGGTAAAGTCTGATCATGATCATCTGAGATAGTGGTTCGAGGAGGAATATTTCCTCGGCTCAACTAAGCGGAGGTTGGAATGTATTGTCTGCCGTCTAGAGGCAACGTCCTATGGGACTCTGTTGATAAGGATATACACCACAAGAGTATAGGACAAAGGAAAACCATGAAATATCTGAAGGGAAAGCTGCTACCACCGCATTAAATGCTCTACAACTAACTCTCTAGCCGCATTAATAAAGAAGTGATGCCTGAGTAGCATGGCTCAGCCTTACAGCTATTTCCAAAGGCTTCAGGAAGGTGTTGATGGAACAAGTATCCAAACGAAAAAGCTAATCCATACGTGAAGGTTAGAGAGAGGAGGAAGAATGGTATAAAGGGCAAAAGAAACCCCTAGAACGGGCGAGGGGAGGAAGTAGAAAAAACGCTATAGACCAAAGAACAATATTTGTAATTTATCTTTAAGTGAGATATACAAAAGAATTAGCCTCCTTGGATTGAGTCTGAGGACGATTTTCCTTATATAAAATTGTTTCATTTTTACTTTTTGGTTATCTTAGCCCATTGCAATTGATAGACAAACTCATTAGAACCTAGATTTCAAACTCACTCTCTACAAATTTATTGTATTGGGCTTTTTGGGCCTATTCCCCTCATGTTTTTTGGCTTAGGTGCAAATTGCAACCTTACAGTCTTAAAGGAACTGATAGTAGTGTATATTCAAAATTGCCTAACTTTTTCTTTTAGAACCAATGACCTAACTCTTAGATACATAACGCAATAGCCATATATCCAATAGTCATATATATTACTTATATATGACTATTATTAAGCCAAATGATATAATTTAATTAATTTTATTTATTATAATGAATTTTATTTGTTACAATGTTTCAAAAGGGAAAATCATAATAAAGTAATCAAGAATGGTTGTTGAGGAAAAAATAATTCACATTTGGGTTTTCTTTGTATATGAACAAATATATTGGTATATTTATAATTTTATACATCATGAAGCATATCCGGGGATATTTGTTGACTAGCACAGTGAGGGGATAAAATATAGTAAGTTAACATGGATATGAAAGGTATTTTCAAACTAGCATATCGAGTTTTAAATACTTGCTTCCTACTTGCTGAGTTGGACACATTTAGGCCACATAGATCTCGAGTTTTTACTCTCAATTTCAAAATACACAGAAGAAAGAACTACAAACCCAGAAAAAGAAGAAAACTTAGAAGAAAGGAAGAAGAAAGAAGGAAACCTAGCAGAAAGAAAGAAGAAAGAAGGAAATCCAGTAGAAAGAAAGAAAGAAGAAGAAGATCCATAGCAAAGAAGAAGACCCACGGCACACACAAACCCAGTCTCCATCAAGCACATCCCAATTGTCGATCTACAATATAATTCACGATCCCATCACCGAGCAAACAATCTGAACAAATTACACACAACTCATAAAGATGTGAATGATTTGAAAGAAAAAACTATGGAAGAGAGATGAAATTGAATGAGATTTGAGAGGTTACAGATCGTTTTGTTTAGGTCTTCTTCTTCTTTTTTTCTTCTTCTCCGTGGATCTCTTCCTTTTCTTGAACAGTCAGTACGCACTAGAACTCAAGTTCCACGTCACTGAGTCAGAAGTCTAGAACTCAAGTTTTTAAAACTCGATTTGCTATTGAACTCGAGTTTTAAAAACTCGAGATGCTAGTTTTCCACTTTCTGTCGCAACTTGTCAACTAACAAAATTCTTCTAGTAATAAAGTTAAATGGAAAAAAAAATTGAGCTTCTCCACTCCCAAGTCCAGCCACCTACCCACGTGATACCACATTCCAATGCTTTTGCCTTTTTTTATTTCCAAGTCTCATTTAGTCATCTCAATGTACCAGTTTGAAAACTCTACAGACTTACAAAGTAAAGATGCAAGCCATGAAGAACCAAGAGGAATGCTTCTTCGTCCATCCCAAACCACAGTTGAATTCTTTCTTCTTCTACTTTTTTTTCCCTCGCAAGTCATTTAGTAGCAAATCTAAAGTTTTATGTTGGATCATTGATGTGAGGAAAAATAAACACGAAATGAAATTAAGAACATTGATTTGAAAACACGAAGTGTCTTGCCATTGCCACTGTGGCATCAAGGTAGAGTTGAGGAAGAAAGAGACAATAGAGTTTGTGGACCAAAGGAGGTGGACTTTTTAAAAACAAATTGGAGGAAGCTAATGTAGAGAATGGCAAAGAGAGATTAGAGAAGATTTTCAAAGTTGAGAGCTTGCGGGTTTGATTTTTGTGGAAAAAATTTCAGGTTTTAGTTTTTTTTTTTTTTTTTTAATCTGAAATTTCTGGGTTAGAAATAGTTTTTTTTCTTTTTCTTTTTATAATGTTGATGCGTAAAAACATGGGAGTTTTAAAAAATTTCAAAACTAAGTCAAAGGGCTTTGGTTATATATATATATATATATATATAGATTAACGTTAATTTTTTTTAGGTCCATAGGGTTATAGATATATTTAGGCCTAATTAATATCAGGGCGGGCTCCCCTCCCGTTATAGTGTCTCCAATTTTCTCATGTTTTTACACCAATGAAAGACACGTGGCAAGCAACAAATGCTAAGGTTATCAATAAGCCACATAATTTTCTCTCTCTTTAAATTTTTTGGGTTTGCTTCAATCACCTGTTACGAAAAATGATCTTTCAAAATCATATTTTGTTGGTTTCCACTATCACAAAATGATCAACCACTCCAAACCCATATACAAGAAGCTTAAGAACTCTTTCAAGAGCTTCAAAGTTTGATGGGAACAACTTTTGATGGAGAACAAAGCAATGGAATTAGGTCTTTGATTTGGGTTTTATTACTTGTGATTTGAATGTGAAGAGAAAGGCCAATTAATTGGATAAATGAATAAAAAAAAAAAGGAATAAAAGATTAAAGAAGAATATCATGGCTGCTTTCAAAGCTTTGAAGAAGGAGAGGAAGCTTCCATGGCTGATTCTTTCACAACTTTCAAAGCATATTCAGAAGTCTCATGCCAAACCCACAACCCGTCGGAGCTCCCATGGCCAGAAATCCATATCAAGCCCAATGTCTCACCTCCCCAAGCTCGCCGGAGGACCTTAATTTCACACGCCTCCGCCAGAAGGAGCCTCAATGCTTATAGCGGCATAGCCATGAAACCCATCGTGTCAATCCAAACAGCAAAGGTTTCTTGTTTTTCTATGTCAATTTTAGTTGTGAAACCCACAGTTTTAGCCCAAACCCATTGCCATCAAGTTCCGATCTGCCAATCTGGACGCATCTGATGCTTAAGGTAGGTGAGCTCCGTTAGAGTGGGGATGTTGGAGAAAGATGCAAAGAAGAAAGAAAGACAAAAAAATTGGGATTTTTTTTTTTCAAAATAACATTAAAACTCAAACAATTTCATTAGTTAGCATGTTTTCAAAATTATTTAGCAAACTAACATCTTGAGGGATTTTTTTTTTCAAAATAATTACAAAAGCCAAATAATTTTGTTAGTTATCAATGTTTTCAAACTATTTAAGAAAGTAACAACTCGATTCTGGGAGACTCGATTTGACTGTAGCAAATCGAGTCTCAAATACTCGATTTCCATGAGGTGTGTGGCCGACGTGGATTAAGAAAATCCACGTGGAACTCGAGTCTCTAAGACTTTAGTTACTTACAGAGCCAAATTCAAGTGCACATCCAAAGCTTACGACGTTCTCAGCAACCCCCAAAAGCATTAGATTTACAATCTCTATGGTGAGGAAGCTCTCAAGTCCGGTCAAATCCCACCACCCCAACCTTCTTCTTCTTCTTCTTCTTCTTCTTCTTCTTCTTCTTCTTCGCGTGTCCATCACCACCATTTTTACAATGGCCAGCACCACCACAATCCAACATCGTTTTGGTTCAACCCACGTGATGTAGAGGATATTTATGCTGAGATTTTTGGATCTGAGAGTAATGGCGGAGCTGGCCATAGTTCGATTGAGAAAACACGAACCCATAACAGTTTTTTCTCTGATTGAGATCATGATTTAGGTTTAGGATTTTGAGAAATGGGTTTGGGATTTTAGGAAATGGATTTAGATGAGGGGTTTGGATTTTTGCTCCAATTGAGATCGTGATTTGGGTTTGGGATTTTGAGAAATGGATATAGATGAAGAAGGAAGCACTGTCTTGGGTTTTTGGGGGCTTGGAAGAAGGGAGTGGGACGACAGATGGAGAAAAAAGAAAAAAAAAAAAAAGAAAGAGAAAAAGAACGAAGGAAGAAGATGGTGAATAGGAAATCGAGTCTTTAAGACTCAAGTTCCGCGTGGATCTTTTACTCCACCTCAGCCTTGCCAGCACACAAAAATCAAGTCTCTTAATTTCGATTTGCTATAGTGAAGTAAAGTCTCACAGTCTCAGTTGTTAGTTTCCTAAATAGTTTGGAAACGTTGCTAACTAACAAAATTGTCTGGCTTTTGTAGTTATTTTGAAACAAAAAATCCCATCTTGAGGGTAAGGAACTTAATTTTGTAGCACTAAATCGAGCATTATAGACTCGAGTTCTACGTGTGGAAACCGACCATTACGGACTCGAGTTCCATTAAAAGATCAAACGAAGCCACAATGAGAAAACGTATACGAAGAACCAGAAGGAAGAACCCAGAAACCCAGACCAATGAAGAAGAAAAACAAACAAGAAACACGAAGATCCGAAGAAACCAAACAAGAAACACGAAGAAACAACAAAATCAGATCTTCCTAACCTAAATCATTCGGCTCAAACTAAACCCAATCAGCAACGGCGAAGGTTCCAGCAGCTACAACGAAGCTCCTTTTTCCTCTAATTCCTTAATGGGTCATTCATTCTTCTCTATGTAACTCATTTTCTTCTCTGGAAAGGGGTTTGATGATGTTCAGTTGGACATCTCAAGGAAATCGAGCCTTGAAGACTCAAGTTCCATGGAACTCGAGTTCTTCACACTCGATTTACCACAACAAAATCAACTCCATTGTGCTCGAAATGTTAGTTTGCTAAATTGTTTTGAAAACATGCTGACTAAAGAAATTGTTTGAGATTCAATGTTATTTTGAAAAAAATTCCCAAAAAATTGAGAGAAAAAAGTGGTATTTGACGTGTGATTTTTCTAACCTTAGGATTGCTTGCTACGTGTCTTTCATTAGTGTAAAAAACATGAGAAAACTAGAGGTGTTATAATGGGAGGGGAGCCCAGCCCATTAATATCAACCTAAATAGTATAAATAAGCCCAATATTGATTGACCCACTTTGAGAATAAGCCCCTCCAAGAGATTCAAGCCTTGAATCACAAACCAGGCATAGCGCCATCCTAGATCCAAATGCCGAGGACCCCATCTAAGGTCTAATCGAGCTTTAAAGGCAGAATTCTAAAAAGCATGAGGTTTTATGAGGAAGCTTTTTGAAGCTTCTTGATGATTTTACAGTAACCTTTGCATTAATGAAGACCACCTACCTGGCACCACTGCATTTAATGTAGAACGATAAGCCTGAACAGTAAAAGAAGCCCCAATAGTATCCTTTCATGATGAAAAAGTGAGAAAATAAGAGCTCGGTGGGACTGGAAGTTATCTAGATGGACAAGGACAACACATTCTAGAGAAGAAGATAGAGTTAATATAAGGAAGGATAAGTGCAAAGGAAAAGACACATAATACACGAGAGAAAGAGGAAATTACAAAAGAAGAGTATCTTTGTTCTTGAGAAAAACCCTTGTAACACAATCCATGATATGAAATGGCAAGAATTGAGTTTTACATGATTTTTACGTAACTATTTCTTATTCTCATTCAAATCTCCCATTATGGACTAATATTAGCCAATAATACAAATTAGTTGTGATCCTAACCTTGCTTGATTACCACTATATCCATAATTGAGTTTTTAGGACGAACAAAGTCCTAACATTTTATTCAAACACAAAGTTTGCAATTACTAACATGTTTCCATTTAAGGTTTACTCTTTTCCTCTTTTTTTTTTTTTTTAATAATGATAACTTTATATTTGACTCTTAAATTCTTTTCTTAGTATGACGTATCCACAAAATTTGTTGGATTGCATAGAGGCTAGGGCACATTGGAATATTGGATAAGTTCGGGTGAGAGACTTTACAAAAATAATTGTATGATTCAAGCCTCACATGAAGTGGTTGTTATCTAAGAAATCGTGTTAAAGATCTGTTTTGTAAAAGAAACTATATTTATCATTTGTGTAATTCTATGTGAGATTCAATTAACTGTTTTTTTTTAAATATAATTACTAATTTACTATTAGGTAAAAAATGTTATTGTTTTTGATTTTAAAGGCGGTTGCTAAATCTCGAATTTAAGCTATTTTTAACTTTTGTTAAGAATGTGTACTAAGAGCATTTGCAACAAAGGTGGTATAATTGCTATAATGCTATTTTAGCAACTATAACACTAAAATGCAGGCTACAACAAAAGTGCTATACTTAAAAAAAATAGCAATGCAACTACAGTAAATTTTCATCTTTGACAACTTAATGTAGCTACAAACTTATAATAAAAACTAAAATTTTATTTCTTCTCTCTCTTCTTTTCCTTAAAAAAATATTTTTCTTTTCTCTCTCTTTCTTCTCTATTCAGTGCCATTTCTCTCTCTTCCTCTCTTCTTCTCCTCTCATCTAAGTCGTTTCTCTCTCCTTATTCTCTCTCTCTCTCTCTCTCTCTCTCTCCTTCTTCTCATTGGTGGATTGTGGTTGAGGTTTGGTTTGATTTTGTGTTGAATCGTGAATGACCAATCAAATCTTATAATGGCAGCATGACTGTGGTGGGTTGGCTCCCTTTCTCTTCATCAGTTTCTCTCTCTAGATCGAATCCAAGCTCAAATGACCTGTTGATTTTTCAGTTTGAGTTGATTTGGTGGGTTTGGTTGTGATGGTGCAACGGCGGCGGGTTAGCCATGGTGGGTTGACCCTCTCTTTCTCTTTGTCTTTCTCTCTTTAGCTCTCTCTCTAAATTTAATCCAAACTTTACTAATCTGACAGTTTTCAGTTTTTGCTGGGTTTTGGTTGATATGGTGGGTTTAGGTTGTGATTTGGTTTTGAGTTTGTGATTGGGTTTTGATTTGGGTTGAGGTTATAGGTGGTGATGGCAGTGACAGTGGGTGTGGGTAGTGGTGGCTAGTGGCAGTGAGTGTGGGCAGTGGTAGTGTATTTCATTTTTGCAATGGTTTTTGGATGGTGGGTTTCTAATGGTGAGTGGTGACTTGAGTTTTTTGGTGGTGGTGGTGGTGGTGGTGGTGGTGGTGGCTATGAGTGGTGGGTTGGTTAATTTTGTTTAGGAGAAGAGACATACACATGGAGAAAGAGAGAGGAAGAGATTCATAATGAGAATAAAAAATAATTTAAAAATAATATTTTAATGAAGTGGTAAAAAGTATAAAACCTTTGATGTTAGGTATATTAGAAAGTGGGGTGTTAAAATAGATAAAGTAATGTTTCGAGTTATTAAAAATTATATTTTTTAGCGACCTTACTGTGAATGCTTAAGTGGCTAAATTTTAGGATTAAAAGTAATTTGATAACTCTCATAAATAAATCAGAATTATCTTTTAAAAAAATTGATAACTAATTATGGAAAGAAGTGTAAATAAAAATTTGGATACACCAATCATTTTAAATGATGTGTTATTTTTCTATACTTCACCTAAAAAATAAAAAAAGATAGCATGTTCCTAGATGCTTTTTTATTTTATTTTTAAAGGTTAATAATTTTCATTCATCATTTATCAAAGTTGCTACATTTTCCAATCACAAAAATACATAGGAGTATGATGAGATTTATGCATTTATGAGTGAAATAATTTTTATGTATAAATATCATTAACGGTGAACAAAAAAATCTAACCAACTCCAACTCGTCTATAGGAGGCGTCCAGAACAGAATGGACATCCCGCATAGGAAGGTCGTCCATAGAAGGACGACCATCCATGGGAACGAGGTACGTTCACCGGGAGGGCTCACGGACGATCCCTTAATGCTTTGGGAATTCTCAAGTGTGGATAAACCTACAAGAGCTGGCGATGAAACCACACGTTATTATCCTATAGCATGAGTAAGATCCAGGTTCATTGCTCCAACTCCTTATTGAATACTTAACTTCCAAACAGTTATATAAGAAAATATATAACTTCTATAGCGGTTATGGAAGTTATCCTTGGACCCTCTGACCTCCTCAAAGACAGAGGAAGTTACAAATCTAATAACTGTTTCTGGGGCGCACTATATAAACTCCCATTCAGACCAGATAAAGGTGCGTTTTTGAACAATTCCTAAAAAGTTGGAACTCCAGAACTTGAGAGAGAAACAAACTTTGGCATTGGAGGGTTCTTGGTCAATCCACCCCAGTCACCTTTGATCATTTCTTTCTTTTTTAGGCCTTTAAAACAGTCGCTAGCCCATTGAAGCCTGAAGCATCCAGTCTACTGATTTTCTTCGCATCATCAGTAGGCACCGTCTGTGGGAAAAAACTAATTTTTGATTACTTGTGTTTCACGGTTTGACTTTCCCGAACAAAAGGCTGTTTGGTTCGGACAAGATCAAGCGCTACTGGCCTAGACTACCAAGAGAGTAGGGATGCTTCTAGTAATCCCCAAGTGATCGTCAGTCAGCCCTTATCATGCAATCGCCTTCCATTCAACATATACAGTCCATGGCTGCCGCCATGGCGGAACTAACCTGTCAGAACCAAGAGTTGACTAGGGAGATTAGTCTAAGGAGGCAACACCATGAATGACATGCAGAAGAGCAAGCTCAAAGTAACGAAGGTAGAGGAGAAAATGTTGAGCCCAAGAACCATTCAAGGGGTACCGCTTCAAGAAGGGTGCCGCACTTTGAGAGGGAGATGGACCAGATGAGAAAAACTATGGATGAAATGAGGGAGAACATGAGAAGGGCAAACCCCATGGATAACTTAATACACCGATCAGACTCTCCTTTCATGGCTTCCATTAATAGTCATCCCTTTCCCCCAAAGTTCAAGATGCCTTTCTTAGATTCATATGATGGAACGCATGATCCATGTGATCATATCACCACCTTCAAAACTACCATACCCCTTCAGGGGGTTCAGGACGAGATTATGTGCAAAGCATTCCCTACCACGTTTTAGGGGCCAGTGCGGGCATGGTTTAGCAAGATACCCCCCAAACATTGTGGGCTCATTTGAAGGGTTGAGTAAGTTGTTTGTCAACAATTTTATTGGAGGACAACGCCACAAGCGTTCCTCTTTCAGTTTGCTAACTATAGAACAAGGGAAAAATGAGAGTTTACGGTCCTTCATTACCCTGTTCAACAGAGAAGCCTTGATAGTGAACGAGATGGACGGCAAGTTGCTATTAGCCGCCTTCCACAATGGGGTCAACTTTGACTTATTCATTCTTAAACTTTACAAGTAAGAGCCACAAGCCATGGCTGAACTCGTCCATTCAGCTTAAAATTTTATGAATGCGGAGGATGCAATCATAGCCAAGAAGAGGAAAAGAGCAAAGCAAATGGAAGCAGATATCCCACGTTGTCCTGACTAGGGTCCTTGTCCAAAGAAGGCTCGGGCAGGAGAGAAAAAATATAAAGACAGCAAGAAGGCGAGTTCTTCAACGAGGAATCAGCAATGCACTCCCTTGAATACGCCACTTGAGCAAGTGCTTATGCAAATCAAGGATGACTCGTCCTTGAAGTGGCTAGAGAAAATGAAAGAAGATCCTAACAAGTGCAATAGAAACAAGTATTGTTGCTTCCACATAGACCATGGGCATGACGGGACGAGTGTTTTGATTTAAAGTAGCAGATAGAGCATCTCATCAGGCAAGGAAAGTTGAAGAATTTCCTTAGACGAAACCACAAGTACAAGAAGATGAAGGCAAAGGTGGATGAGTCGTCATGACCTCCACTAGGGGAAATAAGAGTTATTATAGGAGGAATTTCAATAGGTCAGTCATACGAGTCACGGAAGACATACCTAAAGGTAGCGCAAAACGTCCAACTGTCAAGACTATCTCCGAGGACGAGGGGAGCTGACGAGCAAGCCATTACGTTCATGGATGAGGATGCTAGAAGAGTTCACCACCCACATGACAACACGATCGTCATTACTTTGCTCATTGTTTATTATACGATTAGAAAAGTGTTGGTAGACAATGGCAACTCAGCAAACATCTTGTGTTACCCCTTCTTTCAACAAATGAGGCTAGGACGAGATCAGCTTTGTCTAGTAAATTCAACCTTGGTAGGATTTGGAGGGATGAAAATGCAATCTGTGGGCACCATTACATTGCTTGTAGTAGTCGGGGCATATCCGCAACATATAACCAAAGAGGTAAACTTCCTTATTGTTGATTATCTATCATCATACAATGCTATCATTGGGAGGCCGACTCTAAATAGTTGGAAGGCGGTAACTTCTACCTGTCATTTGTTTGTTAAGTTTCCGACTGAGTATGGAGTGGGTCAAGTATAAGGAGATCAATTAGCCGTCAAAGAATGCTATTTAGCCGTGTTGGTTATGGACAAGCAGGTACAAACGATGAACATAGATGAAAGAAGGATTACTGTAGAGCCCACCGAAGTACTAGAAGATATTCCTTTGGACGAGAACAATCCCGAGAAGTTCACTAGAATTGAGGCGAGTATGGAAAAGAGGACAAAGCAAACCTTGGTCCAGTTTTTGAAGAAAACCCTTAATGTGCGTACATGGAGTCATAAGGATATGCCAGGTATTGACCCAAGTATCATTACTCATCGTCTAAACTCGTATCCTTCATCCAAGCCTGTACGACAAAAGAAAAGAGTTTTTGCTCCTAAATAAGATGTGACCATCAAAGAGGAAGTCTAGAAGTTAACGACAGCAAAATTTATCCGGGAAGTCTATTATCCAGATTGATCAGCTAATGTGGCTATGGTCAAGAAAGCTAATAGCAAATGGAGGATATGCGTAGACTTCACTGATTAAAACAAGGCTTGCCCCAAGGACAGTTATCTGTTGCCACGCATTGACCAGCTGGTGGATTTGACTGCGGATCATAAATTGCTGAGTTTCATAGACGCTTTTCCAAGCTATAATCAAATAAGGATGGAAGAGGTGGATCAGAGAAGACTTCCTTCATTACTAGCCAAGGGTTATTTTGCTACAAGTTAATACTTTTTGGTTTAAAGAATGCGGGGGCAACTTACCAAAGACTTGTTAACCACATGTTTTATCCACAAATTGGACGAAATGTGGAGGTTTATGTAGATGACATGCTGGTAAAGATTTTGGACAAGGAAAAGCATCTGGACGACCTTCAAGAAACCTTTGATATACTTAGGTGGTATAACATGAAGTTGAATCCAAGCAAATGTGTTTTTAGAGTTTCGTCAAGAAATTTTTTAGGGTTCATGGTTTCACATAGGGGAATTGAGGCAAATCCCAAAAAAATCCAGGCGATACTAAATATGGAGCCACCGAAAAATATCAAAGAAGTCCAATCTCTCACCGGACGGGTTGCCACCCTTAACAGGTTTGTTTCAAAAGCTACTTACAAGTATTTGCCATTTTTTAAGATTCTTAGAAAAGCATTTGAGTGGACGGACAAGTGTCAGAAGGCCTTCCAAGACCTCAAGACTTACCTTACCACAGCACCTCTATTGAGCCTATCCGTACCTAGTGAAGAACTATATTTGTACTTGGCAGTGTCCCCACACACAGTGAACTCGGCACTGATTAGAGAAGAATGACGGATTCAGAAGCCCGTTTATTATACAAGCAGGGCGCTAAAAGGAGCAGAAGGACGATATTCAATGATGGAGAAGCTAGCCTTTACTATAGTTATGGCTTCTAAGAAGCTAAGGCATTATTTTTAAACTCATATTATCAACGTCCTGACAGATCATCCCCTAAAGAAGGCAATGAATAAGTTGGAAGCCGCAGGACGACTAATCCAATGGGTCGTATAGCTTAGTGAGTTTGATGTCAGGTACCAGTTAAGGAGCGCAATAAAAGCACAAGCATTGGCAAACTTCATTGTGGAGTTCACTCCCGGTCAGGACGAGCTAGATGAAGATGTAGGAGCTCAAAGGTGGGTTGTCAATGTAAATGGCTCGTCCACATTATACGCAGGAGGGATTTGAGTCATACTGAAGTCCCTAGAGGGAGACAAGTTGGAATAAGCAGTCTGTCTACAATACCAAACCACCAACAACGAAGCTGAGTATGAAACTCTCCTTAAAGGATTGGAATTGGCTAAGAATTTAGGGGCAGAGTCAGTAGTAGTTAAAGGAGATTCTTAAATGGTTATTAATCAAGTGCATGGAATGTGTGAAGCAAATGAAGATCGAATGAAGAAATACCTCAACAAAGTGAAGCGTTTCGTCTGAAAGTTTGAAGAAGCCAGTTTTGTCCAACTCCTGAGAGAGGAAAACATGGAAGTAGATGCCTTAGCGAGAGCAGTTTCGGCAAGAGGAATTATGGAGGAGTATGACAAAGTCCAATACATGCTGAGATTGACCTTCTAGAGATACAACGGATAGGAGGGAGAGAAAATTGGATGAATCCAATAATAGTCTATATTAAGGATGAAAGGCTTCAAGAAAACAAGGACGAGGCTAGAAAGTTGAGGGTCAGGGCTGCCAAGTACGTCCTTATAGATGAAGTACTGTACAAACGAGGCTTCTTTCAGCCTTACCTAAGGTGCCTAGCTCCGAACGAGTCAAACTATGTATTGCGAAAAGTCCATGAAGGAGCATATGGGAATTACTCGGGAGTGAGATCACTAGTCCACAAAGTTGTCTGTGCAGGCTACTACTAGCCAACTACTAAGCAGATGCTAAGGCTTATGTCAAGGTGTGTGACCAATGTCAGCGCTTCAGCAACATTTCGAGACAGCCCTCGGAGTACCTAACCCCAATGATGGCCCCATGGCCCTTTGCGCAATGGGACTGAATATCTTAGGTCATTTCCCGCTAAGAACCAGACAGATGAAATTTTTGGTAGTGGGCATTGCTTACTTTACCAAATGGGTGGAAGCCGAACCTTTTGCAAAAATTACTTAGCAAAATATTTTTTTTGTTTGGAAGAACATTGTATGTAGGTTCGGAGTACCTAGAGTACTAGTATCTGATAATGGACGATAGTTCTGTTAGGATATATGCCCTTAAATCCTATTGTATGATGCTATGTATGACATTATGTATGACTTAATGTTGTGTTTAATAAAGTTGTTTATTATTATCTAAAATAATGGTAACATGAATATTTGGACATTATCATATAGTCCATGAGATGCATAGTATGTGATTTATGTGAAAAGTCACAGAAGATATAAATCACAAGTTCTTTGTAAACTCAGAATTTATAGTTCGTAGTCGGTGATGAAATTGGGCATTTCATCTGCGAAGACTATAACGTATCAACTAAGATGATTTGTCTTGATCATGGAAGCGGTGACTTCTAGTTGATATGTTGATATGTTTTAAGAGTTAAGACATATTGAACTGGACCGCTGTGAGATTTATTATTCTCCTAATGACTGTCAAATGAATAATAAATCTCACGACTTCTATTTGCATGAACTCTTAATCCTGAGAGAATAATGGACTTGATCATGAGATGTAGGTTGCTTTGATATATCAGGAGTGAGATCTAAAGTGACGGTCAAAACCTCAGTATGTTGGGCAACCACATTTAGTGTTGATGGAACATATATTCTCAAGATGGAATTCATAGTCTCTTAATGGAGATACAAAATATTCCCTTGAGATAAGTTTAATGGGTTTGGTTATTCAGAGAGTTAGGCCTAACCACTTTGGTAAGAAATTACTAAAGTATATATTTATGAAATTGGATTTCATAAATATACGATGAATAACTTTAAAGGATTAAACCGGGTACTCAAGGATAAGTTGTAGTAATTTACAAAGTGGCAGTCTATATTTATGACTTTGTATTACTACGAATATTTTATGAAGGGGTTGCGTGTAAAATAAAGTCTTGGGATATAATTTATTAATAAGGCCTAGAGTGCAATTATATTTATATAGTGGTATTAAATATAATTAATGGTAACTTTGGACTTGTCAAGAGTTGACGGAAAAGCCCAAGGCCCATTGGAGCTAGTGTCTTATTGGTCCCTTTTGGTCCCATTCCAAGCCACACACTAAAGCCCAATTGGAAAGGCCCAATAGGCCAGCCCAATTAGATAATCAGTTAGTTATAAAGGGAGAAACATACAGAATTTTTTAACGTGATTTTTCGAAAAGAAAAATAAAGAGTGTGAGACACATTTTCATTCTCCCTTTGGAAACTGATTGAGAGACCACACATCTTGGGCGTAAAGTGGAATTGGAGTGAAGATTAAAAGTTTTCCCAAGTGCTTCTAATCTTTGTTTTGAAATTCTCCATACCAAGGTACGCTATCTTGTTCTTAAATTCTGAAATTCATAGAGTGCATGTTGTCAATCATGAATGAAATAGATCCTTGTTTGTTGCTTCCACTGTGTGTTTTGTATGAGATACAAAACCAGATTTTATCTAACAAGTTCGACAACGCACCTTTTAGAGATTTTTGTGAACAATTTGGAATCAAGAATCACTATTCCTTACCCTCCCACCCACAAGCAAACGGTCAAGCAGAAGTAGCAAATCGATCCTTTCTGAAAATCATCAAGACTCAACTTGAAGGGGTAAAAGGAATATAGCCAAATGAATTGCCAGGTGTTCTTTGGGCTTATAGGATGACTATGAGGACTCCAACAGGGGAACCCCTTTCAAGCTAGTCTACAGAAGTGAGGCAGTCAAACCTGTGAAAGTTCTTATGACTAAGCAATATGATGCCATGGTAAAACCCAGACATTTCAACATTGGGGACCATGTCCTTAAAAGGGTATCTTTGGCAACCAAGAATCCGGCTCATGGGAAGTTAGGACCCAATTAGGAAGGACTCTATAGGGTTATCAAATACAAGAGGCAGGGGTCACACTACTTGGAAGCTGTGGATGGACGGAAGCTAGAACATCCTTGAAATGTGGAGCATCTAAGGAGGTACTATCAGTAAAGGGTGAGCTTGGACGAGAATTACCATGGACGAGCTCCTGTGGACAAGGTTACAGCTATGTGGTCTACATGTTTACTCATATTTACTATTATTATGTATTTTAACTAATAAAAAGTGCATTAGTTTCTAACTTCTGTGCTGTCTAAGAACTAGTTTGTGAAGGACGGAGTTAAGTACTTGGTTTGTATAAGTATTTTCCCTAAGGCACTAGCCCCTAGGCATGTGCCATACTTGTGGACGATATTCATATTATAAGTATGGTTTGGGTTTCTAATGTATTTGATGCATAAATCTAATCTCCATAAGAACACCCACAAGAAGGCTAAAGCCTAAGACGAATGAAAATCTCTGGACGCAGGGATATAACGTTCGTAAGCTTTCCTAAAAATGAGGATAAAGTAAAGAAAAATAAGCGAAGGCATACTCATCCCATCAATGGACGAGAAAATCCATGCTCATCCAAAGGATGGGAAGAAACTGTAAATAAGCCAAGGCATACTCATCCAATCATTGGACGAGAAAACCCATGCTCGTCCAAAGGATGGGAAGAAACTGTAAGCATGACACCCAAGGGATGGACGAGAAAAAACATAGCATTTAAAATCCATGGACGAGCCTAGCCAAGACGCTCTCGTATTTTGGACGAGTAAGCGTGACATCCAAGGGATGGATGAGAAAAAAAAACAGCATTTCAATTCCATGGATGAACGCCTAGCCAAGATGCTCCCGTATTTTGGACTAGTAGAACACAAGAAACGTCTTGCCCAAAGACGTATGCCAATTGTCCAGCCCATGGACAAGGAAAAGAACTGACAAAATCGTTGATGCCATTCTCAAGACGAGTTTGTATTTCAAACTTCAAAGAATCGCAAACATGTTGAACATGAAGGAATGAAATATATAGACGAGCTAAAAACCACGAGTGGAACGGACCACTCAAAAACTAGTAACATGAATGGTATAAACAAAAAGATACACTCGTCCATACACTAATGTTCAATAATAGACAGAATGGAATTAAACATTTATAAGCCAAAGCTTTAAAGTGTAGACAACCACCATCTAAAAACCCTTATACAGTAAAAGCCCAAAAAGACAATTGTTTGATAACTCGTCCTAATTTCCTGGACGAGGCAAATGTACTTAAATAAATTTCAGGTTCTAGACTATGGACCTCTTAAAAAAAAGAAAGAAGAGAAAAGAGAACTAAAATAAATTTTCTCTGATACAAATTTTAACTGAGGGGCATCTCTGGTCTTAGGCTCGTCCTGGGCAGGCTGCGTGGTGGCATCGTCCTCAATGTTAACGTCTTTTGAGCTTATCTGGAGGAGGGAGCTGGCAGAGCGACCACGGTGAAGTTTGATGGGGCTAAAATCTACCTTAGGGAAGCGTTCAATGGCGTCCATGTGGAAATCTTCAAAGCCAGCAACATAATTCATGTCCAGGAGGTTAGTGAACTGGTTGGAAGTTTTGAATTCCTCCACAGCTACCTTTTTGGCGTCCTTGAGAAGGGTACTTAACTCATCATTCCTCTTCTAAAAATGATCAAGATGAGTGTCCTTTTCAACGATGTCAGCCTTCAGCTCCTAAACAAGATTCTTAAGCTCCTTAACCTTATCCTTAGCCTTGCCTACTACCTTAGCCCAACCTCTGTAATCGTCTTTAACCTGTTGTAGCTTAGTCTCAAGCTTAGCCCTCTCCTTATCTATTTCTGTGGCCTGCCTGGACGCTACGATGAACTTTGACATTGCTTGTGCAAACAATTAAAAGTCCTATTAAAAACAAAAAAAAATAGGCACAGTAGAATGATAGGCCGAGGTAAAAGATAAAGTAACATACCTTGAAGAGGTCATGAACAGCAGAGTGCCCAAACTCCTTCATGGACATATCATAGCAAGCAGCCACATCTTCCTTAGTCACATACTTTTCAAACCTCTTCCAAGCTAGGTCCTCGTTTTCAATCATGTTCATAGTAACCTTTGGAAGAGGCTGAGACGAAGTAGAATGACGGTCTTGGACGGGGTAGCGCCAGCAGGGTTAGGCACTTCCACGTCAAGGACTTGGACGAGTGGCATTTGAGAGACAGAAGGGGTAGTGCCTGGCTTAACAATTTCAGGCTTACAACGACCCATGTTTCGCTTTCTTATGCCCTCGATGACTGGGAAGATTTTCCCAGCGTCTTAGACAGATTCTTTCTTTTATCCCCAATGGCAAGACGAGGCTAAGACTGAGCCTCTAGCCTAACAGCCTTGTCCATTACCTTCTTCCCTTTGTTCTCCTTCATAGTGGCCATTCCTGCAAAGAAAATTGTTAGAATCATTCCAAAAGATGACATAAAAAGGAATTTCTCAAAGTAAAAACATAAGTCTACGGACTTTAAGTTCATGGGTTGTGGCTTCAGGAGAGGGCTCAAGTTCGGGTCCCCACGTACCAAGACGTTGAAGAGTAACCAAGAAGTGGAAATCCCTTTCAGGGTGAAGACGAGCTTTTTGAATGCGTCAAAGGTAAACTTGTTCAAGGATGGTCGTCTAACACCTGCAAAAAGAAAAGGGGGTTAAATAATTATGTAACAACATACATAGTAAAGATAACAACACAAAAGTAATAAGCATACCTTTAGGACTAAGGTTCCCTAACTCTCAAATACATGGGGCAAACAGATCCCCACCAACCTCAACAGGGTGTCTTGCCTAGAAACCAGAGACGAAGAAAAACTCCGTCTTCCAGTTCCTATCTGACGTAACCAAAGACTTTATTATCCTAAAATCTCTCCCTCTAGCTGTGAATTGATAAAATCCAAGGGATTGGTTAATTTCAGAGGGTTTATAACAATAAAGGAATTCGTCCACGGTGAGAGGACGATCTCCTTCAAACACCTCTCTCCACAAAATTTGCATAGAAACAACTAGTCTCCATGCATTGGGGTTAAATTGACACAACCCTAAACCTAACCTAGTGAGTAACTTCCTAGCAAAAGTATTAAAAGTCAACCTAAGACCTCTAAAAAATAAGCCTCATAGACTTCTACACCAAAACGAGGCTGGCAACACCACTCCTCTCGAACGACCAACCTAGGGTTCAATTTGTCTGGAATTTGATACCAACTCCTAAGAGATGCTAACTTCTTATCGTCCGTCCTAGATGGGACCCCTACAACACAGCTGTATTTGGTCTCAACCTCATCCTAAGGGGTGGACGAGGGTGCACTCGAGGGACCGGCCCCAGACCTAGACGCTACTCTCGTCCTAGGTTGTTCTTGAAGGACTTCCAAAGGAACCTCGGGAACCCCGGAAGTATATTCCTCGTCCATGGTGTTTCCCTTACTAGTTGAGTTATGGTACTCATCTATCTCCTTATCAACACTATTTCTAAACGAAGAAACATTAATTTCAAAAATTTCGAAAACTTTAGGAAAACCTAAAGACGAGTATAAAGAAGATACCTGGCTCTAGACGAAGAAAAACTAGGGACGCTAGAATACTTCTAAACGAGGTGATGGACGAGAAATGTCAAAGAAGAGAATTTGAGAAATGTAAAGGGTACGAGAGGAATTCCACTATTTATAGGCATTGAAAATTGGTACCTGCAAAGATGTGACCAACCGGGAAGCGTCGCGTGGCATTTCCCTTGAAAACTTAAATCGACGTGACAATTTGCCAATGAAACCATGATGTGTGGTGTATTTCGAAACAATAAAATTCAGCCATTAAAATTATAACACATGGAACAACATCTAATCACCAATATGAAGACACGCGTCCAAAAGATTCTAGTAGATCCCCCGACGCTCTGGATGACCCTTGGACAAGGGGGCAACTAATGGTGAACTAAAAAATCTAATCAACTCTAACTCGTCCATAGGAGGCATCCAGAGCAAAATTGACATCCCCCATAGGAAGGTCGTCCATAGAAGGACGACCGTCCATGGGAACGAGGTACGTTTGCCGGGAAAGCTCACGGACGATCCCTTAATACTTAGGGAATTCTCAAAAGTGGATAAACCTACAATAGTTGGAAATGAAGCCACACGTTATTATCCCAAAGCATAGTAAGATCCAGGTTCATTGCCACAACTCCTTATTGAATACTTAACTTCCAATGATAGCTATATAAGAAAATATATAACTCCTATAGCAGTTATGGAAGTTATTTTTGGACCCTCTGACCTCCTCAAATATAGGGGAAGTTACAAATCTAATAACCGTTTCTGGGATGCACTATATAAACTCCCATTCATACTAGATAAATGTACGTTTTTGAACAATTCCTAAAAATTTGGAACTCTAGAACTTGAGAGAGAAACTAACTTTGGCATCGGAGGGTTCTTAGCCGGTCTACCTCGGTCACCTTTGATCATTTCTTTCTTTCTCAGGCATTCAAAACAGTCGCTAGCCCATTGAATCCCGAAGCATCCAGTCTACTTATTTTTTTCGCATCATCAATCATCATACCCGAATTTATGCATTTGTGAGTGATTTTTTTTTTTGGGTATAAATCTCATCATAGCTCTAGATTTTTTTTAATAGAATCATACCCCTTGATTATGATTGAAAAATGTAACTTGGAATTTTATGCATTTGTGAGTGATTTTTTTTTTTGGGTATGAATCTCATCATAGCTCTAGATTTTTTTTAATAGAATCATACCCCTTGGTGTGATGGTTGCTCTATAAATATAAATACTTGTGAAGATATGAGGACAAAGGCACATACATATACACTTAGCCTAGAGGAGAAATTCTATCTCGTATAAAAAAAAAAAAAAAAAAAAAGAAAAAAAAAAAAAAAAAAGAGAGAAAAAGCTTTTAAACACGCGCCCACGCGCTCTGAGGCTAGTATACGTAACTCTCGTTAGACAGTTCATTTTAAAAAATCACACAGAATTTGCTTTTAAACTCCTCCCCCCGCTCTCGCTGTCTCTCTCTGCTTCAAAAATGGCGGACAGAAGGGGCAGCAGGAAGACACCACTGAGCCTTAAGGTCTTCTCCAGGACCTCTCCGCTCCTCCAAGCACTCTTTCGGTATTCATTCCTTCATCTCTCTCTGTAAGAAATTATTCAAAATTTACCCTGATTATTGAATGTAATGTCCCTCGCAGACGATGATGGTATTCGCCAATTCTCAGGGATCACCAATTTCGATTCTCCTCCACTCGGTACTCCTCTCTTTCTCTCTCCTCACTTTTTTTTTTCCATTAATATTTTTGAAATGTTTTAGAGTAAATATTGATTAGATTACTGTATATAAGTAGGAGAAGCGAAGCCATTGATTAACGAAGACGATGATAATATTCAAGATGATTTTGATTCTCTGCTCGGTATTTATTTAATTTCTCCTTTTATATTTTGTACGCCATGTGTATGTATAGATTTCTGTATGAATGAAAGTGTTTTTGTTGTTTTAGTATGTGGTCGATTTGTATCTTATAGTGTGGGTCGTAGAGAAAGAGAAGCTGGCGATGGTAAAGATCGAAGGTAGGCGGCATCTATATAAAATTTTGACTCGAGATAATGATAGTGTTTATACACTCTTCTTGGTCAATTTCATTATATGATTCTCACTTAGGGCACAACACAATACACATTTGTGAGGATAAAAATTAGGTTAGTTACTTGATTAAATTCAATCACGCGGTTTCATTAATCAATAAACTATATGGTTGGGTTTATTGAACGAATTGTTGATTTTTGTGAAAGTTGACATTACAGTCGATAAACCCAACCATATAGGTTAGAATGGCGAAGAAGAATACATGTGGTCAATCTCGATTAGTCGGTTAAAGATCTATAGTTGGTTTAAGATTTGTTAGTTTTTTTGTGCAGAAGTTAATACCTATTTTGAATTTTAATCAGACATTATATGTGTTAATATATTTGCTATGTAAATGGTTTATGCCACAAACTGGATTAATGGAATGTTTGGAATATTTGTAAATTTTTTTTTCTGTGTTGAATTTGTTTCTTGATAATATATTTTTAGCAAAGGCTTCTTTTTTATTAGCAGGAGTAGATGCTTGTTTGAGATTTTCCTGAGTAAAGAGACTGTTTAGATGTTTATAGAATCTGCTGGTGAGATTAGTTTTCATCTTGGAGTGTTTGGCTATTAATGTAGAGATTTTAACTATGTATAGTATCTCGTATCTCGTCACAGATGAAATGAACATTTACTGTTAAGAAAAAAGTTTAAAGTTTGATAAAGATAATGAAGAAGAAAAAAAAAAAGAGAAAGTGGATGAAGACTACATAAGGGGAGTTATCTATTTGGATTTCATCTAGTGGAATGTGCTTAGATTTTCTGGTTCTATAATTGGTAATATAGTTACTTTTCTCTTTTAGTGGTACTTTTAGATTAAACATTACTTTGTTTTTGCTTCTATGCTTTTAAATAGTTTCTTTGTAAGGTCGGGAAAAAAATAATCAGAAAATAGATGGTGAAATTACTTCAGTGTTGGCTATGCCTATGGAATTATGGAACATAGATATTTTGAGTTATTGTCTAGACGAGACTTTTCTTGTCTCTATTATATTAAGTTTTTGAAGTTATGATGTCTGTTGGTTAATTTTACATTTCCCAATATTAATTGCTGTATTTTATTGATTCAAAACCTCATTAAAGGGTAATATTACCAAAAATAGCAATAAATGAGGCAGAAGCAGAAATTTGGTAAGTTTTTGGGTTTCATCTTTAATTTTGTGAGAGTGGATGACTTTCAGCTAACATTTTCATTAATATTTTCTTTCAACCACATCTCTTGATTATCTCCAAGCTTGACTGAACTGCAATTTGTCTGAAGGAAACTATCTTATAAACTACCTGGCAACCAGAGGACCTGACTTGGAGCCTCTTGTGGTTGGATCCCTAATCCAACTACTTTGTTGTGTTACAAAGTTTGGGTGGCTTGTTGATGGTAGATTCAAAGAGGTGATTATACAGGCGATCAACTTTTTTTAGCCTGGTGATGATTTTTTTTTCTTTTTGTTTTGTTTTGTTTTGTTTTGTTTTTTCCTTTTCATTCCTCCTTATTTTTTAAAATGATTGCTTCTACGAAATATATACCATTATATTATACTGTGGCATATGTGTTTTCTCGTTGTGTTAGGCTATTAGTATAAGACTTTCTATATAATAACATTTTGGTTACATTATTATAGTGGTATTTTGTCATTAATATCGTCATAAATAATTGTGTGCATTGATTTGTTTGTCTTTTTGGTTGATATCAATTATCTTGGTAATTGGTAATAACATTGTCTCTTGGTCTAAACTACTAGTGCTGATTTGGGCTAAAAGGCATATTTGAACCCAAATTCAAGTTTTGGAAAATTGCCTACAGCCCGTTTATGACAAGTAATAAAATTATATTAAAGCATAGGAACCTCTTCATGTATATATATGGTGCATAGAATGGTGAAGAAGAATACATGTGGTCAATCTCGATTATTATATGATTAAGATATGCTTGCTTACAAATTATATGCTTTCATAAGGCACCATATCATTGTGCCATTACTTTGAAGATATTGAATCAGCTTGTTTCTGAGATGACTCAGGTTAGTAGCGTAAATGTCTGATTAATATCTTCTAGTGGGAGCTTGATTTTGCTATATGAAAAGAGCTCCAATTCTGAAACATGGTGAAGTTTTTTCATACATCTCACAATGTCATTTGTGCCAAGGAAGTAGCCATATTATATATATATATATATATATATTTATATATATTCCTGTGTCCTGGATTTTGTAGTGAACGTTATTTTTCTAGGATAGAATGTAAACTCTCTATTTCTTGTTTTACAACCTTTATATATAGTATGCTTGTGATCTTTTAATTGAGGAAGCAGGTTGCTTTGAGCAATGTAAATTTATTGAAAGGAGTTGGTTTTATTTCAGATCCTCTTTTGGCGATTCTTCTTCGACAACCCAATCTGCATCTTATTTGATATTGATTGGGTGCTTGTCTTTTCGGCTGGTTGGCTGTTCTTGACTGATTGGGAAGGGAGGAATACTTGAATTTCCAAACAACGAATTTTGTTCTATCTTCTGTAATGTTCCTTCTTGTAGCCAATTTGCAAAATGAATGTGTTGAGGTAATAGCTGGGCTGTACTTTGACATGGTTGTTCTTAATATTACTGAAAATAATAATGAAGATGAATTTTGGTTGCTTACTATAGTCTTGATATTCTGCTTATACTACTTGACAGATGTCATTTTATTGTAATATCAGTTTGTCTGAACTTGACTAAGTCTTAATCCCAACTAAATAATGGTTGACTATATGTATCTTTTCCTATCATTATATCATATTGAAGGTTATACTCTCTTGTTAACCTGAGTTATATCACTCTCTCATTTGTGCAAGGATTCTCATTTGTGCATTGTGAGTTGTGACTAAGTTTTATGTTGGCTATCGGTTTACAGCACCCACCACTTTTCTTTGGGAATGGTACCAGCTGCGTATAAAGATTAGGACACTAAGCATCACACAGGCAGAGTTCCATTTGACTTTGAACATTTCTTCTTGTTATCTTTTTGTGTGAACAAGCAGCTTGTGTTTCAATTTAGTTAGGGGTCATGATTGTAGTTGTTGATCGAGTTTTTTATATAAATTTTTTAGTTAAAATTTTCAATTTAATTAGGGATCATGTTATAATGGTATCTTTGCATTTTTTTTTCTTTAAAAAGTTTTATTTGATTGTAGTATAAACTTTTTTGTTGACAGTCTACCCTTCCCTTCCAAAAAAAGAAAAGTTGGAAGCAAGTTGCAGGAACTGGCTCTTTCACTATACTTTAATGTTTTATCATTTGATTTAATGGGGACATCATTTGATAAAAGTCAGATAAGATTGGTATGGTACAGGCACATTTAGCAAGATGATATTGTTTACTGGAAAATTGTAAAGCCTGATATTACTAAGAATTATATCCACCTAACCGACAATTTAAACTATTTGTAACAAGATGGTATTGTTTACTGGTTCACAGAAAAGTCACAGTTTACAAGTTTGATAAATTAGATAATGAAGAAGATAAAAAAGGCAGAAGTGGATGAAGACTATATAAGGGGAGTTATCTATTTGGATTTCATCTAGCTGAATGTGCTTAGATTTGCTGGCTCTATATATGGTAATATAGTTACTTTTCTCTTTTAGTGGTACTTTTAGATTAAACATTACTTTGTTTTTGCTTCTGTGCTTTTAAATAGTTTCCTTATAAGGTCGGGAAAAGAAAATCAGAAAATAGATGGTGAGATTACTTCAGTGTTGGCTATGCCTATGGAATTTTGGAACATGGATATTCTGAGTTATCCTCTAGACGAGACTTTTCTTGTCTTTGTTCTATTAAGTTTATAAAGTAATGATGTCTGTCGGTTAATTTTACAATTCAAAATATTAACAGCTGTATTTTATTGATTCAAAACCTCATTAAAGTTTAATATTACCAAAAATAGTAATAAATAAGGCAGAAGCAGAAATTTGGTAAGTTTTGGGTTTCACCTTTAATAGTTGTGAGAGTGGATAACTTTCAGCTAACATTGACAGTCAGTTTTCATAAATTGTTTCTTTCACCACATCTCTTGATCATTTCCAAACTTGACCGAACTGCACTTTGTTTGAAGGAAACTATCTTATAAACTATTTGGCAACCAGAGGACCTGACTTGGAGCCTTTTGTGGTTGGATCCCATAATCCAACTACTTTGTTGTGTTACAAAGTTTGGGTGGCTTGATGATGATAGATTCAAAGAGGTGATTAAAGTGGCGATGAAATTTTTAAGCCAGTGATGTTTTTTTTTTCCTTTTTAAATTTTTGTTTGTTTATTTTGTTTTGTTTGGTTTTTTTTTTTCTTTCCTCCTTATTTTTTAAAATGATTGCTTCTAGGAAATATATACCTTTATCTTCTCCTGTGGCATATTTGTTTTCTCGTTGTGTTAGGTTGTTAGTATGGGACTTTTTATATGGTAAAATTTTGGTTACATTATTATAATGGTATTTTGTCATCATCATATTCGTCATAAATAATTGTATGCATTGATTTGTTTTTTTCTTTTGGGTTGATACCAATTATCTAGGTAATTGGTAATCACATTGTCTCTTGGTCTGAATTGCTAGGGCTGACTTGGACTAAAAGGCATAATTGAACGCAAATTCACGTTTCGATAATTGCCTACAACCCTTTTATGATAAGTAATAAAATTATATTAAAGCATAGGAACTTCCTCGTGTATGTATATGGTGTATACATAGATAGCCTAAAGAATTGCAAAGAATGATAGTTATAATCATAATTGTTAGTATCGTACGTTACGTGATGCGTATGGTTATAATCAGCCTTGGAAAACATGCATTAGGAATAATTTTGATTAGTTTTACATATCAATATCGGTTAAACTAAACAATCCTTTAATTTTCTCAAAAATTGCTGTTGAATTTGACCTTAACACCATCTTTTCTTATGTGAATTGCAGTATGAAAGTTGCGGTATGTATATAATGAAGATTGTGGAGCCTATCTCGCAATTGGATGTGGTATTGGTGCGGACACAAGGTACAACCCCCCAATTATACACATGTATGGGAGGAAAAGTAAAAAGAAGATGGCCTAACCTGTGGCTTTATGGATGGAGCATGTTAGTTATTAGGCTTGAGATTAAGTAAGCTCGAGCATTTAATAATTAGGGTTTCTTTATGCATTTTATTGTTAGCTATTTAAGCACTTTTTTTGATTATTGCAAGACGGTTTTGAGAATAATAAAAAAACGTGTTTCTTTTACACTGGTGCCGACTTTAGTTTTTGCTTGGTTTTGACTCCAAGCAGCCCTTAGGTGTTGACTCCTAGGGTTTATTTTGTTGTTTATTTGTTCCATTGAAATAGTGTGGTTGTCCTATGTTAGTTTTGGTATCAGAGTAGACTTCCAGTCCATACAACACAGTAGATAACCATTTGAAAGCAAAACCATTAAAAGAGCAAGTCAACCAAATATTACAGTACCTTTCAATTTTTTGCCCCTGAGATCTTGAACAAGCCTAAACCAGCTTTGCAGTTCTTATATACCCCCTTTGGCCACATGAGTTTTTCATCCCCAAACCAACAGAGAAGCTAGCGGCCACTTCCAAGCCGGTGACTGCCATCCGTGCCTGCCTTTGATCACAGAACCCACAAGTCACCACAAAAAAAGAAAAAAAAAGAAAAAAAGAAGAAAAAAGAAGAGGTGACCCACGACCTATCAACCACCAGCCGCCGAAACCCATTATCACCCTCGACCATTGCTGCTGAGGACGTCGACCACCGCCGATGCCAAGGCTCGAGACAGGCAGCCGCCACTCCTCCATGCTTTGTGTAGCTACTGTCATCCTCGTCTTCGCGCCGCCACAATCGTTGGACCCTAGCGCTTCAAGTCCATTGCCGAGCAAATTTTATTTTTTATTTTTTTCAATTTAGAGCTTTTGTTCTCTTTTAGTTTTTGTGGTCTTTTTTTTTTTTTAATTAAGTCTTTGGCTTGAGTTTCTTTTAGAGTCTGTCGTTGGAATTCCTTTTAAAGTCTGTAATGTCTTAAGTCCATCACACAGTGTATTTTCTTATTTTGCCAAAAAAAAAAAAAAAAAAAAGGAAGGAAAAGAAAGAAAATATTGTTGTTGTGATAGCCCATTGCATGTATTGGGCCTTTAAATTGTTCATCTACAGGTCCACTTGTCCAAGTAAGATCCATTCACTTGAGGAGCCAAGCCCGTGACTATCTAGTACAATAAGTTGGCCACTGACCAGGGTACAACTCTTACTTTCTTTTTGGTGGGTTCAATTTTGTCTCATTGAAACATATTATCTTTATATTTTTTATGTGCATATCCCACCATACTCCACCGGCCTACCCCATTTTGTGCTCAGGTTAGCTATTTTATTATTTGTGCTTTCTTTCAGTACCCATTCTAAAATTCCCCACACAAAAAAAAAAAAAAAGACAACCCAATTTCTTTGAAATGTCTGATTTTCATTATTAATTGTGGAGCTTATTGGAATTTGAATTTTATTTGGGCTATTTCTCAATATTGTGAACACTGTCACTGCTTGATTGCAATTTATTCCTTCATTTCTTTGATCTAGTCTCTACATGTACTCTTGCTTGACCTTGATTCTAAATTGAGAATTGGTTAATTGAATTTTTTGGGAATCTCAACTGCATTCATAAATATTGTGTTGCATGCATCTACATAGTGGTCGCATTATGTCAAATCCTGAACATCAATCCACCTCCGAGCCTAGGCTCTCCTTAGAGCAAACCATAAAAGACCTAGCAAAAAGTGTCCATGCTTTACTGGATAGGGTAGAGCGAGTTGAATCATATCAAAGAGCGACGATTGACCATGAAGGAGATAACATTCTTAAGCCAAATAACCACGGTTACTTTAATAGGATTCCAAACTTTGAACATGATCACTATAATCACAATGGCCCTAGGGATTATGATGATAGGATGTCTAAGGAAAAGATAGAAGCACCCACCTTTGATGGCTGCCTAGACCCATGAGTTTTCACCGATTGGTTATGTCAGATGGAGAAATTTTGACTATTACCATTGGGCTGAGAATAAGAAAGTAAGTTATGCTGGGATAAAGTTAATTGGAAGAGCCGACCTTTTCTAGGAGGACCTTGAGGAAACCCTTAGGCGACGACGTGAGCCCCCTATTACTGATTGGCTTGAGATGAAAGATGCACTCTCAAGGAATTATCTTCCTTCAACTTATAGGGGCTCTCTCCTAAAACAAGGCACTGATTCTGTGGTTGAATATATAGAGAAATTCAAGGAATTCGAGAGGCGAATTCGAATTTTTGAGGAAGAGGTTGTCACACTCAATAGGTTCAAGAAAGGTTTAAATGTTAACCTACTAGGCGAGATTATCACCCGAGGAGTCACTACCTTAGGAGAAGCATATGACTTTGCTAGGAATTGTGAATTAGCATCCAAATCCATCTTTTGGCGACGTTTGGAGCTCCGGGGTGTTCCTACCAACCCTCAACCTTTTGGTAGCAAATCTAGACTTGCCTTACCCCCTAATGTCAATCCCAATAGCATCCCAATAGAAAAAGAGGACAAGGGAAAATGTGTGATCAATGAGCCTTCAAGATTAGGCTCTCGCCTCCAATGCTGCAAATGTAATGGGGTTGGACATATCGCAGTTAGATGTTCCTCTAGAGCCCTTGTCATTCAAGAGGATGATGAAAAGGTAGAAGATGTTGAGGAGCTGGTGTATGGTACAAATGTTGAAGAAATTCAAGATGTTGAGGCAGAATGGGAAGAAGATCCTAGCTACCTCATGTGCATTAGAGCCATCTCTCCCCAGGTTGATGATTCCAAGGATGACTTTGGTGACCCTAGAATGATTGTGGTAAGGTGTGCTTTGGCAGAATAGAAAGACATTGATGATTGGCGGAGGAGTGTCATCTTCCAAACTTACACTAAGTGTGGAGACAACTTGCAAGGTTATTATAGATAGCGGGAGTTGCATTAATGCGGTGTCCTCTAACGTTGTTTCTCGACTAGGCTTGAAATTAATCCCACACCCTAACCCATATAAAGTTTCTTTGGTGGATACTTCCTCCATAGCCATAAAAGAAAGACGTGTTGTCCCACTTCAATTCCTCACCTACAAGGTTGAAATATGGTGTGATGTAATTCTCATAGATGTAGGGCATATTATCTTAGGTAGACCTTGGCTTTATGATTTGGATGTCACCCTTCATGGGCGATCCAACTCTTGCTCATTTATGTTTGAAGGTAAGAAGATTGTGCTCAATCCTTTGAAACCTAAGCCAATCGACATAAGCAAGAAGATAGAAGCACCGAAGGCGAAAGGTCTGAACATCATAGGCCCAAAGGCATTTGAAAGGGTAGCAGTTCAAGAATCCATCGTGTTTGTCTTAGTTGCTAGGGAACTTCATGGAGAGACCTGCGAGGAGCAACCTGAAGAAGTGAACTAAGTGCTCCAGGAATTTAAGGATGTTATTCCTGAGGAACTCCGTGATCACTTACAGCCCATGCATGACCGACAACACACTATAGATTTTGTGCCCGGAGCGACCTTACCTAACTTGCCTCACTATAGGATGAGCCCTGCAGAACATGCCGAGTTGCAAAGGCAAGTAGAAGAACTATTTAGGAAGAGTTTTGTTCGTGAAAGCATGAGTCATTGTGCAGTCTTTGCACTCTTACTCCAAAGAAAGATAGAACTTGAAGGATGTGTGTTGATAGTTGTGCCATCAACAAGATCACTGTGAAATATCGTTTTCCTATCCCTCAGTTGGATGACATGTTGGAAATGATGGCTGGAGCAACGATCTTCTCCAAGATAGACTTGAAAAGCTATCATCAAATCAGGGTTCGTCCTGGTTATGAATGGAAAATTACCTTCAAGATGAAAGATGGTTTATATGAGTGGATAGTTTTGCCTTTTGGATTGTCCAATGGTCGTAGTACCTTTATAAGAGTGATGACTTAAGTGCTCAAGCCTTTTATGGGGAAATTTTTGCTTGTGTACTTTGATGACATCCTCATCTATAGTAAGTTTAGGGAGCAACACTTGGACCACTTAACTCAAGTTTGTACTACCCCTAGGAGGGAGAGTTTATATGGTAACCTCAAGAAATGCTCTTTCTTTACCGATAAAGTTGTCTTCCTAGGTTTCATAGTATCCTCTGAGGGAGTTTCTGCTGACCCCCAAAAGGTTCAAGCGATTGTGGATTGGCCCGAGCCCAAAAATATCCATGAAATTTGAAGCTTTCATGGGCTCGCTTCCTTTTATCGCCGATTCATCAAAAGGTTTAGTACCATTATGTCCCCCATCATTGACTGCATAGACTGCATGAAACAAGGGGAGTTTATTTGGACAAAAGCTACTACTAAGGCTTTCAATGAGGTAAAACAAAAGATGACTGAGGTACCTGTCATGCGTTTTCTTGATTTTGCCAAGCCTTTTGAAGTGGAATTTGATGCCTCAGGTATTGGTATAGGGGGAGTACTTAGTCAAGAGCGCCACCCAATTGCTTATTTTAGTGAGAAGTTGAATGATGTTAAGCAAAAGTACTCCACATATGACAAAAAATTTTATACCATTATTCGAGCTCTTTGGCATTGGCACCATTACCTGTTGTCTTGAGAATTTGTTATCTACCCTAATCATGAAGTTTTGCGCTATCTCCATTCCCAAAAGAAGCTGAATTTTAGGCATGGTAGTTGGGTTGAATTTCTGCAATGCTACTACTTTGTGGTGAAACATAGGGCGGGAGTTGAGAATAAGGCTGCTGATGCACTAAGTTGAAGGGTGTCTTTGCTATCAGTCATGAGTGTTAAGGTTACTGGGTTTGAACGACTCAAGGATGACTATGAGTTATGCCCAGATTTTGGGGAGCTCTACACTAGCCCGAGTAATGATTCACAGCCAATCCTAGATGATTATTCCCTCCAGGATGGTTACTTGTTCAAGGCCAACAAGTTATGTATCCCTCGGTCTTCAGTGAGGGATTTCCTAGTTTGGGAGGAACATGTAGGAGGCCTTACAAGTCATTTTGGCTGAGATAAAACAATTGAGGAAGTGGAACGTCAATTCTATTAGCCTGGTCTTAAGAGGGGTATTGCCAAGATAGTTGGTCAGTGTTGTACATATCAATTTGCCAAACATTGCAAGAAAAACACTGGCTTATTTACCTCTACCTGTGCCAGATCGCTTGTGGCAAGATGTGAGCATGGACTTTGTGTTAGGTTTGCCCCGCACCTTTAGGAAGCATGATTCTATTCTAGTAATTGTTGATCGCTTCTCTAAGATGGCTTATTTCCTACCATGTTCTAAGACCTCTGATGTTTCTAAGATTGCAAAGCTCTACTTTGATGAGATTGTCAAACTTTATGGTCTTCCAAAACTATAGTGTCTGATAGGGATGTTTGCTTCATGAGTTATTTTTAGAAGACCTTGTGGCATTTAGTAGACACCAAATTGAAATTTTTCACGGCATTTCATTCTCAAATTGATGGTCAAACTGAGGTGGTTAATCGTAGTCTAGGCAACCTCCTTTGGTGTCTAGTGGGTGAAGCCAATCGGAATTAGGATTCAATTCTTTCTACAGCCCAACTTGCATATAATAGTTCTGCCAATAGGTCTATAGGCGTTAGTCCTTTTGAGGTTGTGCATGGATATACACCTAGGAAGCCCTTAGATCTTTGCTTGATTCTATTGAATACTCCCTTTCCCCACTTTCTCTTCCGTTCTACAATAATTTTATATTACATTAATTTGCTTTGTATAGGATGGAGCGAACCTCCAATGCTGTGCAGATAACATTCAACTCTCTTTTGCTGAAGTAAACTTGCTTGGATGGTGCATATTGTTGCTGCCATTTTTAAGACTAAGCAAATTTCAGGCTTTAGGTTACATTTTTATTGCTGATTACAGTTAACGCTTTCAGGAGAGAATTGTGTGTCTCATCAGGTCCTTTTACTTCTCTATTCAAGTGGAGAATAGCATGAAGTATTTGATGCAGAACTTTTAGCTTGTGTTTGACAGTTAATAAATGTGACAGACAGTGGGTGGGTTACACAGTCAGGTATGTCATTAAACCTAACTGGATTTTTTTTTAAAAATTTTTTTTGTTGCATTCAGATATTTTTAGTACAACTTGCAAATGCAATATTTATGGTGTGGAAATGTCGGCTTTTTATATCCATTTTTTACTTTCTTAAACATGTTTTTATAAACATTTTTTTTTTTTTTTTTTGATAAGTATGTTTTTATAAACATTAACATGACATCTTTTTATTAGGAGCTTAGGAGTTACAAGTTTATATTGAATAGTTATCTCATATATGATTGTTGTAAAGGGATATCTTGGGCAATTTGTAAGTGGAGTCTTTTAATCATGTGTTGCCCATACCAAGTTGTATACTAGTACTGTGGTAAAGCTTATTGATTGAGGTTTGAATATGACTTCAGGAATAAATATAAGGTCTAAAGTAACTTGCTTGACCAGTCACAATTGTAGGACATTATGAAGTTTATGATACTCTTGATTTTTTTTTTGATAAGTGTATATGATACTTTTGATAATACCAATTTGTTATCTGACCTCATTAATAATCCACAGTTTGAAACTTCTTCTAATCCCTGGTCTTTGCTTAAAGTCAGTGTGGTAGCCAGTTTGACTCAAAAGATTTGAGGTTTCATTCGCATTGTGAAATACTTGGAATGCTACTTCAGTTTTCCTCTTTGGAATAGTTAAGCCCAAACTCTTACAATAATGTACTACTAGGTCATAAATACGGACCGAGTGGATTCGGGTTTGGACTCGACATTTGGAGATTATATAATTGTTTTCCCACTTAGACCATAGCTTGATTTGATTGGTTGCCAGTTGTTATGAGTAATATAAATGTGAGGGACAAATTAGAAAACATCATATAAATAGTATGTGTTGTTTTGGGGTAGTTAATTTTTAATCCTACACACTTCCCGAAGATTAACACTAATTAAATTGCATTGCACTTGGAGTTAGTTACCTCCAATTAAGTTGAACTAATTATGAGTCTTACGTGTGAAAGAAGTTTAGAGAAAAGTGCTTGTTGCATTTTAGAATTGTTACTTGGTTGTCATCTTTTAAATTTTATAGTTATCATTTTTCATATAATCCATTCTTGAAATATAATGTATCATTTACTAGTATCTATTTCTTTGTTATGAAGAGAGTGATGTATGTTGTGGCTGAGTGCTCAAATGGCACCTCCTCCCCTCTTAAGAAAGCAGGGAGGTGAGGACACTTCTGTTGAGAGAGAGAGAGGGTGGATTTGATTTCTGCCTTGTTAGTTGCCTTCTTTTTTTTAATTCTTAATGCAATATGCTTTACTACTGGATTCTTCTCCTGCTGCTATTAATGTTATTGCTACTGTCATCTAGCCAATTTGTTAATCTCTGGATTATTATTGAACACCATTTCTAAGTTTTAATGTTTGGAACAAAAGTTGACCTTGTTTGTATTACATTACACATTTATCTTGTTACAAAATTATATATGACATTGGTGTGGATATCCATAACAGTTCCAACGGAACCATTCCCATCCAAATCAATTTTGTGGGGTATCTTGAGATTAAAGGAAATGACTCGGACGAAGTCTTTACCATGAGTCTTTTTATACCCTCCCCATAGACGTGGAACAAAGTTTCCCTCCAAACTAGTTTGGAGAGAAACCCTACAAACTTCTCATATATCTTTATATTGAATGTGAATATTGAAAATCTAACTGTTTGATTGTGTTCGTATCATATCCTTCATGCTTGCAAAATTTCAAGATAAAAAATAAATTGTTATGTCATCAAACAAATATTAAAATTTCAAGTTTTTGTAATTTAAAATTGTGTATAAAAATATGTTTATTGATCGAATAGTAAATAACGTCCGATTTTAACAAAATTTGATATGCATGTTAAGAATATAAGGAACATAAAATTCGATGGTTAGATTTTCAAAATTCACACACAATATATATATATATATATATATATATATGTATGAGAAGTTTGAAAAGTTTCTCTCCAAATTAGTTTGGAGAGAAACTTTGTTTGGAGAGAAACTTTGTTCAAAGATGTGCAACGAAGAATAGAAATCGAAAATCTTGCTTGTTTGAGGCCAGTTCCTGCGGCTTTGGTGATCTTCTGTACTTCCATTTTATTCACTGATCATTTAAATCATGCTAGAATGATCTGCTAAGTAATGTCACAGTGCATATGCAATGTCACAGTGTAATAATAATTGATCCACAATGTCAAAGACTCAGAGCTCCTCATACACACGCAACACCAATCTACCAAATTGTTTCATCTTTTCATGAAATTATCTCAAGTTAGAAGCTTCTTGTAATTTGCTGTTAACACAAAGAATGCAATCCTTTTAGAAGCCTTAGCACACAAATACTTTTATAAGGGAAACGTGTATCAGTGGCATAATATGATTGCACAATGAACCTACCATTCATATTATTTCAACAACAACAAAGCCTTAGTCCTAAAATTTAGTAGTGAAGATTATTTTTCGATACATATATATATATATATATATTTTTTTTCTTGGGTCCTGGATTTTGTAGTGAAGGTTTTTTTTTTTTCTAGATAGAATGTAAACTCTTTTTTTTCTTATTTTTTTTTTTCCATAAATATTTCTGAAGGTTTAGAGTAAATGTTGATTAGTACACTGTATAGAAGTAGGTGAGGTAAACGGTGAGATTACTTCAGTGTTGGCTACGCCTATGGAAATATGGAACCTGGATATTTTGAGTTATCCTCTAGTCGAGACTTTTCTTGTCTCTGTTCTATTAAGTTTACGAAGTAATGATGTCTGTCAGTTAATTTTACAATTCACAATGTTAATTGCTGTATTTCATTGATTCAAAACCTCATTAAAGGTTGATATTACTAAAAATAGCAATAAAGGTGGCAGAAGCAGAAATTTGGCTAGTTTTTAGCATTTACCTTTAATATTTGTTAGAGTGGATGACTTTCAGCTAACATTTCATAAATATTTTCTTTCAACCACATCTCTTGATTATCTCCAAACTTGACTGAACTGCACTTTGTCTGAAGAAAACTACCTGACTTGGAGCCTTTTGTGGTTGGATCCCTAATCCAACTACTTTGTTGTGTTACAAAGTTTGGGTGGCTTGATGATGGTAGATTCAAAGAGGTGGTTATAGAGGCAATCAACTTTATAAGCCAGGTGATAAATTTTTATTTCTTTTTTGATTTTTGTTTTGTTTGTTTTTTTTTTTTTTTTTTTCGTTTTCTTTCCTCAATTTTTTAAAATGATTGCTTCTAGGAAATATATACCATTATCTTATATTGTGGCATATTTGTTTTCTCGTTGTGTTAGGCTATTAGTATAAGACTTTTATATAATAATATTTTGGTTACATTATTATAGTGGTATTTTGTCATTATCATTGTCATAAATAATTGTATGCCTTGATTTGTTTATGTCTTTTTGGTTGATATCAATTATCTAGGTAATTGGTAATCACATTGTCTCTTGGTCTAAACTACTAGGGTTGACTTGGGCTAAAAGGCATATTTGAATCCAAATTCAAGTTTTGGACAATTGCCTACAGCCCTTTTATGACAAGTAATAAAATTATATTAAAGCATATGAACCTCCTCATATATATATGGTGTATAGAATGGTGAAGAAGAATACATGTGGTCAATCCCGATTAATACATGATTAAGATATGCTTGCTTACAAATTATATGCTTTCATCAGGAACCATATCATTGTGCCATTAATTTGAAGATATTGAATCAGCTTGTTCCTGAGATGAATCGGGTTAGTAGCGTAAATGTCCAATTAAGATCTTCTGGTGGGAACTTAATTTTGTTATCTTAAAAGAGCACCAATTCTGAAACGTGGTGAAGTTCTTTCAGACATCTCACGATGTCATTTATGCTGAGGCAGTAGCCTTATTTTATGTGTGTGTGTGTGTGAATATATATATATATATATATATATTCCTGAGTCCTGGATTTTGTAGTGAAGGTTATTTTTCTAGGTTAGAATTTAAACTGTCTATTTCTTGTTTTACTACCTTTATAGATAGTATGCTTGTGATCTTTTAATTGAGGAAGCAGGTTGCTTTGAACAATGTAAATTTATTGAAAAAAGTTGGTTTTATATCAGATCCTCTTTTGGCAATTCTTCTTCGACAATCCGATCTGCATCTTATTTGATAATTATTGGGTGCTTGTCTTTTTGGCTGGTTAACTGTTCTTGACTGATTGGGAGTGGAGGAATGCTTGAATTTCCAAAGAACTAATTCTGTTCTATATTCTGTTATGTGATAATGTTTCTTCTTGTAGCCAGCTTGCAAAATGAATGTGTTGAGGTGATAGCTGGGCTGTACTTTGACAAGGTTGTTCTTAGTATTACTGAAAATAATAATGAAGATGAATTTTGGTTGCTTACTTGCTTATGGTCTTGATATTCTGCTTATACCACTTGACAGATTTCATTTTATTGTTATGTCAGTTCGTCTCAACTTGACTAAGTCTTAATCCCAACTAAATCATGGTTGACTATATGTATCTTTTCCTATCATTATGTCATATTGAAAGTTATACTCTCTTGTTAACCTGAGTTATATCACCCTCTCATTTGTGCAAGGATTCTCATTCATGCATTGTGAGTTGTGACTAAATTTTATGCTAGCTATCAGTTTACAGCACCCACCACTTTTCTTTGGGATTGGTACCAGCTGTGTATAAAGATTAGGACACTAAGCATCACACAGCAGAGTTCCATTTGACTTTGAACATTTCTTCTTGTTATCTTTCTGTGTGAACAAGAAACTTGTGTTTCTATTTAATTAGGGTCACGAGTGTAATTGTTGATCGTATTTTAAATATAAATTCTTTTTGTTAAAATTTTCTTCTTTTTTCCATAACAGATAAAGATTCTTGGTCAATGTTTTGATTACAAATATGTCATCTTGGTTCGTCAATTGTCAGCCCAATTCTGGATTGCCTTCAATGCTTCAGCGTAAGATAGCTATTTCTTTCAAGGATTTGTAAGTTTTTCAAGTTTTCCAGATATCTCTAACTTCACTGCACCAACTTGAAATGATGGCAATACACTGATTTTTATATTAAAATGGTATCTTTGCATTTTTTTTTTTCTTTAAAATGTTTTATTTGATTGTAGTATAAATTTTTTTGTTGACACTCCCCCCACCCCCCCGGGGCAAAAAAAAAGAGTTGGAAGCTAGTTACAGGAACTGGCTCTTTCACTATCCTTTAATGTTTTATCATTTGATTTAATGGGGATATAATTTGATGAAAGTCAGATGAGATGGGTGTGGTACTGGTACATCTAACTTTTTTTGAGCCAACCAATCTTGATATAACTCTTCATTGTTTTATGGTTTTTCTATTTTGTTACTTTTTACTTAAAACTATTGTTGCCTTGTGATGTACAGATTCCAATTTCTTGGAGGTCAGTTATTCAGGATTCCTTGACTCTTCAAATTCTTATGCAATCATTTAAATCCGTTTTTCTTGAAAAAGGTTTGTATTTATTATATCCCTTTTGTAAGATAACCTTTTTTCTTAATGATTATTTTAATGCTGTCCTGGAGAGATAAGTTCATTATGCTGTATCCTGTTGCAGTATCTAAATTTATTTTCATTATAATTCGTTTTTTGATATGCAATTAAACTTTGGTTGTTGTTAATTTTTTGGGACTAATCTTTTAGACATTTAAAATCCCATTTACTATTACATAGTGTTATGCTTGAATAAGGTATTCACAGATGATTCACATCAAATTTTAAATCCCATTTTGAATTGACCATGATGTTTTTAATCAAACTATAGGCTTGTCACAATTTTTGAATCCTTTTAATTTTGCTGACGCATGACAAGTTTTCTTTTTGAGGAAAGTGCATTTCCAACTTTTCCATCTTTGTGTCAAATGGTTCATTTGGAAGGAAATGAATTACTGGACATTCAAAGGCATTGAACAACCTATGGTGGTAGTGACGTTGATTTTTCTGTGCACGTTGTATGAATGGATGGTTACTATGGGTGGTCCTTCTTTCTCTAGTTTGTTGATATTCTTGCTTGTTCTACTTTTACATAATTTTGATGCACCTTTAGCACACTGGTGCTGTTTCCTTGTCTTTATTCTTATGTTAATGAACAAGTACAAGGGGTTCTTCCTTAGAAAGATTCCATATGTTATTGAAAAAAAACTAGTTAGCATAAAAATTATATAGTTTAGAGAAGTCATTCTTACTGTATGCTTGCAAACAAACCATTTTAAAAATAACCATGATGTTTTGATTGATGTTTCTTTCAGGATATATTTTGTTTCCTTGCTATTTATTTGGTGGAAATTTCTTTCTTACGCATAAATTCCTTGGTTATTTTCCTTTCTGTAGCTAGTGGAAAATATGTGATGAATTTACTTAAAACTTCATAAACATAAGTCAAGACTATTGAGCTGGTGATCTTTTCCCAAAAAAATATTTTTGGAATTTTTATCCAGCAAAGCAATAGGATCCTTGGGAAAGCTAACCCATAAAAATTTAAAGAAAAATTATTTGTTTTCTGTAACTCTCAATACTTATCATCTTGAAAATTGTAATTGTCAAAGTTTTTGCACATTATGAACCAAATAATGATGTCAGCATTAAGTATAATGATCTGTAACTTGCATTGTAGGGGGGAGTTGGGAGAATTCATTAACATAACTGGAATGTGTTGTCATTTTAAAATTTTCTTAAACATTTAACATTTATTGCCCATCTATATACTAAAATAATAGTATATTAATTATCTTTATTTATGGATCATTTTATCCTCACTGAAATTTGTTCCTTTTTGGTTTGGAGGCAGGCCTTGCTGATGATGATAATTATCATGCATTTTGATGTCTGCTTGGCCGCTTTAAAGTGAATTATTAGGTGACTCTGACTATATGCTCACTCAATTTATGCATTCAACTGTTTCCGTTGTGCCTTATGTCCTCTGTTTGGCTTAATTGCTTCCTGTTGATTGGTAATCTGCTTAATCTCAAAAAAATATGTAACTATAAGATGCTTGTGTTAATAATATCCATTTTAACTACCTGGCTGGAAAAAAAATTGAAATGCTACGCCGTTTTCACATCGAGAGTTTGTTCTCTTGTAGGACAAGAACATTTTTTATTCTAGATGTTGTATTTTGTGGACATATATATGGGCCAAAAAGGCACAATAGCACTGTTTACTGAAATATATATCAATCTACCACTGTTTCGGAAATATGTAAGGATCTACCACATTTTGGGCACTCGAGTTCCATGAACTTAAGTTTCATGGAAAAATTTTGAAAATTTTTTATGGCACTCGAGTTTCATCAGAAAGTTTTTGGCAAATTTGAAGGCTATTTTTTCGAAGAACTCGAGTTCATGGAACTCGAGTACTATGGAAAACTCAAGTATCCAAAAAGTGGTAGATCCCTACATATTTCCAAAACAATAGTAGATTGATACATATTTTGGTAAACAGTGGTATTTGGCCATTTTGGCCCATATATTTGTGTTTATTTTGAAAATTGTTTGGCAGAAGTATAAGAATAGTGTAATCATGAAAAGGAACTTATGGCAATGCATATCTATCTTTGTTTTGGTGCAAGATTTTATTTTTTTAGATAAATTATAAGCTAGTTTCCTTTCTAAAATTTTCCCTGAGATAATTCTTGACCCAGCATTGTAGTAACGTTTTCAGTTTAAAGGGTGGTTGTAGAACCTAATTCTTGTTTTCGAGCTTTCTTGAATTAAAATCAGTGAAATTATGTTAGTTGTAAGAAAATTTTATAACAGTGTTAATTGTAGTAGGAAAAATGTGGGCGGATTTAAAATTGATTGGGTGTGTATGTGTTTCTTACCAATAAAAGAAATGGAATGACGTTCCTAAAACTTCAGTGCCCTTTTGGCCTAGTTGGCGGAAGTTGGTGCCTGTTATGGGGGTTTGTTCACACTGTTGACAGTGATCTGAGGTGTAGGGACTTTCACAATTTAGTTGTCCTACCAATCTTGTCACAATTTTTGAATCCTTTTAATTTTGTCAGATGGATTTTTTTTTGACGGGTTTTCTTTGATTCTTTTTTTGGTTTGATCTGTATTGAGTTTCCCCTTTTTACAGTCTAATTAAATATTTGGATTTGTTTTGGTATCACTATTATATTTGGCTTTGTTTTAGTTTCACTATTAATGTTCTGGTATATCACATAAAGTTTAGTTTTGTCGTTTTTTCTTTGTTCTGGCATGTGTTAATTGATATAGAAAAAGAGAAAAAAGAAAAAAAGAAGAGATTGTTGGCCAATAAATGGTGAAGAACAGGGCGAAGGGAAGATAGTATAAATTGGGGCATTGCAAAGCCAGTACTTACTCTAATTGGTAATTCGGTGCCTTCTTTGTTTATTGCATAATTTATATTATTTTTAGAATTTGTTATTCTTATTCCATTGATATTGTGAGCTATAGAAGGTTCTCTTAAAAAAAACCACTTTAGGCGTGAGAATTACAAATTTTATAATGATTTATGCATTAGTTAGAGATAATAAGTGCTCAGGTATAATATGTCCATCATTTGTGAACAAATCCTTGGAAGTTAAGAGTTCAGTACCACCAACATCTACATTCTTTAAATGCTTTAGATATTTAAGCATGCACAAGTTAAAGACAAATTAGCTATGTAGTAGGGGAATTGTACGTATTATTAATTACTTTAAGTCACTTTTTACCGGATCAACAAAGCTTTAAGTTGAGCAGCCGACTGAATTCAAATACAAGAATCATGAGTGTAAGCTATTATGACCAAATGATCAAATACAGCTGTTAAGAAAATTATTGGACTAGCCTTGGCCCTAATGTAACACAAAATGATACAGTAAATGCTGTTAACCCAGCCAGTTATGACCAAATGAGACAGGTAACATCATAGCATTATGTCTTTTAAGTTGAAATTATTTTGTATTTCAAAGTTTTTTCTATGTTAAATTACTCCCAAAATGTCCTGATTCTCTATATTTAAGCGTTTAGATTGTATGCTGGAAGAATTGTGGTTGGATCTATATCTAATTAAGATAAATTGGTTCTTTTCTTTTGTCGTTTCTTTGAATTTTTGTGATATTTTTTTTCTTTCATCTTCCCCTTTTAAAATCTGCATAAAACTAATATGATCTACAGCCCTCTCTCATGAACAATAACATTTAATTATTTGCAAAAGTTATTACCTTTTTTATTTCAAAATGGTAGCAATAATCACCTTCACCTTGCTTCATTTATAGTTAGGACATTTTGGGCCTACAAATAAATATGAATTGGATGCCTCCTCTGCTTGATCACTTTAGAAGTGTAAGATGTTTAATTGTCTCTATCCAACTTCATTGATGACTCTTTTGTTTTTTGTTTATATTTTTTATGTTGTAGTAGTTATCTTCTAATTTGACACTTGGTATCTTTTCTTTTCATTCATGATTCCTTAATGTGATATCTTATAATTAGAATTGTTTTTGGCTTTAACACAGGAGAAAGTTTTAAGATTCAAATAACAGAAGAATTGCCAAATCATTTTTCTCAAATTTTGTATATTATGTTTAAAATACATCAATTTCATATTAATCTGATAAGATTTTTTAATGTTCTTGTTGCCTATGTCTTAGCTTATGTATTATGTCTTTATAGTAACTAATGATATGCATTTCTATTTTTCTCTATTTAACCATTAGTCTGATAGGCTTTTTTAACCATTACATTGTTTTTTTTTTTATTCTCTATCTCCAACATGCAATTTCTTGGGGTTTGTAACATCTTTTGAAAGTCTCTCTATCTAGAACAACATTGAACTCATTTGACTAAGGCAAATAAAATTCGAGTTGACAAAGGATTTTTCTTTTCATGTTTCCCTCATTAGACGCATCTATTAGGCTTGTTTTTATATAAATGTGAAACATATATAACATATATAATTAGTAGTACATTTAGTATTTTCTTTATTTTCGTACGCTTCTGTGCTTTGATTCGAAAGTTATGCTAATGAAGTTCCTTATCAGTTTCTATTGTATTTAGTCTATGTTTGTTTTTTAATATTTGCTAATAAAGTTTTAAATTTTTTTTTTCACGTCATTTGTAGTCATATTTGATTTTCTTTCGTTGTGAAAAGTGTTTGAATTAAAGGTTTCTAGCATGTATTGGATAGAATTCATGATAAATGTAATGTTTAATGAAAGTCAACTATAGGTTCTTGCATTGATGTTCAATATTATCAAAACATATTGGATTATCATCCCTAAGCCATCCATTTTACCTGCTTTTCAATTCATTAATGATTATTCTTTTTTTTTTTTTTGTGTTGAAATTAATGGTATCTTTCATAATTGCTTTATCTCCAGAGTATAAGCCGTTCATGGATTTATGTAAAGTATTCTTCCCATTGTTTCAGACGGGTGGTAAAGGGAGGGAAGTACATACTAATTGCAAGCGAGCCCTATTCCTCCTTTATGTATGCACTAACTTTAAGAAGTTATTGGAACTTTATTCCTTTACGAAAAGGAACCCTAGATCATATTATCCTCTAAATGGAATTCATAGACTCCATTAACAGGAGAAAATATATATTGATTCCTTTTATTTCCTTCTAAATGAATTATTTTTTAGGTATGAATTCTCTTATTTTGTAGATAATATTTTCAAGTGGAGATTAGGAGTTGTACACTGGAGATTTGTTTTGCCTTTGTGTATAAAGACTTTGGGAATTTTGAAATATTCCTGTGAAAGCTATTTTGGTAGTTGTTGTATTTTTATTTATTTATGCTTGAATAGTAGTTTTTAAAGTTTGCGAGAGAGGGAGTGTTTAGAACTTATTTGTATGAGTTTAGTTATAAAATTATCTCTAAAAATAGTCAAATCATTAAATTATTATCCCTAAAGTTTGTTATGAGTTTCTTCCTTTATATTGTGCTCAAGTAGAATATGAATATCATCTACTCTTCTAGATTACAAAGTATATGGAATATATTTTTTAAATAAGTCAAAAGATGAATAAACAAAAAATATTAAATGGAATATTTGCCTAAGCATTCATTTATTATATATTTTTTGTTCATCTAGATATTTTGCAATAATTGATATACAATTGTTTAGTTTCCTTTAATGTTTGATTACATTTCAAATAAAATTATACTTACATAGTATGTTTTGATCCATAGTAAGTAGAGGTGAATTCTTATTTGTTTCAAGTGATTATTTCTCTAAGCAAAGTAAATATATATGTTTTTTAAAACCATCCCGTGCATCGTACGGGTTAGTGACTAGTATATATATAAAAGCAAAAATATTTGACTTTTCTTCGACCGTTTCTTATGGTACCATGTGGCTTTACAAATTTTGGCTACATATACTTTTAAAAACACTGAACAAATGTGCCTATTCATTTTGCCGATTAAATGAACAGTTTCAGTACACATTTCAGTAAATCTAAAATAAAACATATCTACTTACCGTTTCAAACCCACTTTAAAATAGAGGCATGTAACATTCAACGGATAGATACATTTCCAAACCAACATTAGTTGTCATCCAAAAGATACCACCTAGACTAGCAATGCTTCAATCAAAGTTAAATAAATTCAATTAGAAGCGTTCGTTCCAATTCATTGCTTCTAACACCATTATAATCTCTTACTGTCATTTAAAAACTGTATTTCTTCTTCTTCGTTGCACGGATCTCATATAAACACTTCAAATTCACAGAAATCCCCACTCAGATCCTAGAGACCGCCTCTCATGCCATTTAAAAGGTCTGGGTTGGCGTGTACAATGTCTGCGTAGCAGTTGTGTTCTCCCTTTTCCGCAAGCCAACAAATGGGACATTGGGATAGATCAAGTTTCAGGGACTAAGATGGCTCCTTTGGAGAGAGGCTACGGTTATTTTTTTTTAATGTGTTTTTGCCAGAATTTTCTGGCCTTTGGGGAGATGATATGGTATGTTGGGTTTGGTATTTGATTTTGCTATTACTCTTGCTCTTTGTTGCTTTTATGTTTGTTTCAATTAAATCTTCAAATTAGATGATAAAGCATTGGAAGTGATGCGTGTCTGATGTTGCTCATGCAAAGTATTAAATTTAATTTAATTTTTGATTGGTTACCAGGATAAATGAGTGGAAGGGTTTTGAAATTTAGATCTTCATAATATGTTCTTTTAGGGGGCATCTCTTCTTAGTTTTTACGATATCACTTGCCCGACTACCTTTGACCATGTCAATTGGTGGTTGGATGAACTCCAGTATGCATACTTATATTTAATTATTTTGTTTTTTCTCAAAAAAAAAAAAAATTTATTTTGTTTATGATCATATTTTTGATTGAAAGGTGAATCTTGGGTTTCTAGTTTCCTATCAAATTGAGATAGATGTGTACTTCTTTAGTATATTTCTACTCTTCTGCCAATGAGATCTTCCTCCTCTCATACAAATGGATAATGAGCAGGCAATTTTCACATTTGAGTATAATACTATTGGATACTTACACTTTTGCAGATTCTAAGTCTAATAGAAATTCTAACTCTCACATATACCGGCTTTATTGTTTATTTATTTTGTTTTTAATATGTTTGTCTTTCTTACAATTAAACAATGGGTGTGATATTGATAGTTTGCTATTTCAGTAAAGCACTGATTCATAGCTTTCCTATGAATGCATGCTAATTATTGGATTAAATCTTAAATAATTGTTGATGCATTTGCGTCACTTGGATTGAAGGTTCAGAGAGTTACATTTTTGAGGTATGACTTCTTTGGGTGTATTTTTAAATTTTTTGAGAAAACAATCATATTGACAGATGGATAAGGATATATTAGTAAGTGCATTTGTCCATAGAGAATGTATATTGGAAGCTTCAAGGAAGCTATAAATAATTATAAATGAATCATTACCATTCCATTAGTCAATTTGTGTTTATGAATCATTACATTTCTAGGTGTTTGAGAAAATTATGTTCAAAGAAGATGAAGATTACGAATAAATTAGCTTCCCATTTTAGAAAGACGGCCAACGCTTAAACCCTTAAATAGCTTCTGAGAAACCTCCCCCTTTGCAGTTGATTGGCCAATCTTTAATTCTATTATTGATGGATTTGGAATGTCAGATTAGTTGGTGATAACATGGTTTTAAGTTGCAGAAGTATCTAAAACATGATTTATAGTATATATTTTGAATTTGAGGTAATGCTACTGCTACAAATGCTTATTCACATAAAAAGATTAATAGAGAAAGACAAAAGGATATGTAGTATGTTATTCAGCTGAAGCTGTGACTGTTAGAGTGAATCAAGGCAACTTATTCTTTTTGGCAAATTGTTAATTGAGCCAAAAGCAACTTCAAATTGAGTTCTTTTTGTGATATTGTACTTTATGTATATACTAATGTTTCTCCAGCAACTTTCAATTCCAATTTAGTAAAAATTAATTTGCTAACATCTCTGATGCAGGAACTCTTAAATGCTCAGCCCCCATGTTCAGTCTTGATTTCCTCTTATCTGACTCCTATGGATTTGTTGTGCTAGAGAAATCCTGGTCCACTCCCAAAACTTTGTGAAATGGTTCAGTGGATTAAAAAGTTTTTTTTTTCTTCGTATTTATCATTAAAATTTTATTGTAGCGCATTTGCATCAAGTCTTTTCATAGAATTCATGTTTGTTTAAGCCAGGAGATGATTTTTTTTTTTTTTTTTTTTTTTTAAATTTTTGTTTGTTTGGTTTTGTTTTTTTTTTCTTTTTCTTTCCTCCTTACTTTTTAAAATGATTCATTCTAGGAAATATATACCATTATCTTATCCTGTGGCATATTTATTATCTCGTTGTGTTAGGTTGTTAGTATAGGACTTTTTATATAATAACATTTTGGTTACATTACTATAGTGGTATTTTGTCATCATCATCATTGTCATACATAATTGTATGCATTGATTTGTTTGTCTTTTGGGTTGATACCAATTATCTAGGTAATTAGTAATCACGTTGTTTCTTGGTCTAAAGTACTAGGGCTGACTTGGGCTAAAAGGCATATTTGAACCCAAATTCAAGTTTTGGACAATTGCCTACAGCCCTTTTATGATAAGTAATAAAATAATGTTAAAGCATAGGAACCTCCTCTTGTATATATATGGTGTATACATAGATAGCCTAAAGAATTACAAAGAATGTTAGTTATAATCATAGTTGTCAGTATCATACGATACACGATATGTATGGCTATAATCAGGTTCGGAAAACATGCATCCGGAATACTTTTGAAAAGTTTTACATATCATTATTGGTTAAACTAAACAACCCTTCAATTTTCTCAAAATTTGCTGTTCAATTTGACTTTGACACCACCTTTTCTTGCGTGAATTGTAGTATGAAAGTTTTGGTATGTATATAATGAAGATTATGGAGCCTATCTTGCAATTGTATATGGTACTCTATTGAATACTCCCTTTCCCCAGTTTCTCTTTTTGCAATAATTTGATATTACTTGTAATTTGCTTTGTATAGGATGGTGCGAACCTTCAATGCAGTGCAGATAACATTCAACTCTCTTTGGTTGATGTTAAAATTCTTGGATTGTGGATATTGTTGCTGCCATTCTTAAGACTAAGCAAATTTCTGGCTCCAAGTTACATTTTTATTGTTGCTGCCATTCTTAAGACTAAGCAAATTTCGTTGATTGGTGCATTATGTGCCGTTGCTGTGGTGAGACAGTTGAGCATTTGGTGTTACATTGTGGGAAGGCTTATCGTTTGTGGTGTTATGTCTTTAGGATTTTTGGGATTTCCTGGGTTCCCTCTTGTACGGTGCAAGATTTCCTTTTTAGTTGGTGGAATTGGTTGGGGAAGCATTTATCTTACATATGGAACCTAGTTCCGCTGTGTTTGATGTGGTGTATTTGGAAGGAACGCAACCGACGGACGTTTGAGGATTTGGATAGATCCGAGGACCAACTACTTGCTCTCTTTTCTGGTTCCTTGTTTGATTGGGCTAGGGCTTGGGGACTCACATCTAGTGACTGTATTCCTTTGTTCCTTAGCTCTCTTCTTCTTTGTAGTTAATGTTTTTTCTTCTTTTTTGTATTGTCCTCTTTTCTTTTTCAATGAAGTTTTTTACTTATCAAAAAAAAAAAGTTACATTTTTATTGCTGATTACAAATTATAGCTTTCAGGAGAGAATTGTGTATCTCATCAGACCCTTTTGCTTCTCTGTTCCAGTGGAAAATTGCAAGAAATATTTGATGCAGAACTTTCAGCTTGTTTTTGGCAGTTAATAAATGTGACAGACAAGGGGTGGGTTACACATTCAGGTATGTCATTAAACCAAGTTGTTGTTGTCGTCGTTTTTTTTTTTTTTTTTTTTTTTTTTTTTTTTTTGCATTATGATATTTTCAGCACAACTTGAAAATGCAATATTTATGGTGTGGAATGTTGCATTTTATATCCATTTTTCCTTCTTAAACTGTTTTTATAACATTAACATGACATCTTTCTATTAGGGGCATCGGAGTTACAAGTTTGGATTTAATAGTTATCTCATTTGTAAAGGGATATCTCGGGCACTTTGTAAGTGGAGTCTATTAATCATGGGTTGCCCATAACAAGTTGTATCTAAGCCTATTGCTACTAGTACTGTGAAAAAAGCTTTTTGTTTGAGGTCTGAATATAACTTCATGAATCAATATGAGGTCTAAAGTAACTTGCTTCACCAGTCACAATCTTAGGACATTATGAAGTATATGACACCCTTGATGATACCACTTCGTTATCTGACCTCATTAATAACCCACAGTTTGTAACTTCTTCTAATCTCCGGTCTCTGCATAAAGTCAGGGTGGTAGCCAGTCTGACTCAAAAGATCTGAGGTTTCATTAGCATTATAAAATACCTAGAATGCTACTTCTGTTTTCCTTTTCGAATAGTTAAATCCAGACTTTTACAATAATGTACTACCAGGTCATAAATAAACTTCTTGGGTACAAATTGACTAGAATCGGATTTGGACTTGAAATTTGGAGATTGTATAATTGTTTTCCCACTTAGACCATTGCCCATTTTCACTGGTTGCCACTTGTTATGAGTAATATAAATGTGAGGGACAAATTAGAAAACATCATATAAATAGTATGTGTTGTTTTGGGGTAATTAAGTTTTAACCCTACACACTTCCTGAGGATGTTTTTTAAAATGTCATTGCCCATTTGGCCCAGTTGGTAGAAGTTTGTGCCTGTTTTTGGGGTTTGTTCACACTGGTGTAGGGACAGTCACAATTTAGTCATCCTACCAATCTTGATAGAATTCGACTCTGCTTAGGTCATGTGACTCAAGTGGTGGTCGTGAGGTTTATGTTAGGGAGGGTATAAATATCTTAGTCTGTGTATGAGTGTGGTCGCCGAAGCCTAGGAATAGGAATGATGTCGTTGCTGGAGTTGGATAACTCATAGCACTGAAGTTGCAGCGAAGTTATGGCGTTGGTTGTGAAAGGGGGCTTTAGTTCTCTGATATAATGTTGTGCATTGGGAAATGTGTTTAGGTTGAATTAATTTACCCAAACACACACATATTAATTTTTTTGGGATACATTTTAAGTGTGGAGAAGAAATTTGAACCTGCACATATACATATTAATCTTTGTAAAATACTAGGAAATGCTAATTGCCTTAAAGGTCACTCGCACATATACATATTTTTTAGAGGTGAGTATTTTCAATATTACCGATTTGTTCCTTACTTAAAGGAAGTTGTTGGTCATAATGTTTTATGCAGCAAAACAAAGGAAGGGCTGGGTAGCGAGTCATAGGAAATGAGCCCTGTAGTTACTGGAGGAGGATTTCATTGGAGATGTTGCCACAATGTGGACTTTTAGAGTGACTGATAATGCAGTTAATATTTAGGGTTCACACGTTACTTAAAGTGAGGGATGTGGTTAGTCCATTAACCAATTATTGATCCAGAGCTTATGGGAACTCTGTTATTTGTGCTGGATGTATTTTATTGAACTTTTGGAAGGGTACTTTTGTCATGTGATGTGGGGATTAGGCATGAAGGAGGATATGAAGCTGATTCTATTTCTAGTTTGTTCAAGATTGAGGATGGTTTTACTTGGGTGGTTACAGATGTGTATAAACTGAATGATGATGTGGGTAAAGCAGAAATTGGGGAGGAATTCTCCTTTATGAGTTGTAGTGGGAATAGACATGTCATATTGGGGAATTTGAATGCACTGACATTGGGGGGACATTTTATTTCATTGAGATTTCCTAGTGAGAGATATGGTTGTCTTAAATGCTGTGAGCTATTTTGGAGTTCTCTACTTTTATGTTATACACTGCATTGGTGGAAATTCCTTTGCAGGGCAGCCTGTACACATTGGTCCAACAATCAATTGTCACCTTATTTTTCCCATATGACCATAGTTCAGAACAACAGTAGAAATAACTCTCTAATAGGAAGCGCACCTAGAGAAAATAAAGCTCCCACAACCTGAATTTGTAGACAAAGGGTCATGTCGGAGTTTCGAACTGAACAGAAAAACTTCCAAATCTGTTTCAATGGGGGATGATTAGAATCACTCCAAATTTTGGTGCTTTTTTTTGGGGGGGGGGGCATTGTGTGTTCAGATTTCTATAAGGGTAGCTTCTGACTTCTATTATAGTTTTGTTCATTTTCTCTAATTTCTTGGTGAGCACAGTCAGTGATGGTTTTTAGAATTTGTTAATTCTGATGGCTATACTGATTGGATATACTTAATTTATTTATTTTTGATAAGTAAGAGTGAAGTATATTTATATATATGAAATGCTACTCTATGCATGAAGAACATAGAGCAAACCTAGAAAAAACAAGAGGAAGAAAATTGAACAAAAATAAAAAAGAAAACCAAACAACAGAAAAATTACAAATGAGAAAGGGAGCTAAAAAAAGAAGGGAGAGAGTCATTAGTCGTGAGTCCCTAAGCCCTAAACCAATTAAAAAGAGTCTCACTAAAAGAAGCAAGCAACTGATCATCGGTGCTATCCAAATCCTCAAAAGTCTGCCGATTCCGCTCCTTCCAAACACACCATAGGATGCCCAACGGAACTAAATTCCAAATCTGAGATGAGTGCTTCCCCGACCAATTCCACCAACCAAAAAGCAAATCTGGGATCGATCTAGGTATAACCCAAGACAAGCCAAAAGTTCTAAAGACAAAGCTTCATAACCAATAAGCCATCTCACAATGAAGAAGTAAGTGGCCTACCGTCTCTCCACGGTGACGGCACATAATGCCCCAATCCACAAAATCCAATTTCCTCAATTTCAAGTTATCACCCATTAGGATCTTATTCCAAGCTGCACACCAAACAAAGAAAGAAACTCACCTAAGGGCCTTTACTCTTCATATAGCTTTCCAAGGAAAGACAATTGAGGGACAATTTCTTAATTTATTATAGAACGACCGGATGTCAAATTCCCTATTAGGCTTTAACTTCCATCTCATCCGGTCTCCAACATCCCTCGGAGGAGTATTAGCTCCCAATAAACGAAGGAAATGCAGCTCTTCATCCATCTCTTAATCCTCAAATTCTCTAATAAAACGAACATCCCAAATTCTTCTCTCCTCCGCCCCCTGCCTAGACAAAGAAGCTTCAACAGAAATCTCCTTATCAATGGCAATACCATACAACCTTGGGAAGGCCAATTGAAAGGATTGATCCCCATACCACCCATCTTGCCAAAACCTCGCTGTATTCGCCAATCCAACAACAACCTGACAATTTTTGCTGAAATCCTCTCATCCCATGCGAATACCTCTCCACAAACCACACCCATGAACTCCCCTACCCAGCTTTGAGGTCCAACCCCCCCAATCTTCCCCAAATTTTGAAGCTACCACCCTCCTCCATAACCGATCCTCCTCCTTACCAAACCGCCACAACCATTTTCCCAGTAAGGCCTTATTGAAAGTAGTAAGTTTCTTTATCCCTAAGCCGCCATTAGCTATAGGCGCACAAACTTTATCCCAACCTACCAGATGAGACTTGCTAACACCCCGTAGAAAGCCCTTTTGCAACTTTTCAATTTTATTGGCCACATGAGTAGGAATGATGAATAACGATAGAAAATAAGTAGGAAGACTAGATAGCGTACTCTCAAGTAACATCAATCGACCCCCCTTAGACAAGTACAATTTCTTTCACCCAGCTAATTTTTGCTCAAATTTTTCCAAAATTGGATTCCAAATAGAAGGGGAATAATGAGGAGCCCCCAGCGGCATGCTAAGATAAGACATAGGCAAAGATCCAACTCTGCAGCCCAAAATATCAGCCAGGACATGCACATCAACAACCTCTCCTATTGGAACCATTTCACTCTTAATTGCAGACGACATGTTAAAAACTCTTCATTCCTGGCAGGTTCATTTATCTGCCATAACTTTTGAGTATTTTTAATGAAGAAATTATGGAATTTGATTTTATTGTGGATAGATTTAATGAAATTCCTCGTCTGATTTGATGAATTCAATATATTTTACCAGTGGGCTGGCAGCAGTGTTTTTTTACTTTTAAGGCTGTGGTCAAGATTGATCACATCTGTACAGTTTTTGAAGACTGCAGCAAACCTGCTGGATGAATATGTGCCAAAGATTATAGAAGGTTTCATTTCTTCAAGATTTGATTCTTTTCAGTTGTAGCCAGTTTGTAAAATTATGTGTTGAGGTGATAGCTGGGCTGTACCTTGAAAGGGTTGCACTTAATATTACTGAAAATAATAATGAAGATGAATTTTGGTTGCTTACTTGCTTACAGTCTTGATATTCTGCTTATTCCACTTAACTAATGTCATTTTATTGTAATTTCAGTTCAACTTGACTAAGTCTTAATTGCTACTAAGTCATGGTTGACTATATGTATCTTTTCCTATCTTTATATCATATCAAAGGTTATACTCTCTTGTTAACTTGAGTTAAATACTCTCTCATTTGTGCAAGTATTCTCATTTATGCATTGTGAGTTGTGACTATGTTTTATGCTAGCTATCAATTTACAACACCCACCACTTTTCTTTGGGCTTGTTACCAGCTGTGTATAAAGATTAGGACACTAAGCATCACACAGGCAGAGAGTTCCATTTGACTCTGAACGTTTCTTTTTGTTATCTTTCTGGGTGAACAAGCAGATTGTGTTTCTATTTAATTAGGGTCACCAGTGTTATAAATTCGTTTAGTTATAATTTTCTTCTTTTTTCCATAATAGATGTTGATTCTTGGTCAATGTTTTGATTACAAATATGTCATCTTGGATCAACAATTTTCAGCCCAATTCTGAATTGCCTTCTATGCTTTTACGTAAGATAGCTATTTCTGTCAAGGATCAGTCAGTTTTCATGTTTTCCAGATGTCTCTAACTTCACTGCACCAACTTAAAAATGATGGTAATACACTGATTTTTATATTGGAATTGTATTTATCAATTTTTTTTTTCTTTAGAAAGTTTTATTTGATTGTAGTATCAATTTTTCCTTGTGGAACACCCCCCCCCCCCCCCCCAAAAAAAAAAAAGTTGGAAGCAAGTTGCAAGAACTGGCTCTTTCACTATCCTCTAGCGTTTTATTATTTGATTTAATGGGGACATCATTTGATAAAAGTCAGATGAGATTGGTATTGTACAGGCACATTTAGCTTCTTATGAGGCAAACAATCTTGATATAACTCATTAGCCTTTTATGGTTTTTCTATTTTGGTACTTTTTAGTTAAGGCTGTTGTTACTTTGTGGTGTACAGATTCCAATTTCTTGGAGGCCAGTTATTCAGGATCCCTCGACACTTCAAATATTTTTTGATTATTATGCAATCACTTAATGTCATTTTTTGAAAGAGGTTTGTATTTATTATATCCCTTTTGTGTATTCATTATATCCCTTTTGTAAGACAACTTTTTTCTTAGTAATTATTTTAAAGCTATCCTAAAGAGAGAAGTTTTTACGCTGTATCCTGTTGCGGTATCTAAATTTACTTTCATTATAATACTTTTTTGATATGCAACTAAACTTCGGTTGTTAATTTGTTGGGACTAATCTTTTAGACATTTTAAATCCCATTTACTATTGCATAGTGGTATGCCTGAATAAGGTATTCACTGATGATTCATGTGTGTGGGAAATATGTCAAATGTACTTTTAATTATGAATTTTGACCCCAAAAATATGGATTAAAATGAAACTATTAGGGTTCTACAAGCCCCTCTGGGCATGGACGTTCTCTAATGATTATTGGACCATGTAGTGACGTATTCAATCTGGACATGGACATGGACATGGATGTTCTCCACTAAATCTTTCTGCCTGTAACACGGCCAACCAACAAAAGACTACCCCATACACTTCTCACCATAGCTCTGACAACTTCCTCTAACTTTGTCTCTTGCAAACACACATCGTCGTCATTCCACTTCTTCATGCAGTTTTTGACACCCCAACCTTTGATCATAATTGTTTAATCCTTGAACATTCCAAGACAAGATTTCAAATTTAATAAGGTGGATTGTAGCTCCATCCTACCACAGTACCACTATCTCCGTTGCTTCTTGTCTTAGAATCATAGTTCGCTGACCACTTACTTTTCAACTCCCTTTCTCCTCTCACCCCACCCCTATGCTGTCACTATGGGGGATCTCTTTGTGTTCTAGTAGCTCGCCACCCTCTCTCGATTGCCGCAAACCTCATATCATCATAGGACAACTGCAGAATTTTATTAAACCCCTTACTCCTCATGAGAGGTGGCTGATTAGTCCTCGTATCCACAGTAGGTGCTCAAAGGGGTAACCTCTGACGCTAACTCCTCATCTACAGTTACTCCATCAGCCACAATCTTCATCCCCATCGAGCCATCTGCCCTCTGACCCCTTGCCCTTGAACTACCCTCCTACCATCAAGGGGGCATCCAACCACTGTCAAAGCTAGGAGGATTGCTGACCCTAGGAACCATGAGCTTGATGTGTTGCTTGTTCTGAGGAAGCCACTTGGGCACAAATTCAAGGTGGATCATCACAAGCGAGGCTCCACCACTACTGCTGCTAGATCTCTTCCTATCAACACCGCTGCGGACTACTCACTGGTTGGCTCCGATTTGACCACTGCCCACTCACCTCAAGTCTTCTCATGGGCGTTCTCCTCAGAAATCTCCCGATGAGGGGCTCATTCACACTGCTCACTGAGACTTCCATTATGTCATTTTTCACCATGCTCCAACAAGCTTGAAAGAATGCTATAGCAAAACCATCAAGATCTGAATGCCATAGGTGAACACCTCTCATTTCTAATTGTGTATATTTTCTATTGATGCTTTTCTCACGTTGCTGACAATCTGTCCATGCGTCCTCTTTTTTCTGTTCTCACTAACATGTTTATGTTGCTGACAATCTGTCCATGTGTCCTCTTTTTTCTGTTCTCACTAACATGTTTATTCACTATCTGCCATATAGTATGATGAAGAATTTCTGCCCTTGTTATTTTTTTTGTTTTATCCCTTTATTAAATAAGACTTTCCATTGGAATTCCATACAAGTTTTATCAGCATAACAATTGCTATTTTTGGGCTGGTTTTTTGGAGTCAAATTTTTAAAGAATAGTTTCCCTCCTGCTCTCCTCCATATATGTTATTTCGTTTGAATTTGCTCTTATGTTTTTGTCATAAGATATCCTGTAAAAGCTTTATAAATAGATATGTTCATATAAGGACATCTCTATTATTTTGTGTAGTGTAACCTAAAGTTGGTTCTTGACTTCATAATTCTTGTGGAGTGATCAAATTGACATTTTTAAAAAAAAAATTAACGATTAATTTGTTTTGTTTTGTTTTGGGACCATATATATATTTTTTAGTCAAAATAATTTTATTAATGATTTAATCTTTTGTTAGTTTTAGGATCAAACTTAACTATTTTTTTGATACGTAATAAAATATATTATAAAAAAAGAAGGGTGTCACCTGAGTATACATGAAGTATACATCAGTGACAAAGTAAAAATCAAGTGCATAAAGTACAAATGTCTATATACCATGAATTGAAAAGAAAGAATGACAACCTAACACTGCAATCCAGTCCAGAAGAGTCTTGAAAAAGAAAAGTTTGAGATCTGAAACTATTTTCTCCAAGTCCTCAAAATGCTGATTATTCATTTCCTTCCAAATGCACCACATCAAGCATTGAGGGACAATCATCCAAATACCTCTATTCCGATGTCGCCCAAACTTTCCTTTCCATCAAGCCAACAGTTATCACTGACTTCAGCATAACCCTGTGGATGCCAAACAAGGTAAACACCATAGACCATGATCTTTCATACTGGCTTCAACGTGTGAAATGTCAAACTGTTTGCAGATCCCTTTTTAATTTTTTTTTTCATTTGTTTCACTAATTTGTTTGGTGAAAGTTATTTATTTGAGGTTGAAGTACAGGCACCAAAGAAATCCTGCAAAGTAACTTTTCTGCTCAAAAGTTGATTTTTTTTGCCTTACTACCTCTTAGCACTTCCCTAATGTTTAATTCCAAGCTTTGGAGTGCTGTTGCGGCTAGCCTCTATAAGGCGATCATTTTTGATGGTGAGATTACTTCAGTGTTGGCTCTGCCTATGGAATTATGGAACATGGATATTCTGAGTTATCCTCTAGATGAGACTTTTCTTTTCTCTGTTCTATTAAGTTTATGAAGTAATGATATCTGTCAGTTAATTTTGCAATTCACTATATTAATTGCTGTATTTTATAGATTCAAAACCTCATTAAAGGTTAATATTACCAAAAATAGTAATAAATGAGGCAGAAGCAGAAATTTGGGAAGTTTTTGGGTTTCACCTTTAATATTTGTGAGAGTGGATGACTTTCAGCTAACATTGACAGTCACTGTTTCATAAATTGTTTTTTCAACCACATCTCTTGATTATTTCCAAACTTGACCGAACTGCACTTTGTCTGAAGGAAACTATCTTATAAACTATCTGGCAACCAGAGGACCTGACTTGGAGCCTTTTGTGGTTGGATCCCTAATCCAATTACTTTGTTGTGTTACAAAGTTTGGGTGGCTTGATGATGATAGATTCAAAGAGGTGATTAAAGAGACGATGAACGTTTTTTACTAGGTGACGATTTTTTTTTCTTTTTTGATTTTTGTTTAGTTTAGTTCAGTTTTTTTCTTTCCCCCTTATTTTTTAATTTGATTGCTTCTAGGAAATATATACCTTTAGCTTCTCTTGTGGCATATTAGTTTTCTCGTTGTGTTAGGTTGTTAGTATAAGACTTTTTATATAATAATATTTTGGTTACATTACTATAGTGGTATTTTGTTGGTTAAACTAAACAACCCTTCAATTTTCTTAAAAATTGCTGATGAATTTGACTTTAACACCATCTTTTCTTGCGTGAATTGTAGTATGAAATTTTTGGTATGTATATAATGAAGATTATGGAGCCTATCTTGCAATTGTATGTGGTACTCTATTGAATGCTTCCTTTCCCCACTTTCTCTTTCTTTGTGCAATAATTTGATAATACATGTAATTTGCTTTGTATAGGATGGAGCGAACCTACAATGCGGTGCAAATAACATTGAACGCTCTTTGGCTGAAGTCAAACTTGCTTGGACACTGCATTTTGTTGCTGCCTTTCTTTAGACTAAGCAAATTTCTGGCTTCAAGTTACATCTTTATTTCTGATTACTAATTATAGCTTTCAGGAGAGAATTATGTATCTCGTAGGCCCTTTTGCTTCTCTATTGCAGTGGAGAATTGCAAGAAGTATTTGATGTAGAACTTTCAGCTTATGTTTGGCAGTTGATAAATGTGACAGACAGTGGGTGGGTTACACAGTCAGGTATGTCATTAAACCAAGTTGGGTGTTTTTTTTTTTTTTTTTTTTTTGGCATTCAGATTTTTTTCAGTACAACTTGAAAAGGCAATATTTATGGGGGAATTGTCGCATTTTATATCCATTTATTTCCTTCTTAAACATGTTTTAATAAACATTAACATGACATCTTTGTATTAGGAGCTTCAGAATTACGAGTTTATATTAAATAGTTATCTCATATATGGTTGTTGTAAAGGGTTATCTCAGGCACTTTGTAAGTGGAGTCCATTAATCATGGGTTGGCCATATCTAGCTGTATCTAAGCCTATTGCTACTAGTACTGTGAAAAATGCTTTTTGTTTGAGGTCTGAATATAACTTCATGAATCAATATGAGGTCTAAAGTAACTTTGCTTCACCAATCACAATCGTAGGACATTATGAAGTATATGATACCCTTGATGATACCTCTTTGTTATCTGACCTCATTAATAACCCACAGTTTGTAACTTCTTCTAATCCCCGGTCTCTGCATAAAGTCAGGGTGGTAGCCAGTCTGACTCAAAAGATCTGAGGTTTTATTAGCATTGTAAAATACCTGGAATGCTGCTTCAGTTTTCCTTTTTGGAATGGTTTAAGCCCAAACTTTTACAATAATGTTCTACCGCTTGATAATGAAGCTTCTTGGGTACAGATTGACTAGATTCGGATTTGGACTTGACATTTGGAGATTATAATTGTTTTCCCACTTAGACCGTAGCCTGATTTGACTGGTTGCCTCTTGTTACGAGTTATATAAATGTGAGGGACAAATTAGAAAACAATATCTAAATAGTATGTGTTGTTTTGGGGTAATTAATTTTTAACCCACACTTCTTGAAGATTAACTCTAATTGAATTGTATTGCACTTGGAGTTTATTACCTCCAATTAAGTTGAACCGACTGTGAGTCTTACATGTGAAAGAAGTTCACAGAAAAGTGCTTGGTACATTTTGGAATTTTTACTTGGTTGTCATCTTTTAAATTTTATAGTGATAATTTTTCATATAATCCATTCTTGAAAGATAGCGTATCATTTACTAGTATCTATTTCTTTGTTATGAAGAGTGTGATGTATGCTGTGTTTGAGTTAGCAAGTTGTAGCTCAAATGACACCTCCTCCCCCCTTAAGAAAGCATGATGGTGAGGAGGCTTCTGTTGAGAGAGAGAGAGAGAGAGAGAGAGAGAGAGAGAGAGAGAGAGAGAGAGAGAGGATGTGATTTCTACCTTGTTGGTTGCCTTCCATTTTTAATTCTTAATGTAGTATGCTTTACTACTGGATTCTTCTTCTGCTGCTATAAATGGTATTGCTACTGTCATTGAGCCAATTTGTTAATCTCTAGATTATTATTGAACACCATTTCTAAGTTTTGATGTTTGCAACAAAAGTTGACCTTATTTGTGTTACATCACACATTTATGTTGTTACAAAATTATCTATGACATGGGTGTGGATATCCATAAGAGTTCCAACGGAGCCATCCCCATCCAAATCAAATTTGTGGGTATCCTGAGATTAAAGGAAATGACTGAGAGTAATGTCTTCACCATGAGTCTTTTTCTACCCTCCCTGAGGACGTGCAACAAAGAATAGAAACAAAAATCTTGCTAGTTTGCCGCCTGTTCCAGTGGCTTTGGTGATCTTCTTCACTTCCATTTCAATTACTGATCATTTAAATCTCGCTAATATGATCCACTGTGTAATGTCACTGTGCATATGCAATGTCACAGTGCAATAATAAGTGATCCTCTCTGTCAGAGCTTCTCATATGCATGCAACACCAATCTACTAAGAGTCTGTTTGGCATCAGCTTCAGCTTTTAACTTTTGGCTTTTATCTTTTATCTACAGCTTTTTAAAATCTCAATTCTTCCTAGTTTTTCTCACTTTTTCTCACTTTTCCCCACATTTTCTCATTTGTTTCACGGTACAAGTATATTATAACATACTTTTAACAAAAAATGTTCAGCAAAAAACTAAATAAGCTATTCCCAAATCGATACTAAATTTTTTCATCTTTTTATGGGATTATCACAAGTTAGGAGCATCTTGTAATTTGCTCTCAATGCAAAGAATGCAATCCTTTTAGAAGCCCTAGTACACAAATACTTTTATAAGGAAATATGTATTAGTGGCATAATATGATTGCACATTGAACCTACCAATCATATTAGTTCAATAACAACAAAGCCTTAGTACTAAATTTAGGCTTGGCTATGGATCCTTGATAGATTAGATTGGATTGGCTACATAAATTCTTTTCCTCCATTCTATACCTGACATGTCCTTTTTTCTTACCTCTACTAATGTTATTTTTGGCATTCCTCTACCTTTTTCCATTCTCTCAACTTGGATCATCTCACTATTTCTTGCTAGTTCATTGCTCTTTCCTTTGAAAATTGCCAAACCATGTTAAGCCAGTCACCTTCATCTTTCTATCAATAGGGGATAACCCTATCTTTAAATGAATTTCCTCCATTCAAATCTTTTTTTTTTTTTTTTTTTTTTGTATTTCCGCTTATTCATTTTAATATTCTCATTTCCACTACACTCATTTTATGGATATGTTTCTTCTTAGCCCGACATTCTACACCATAGAGTATAGCTAGTTGTATAGAATTTTGCATGCAATTATTGTAGAAATTTTGTTGTTGTTGTTGTTTTTTTTTAATAAAATTAATTTAGGGTGACCCTCCTACCAAAGGTGCTGATGATTTCTGTTTCTTTTATGGAATAATGTTTAAATAATTATTCTCATCATTTCATTTCCTAATAGCTTATGTTGTTAGGAAAAGTGATAATTTATCATGGTATCTATCCCACTCTACCTCATTTAAAAATTAAAAATTAAAAAAAGTTTAAAATCCCCCACACACACAATTTGGGGGGGTGGGGTGGAGTTGTTAGAATAATAGTTTAATGATTAAATTCACAATTACCTAGAAATTTATGCTTTTGGGATGAGTTGTGATTTATCATATGCATCTTGGGAGACAAGTGAAGAGCTGACCATAATTTTGCATCTTTGAATAAGCAAAATTTTCTTTTTATATCCTGGAACACTTTTTTTCCTCCTAATTTTTTATTTAATTTATTTTTATGTTTTTCCAAGAGCCTTGTAACTCATTTGGCTGGAGTGGGAGTGTTGATTAGGAGTAAAAAAAATCATGGAATTGTTTAGTAAATTAAGGGATTGATTGCTAGAGAATGTTGTGGGATTGAATCAATTAATACGCAATTTGAATTCAAATTACCATTGGATTTTGTGTGTAATCTCTTTTATAAATATATGTGTAATATCTATTATAAACATGAATTTTATTATAATCTACTGTTAAGAAAAGTGAATGAAAATGTAGCTCTTTGGGCTCATCCATGAATGTAGGTCAAAAGGCCGAAATATGTAAACTCTTATGTTAACTCCTCTCCTCTTTTCTTCCTCACGTTATCACAAATATCTACAGTGCCAATTTGCATCTCTTTTGATTGATCTTTTAGTCTATACAATGCTAGAGCTACAGACACGTTGTGACTGGTGTTGGGTTTGAAATAGTGCACAGACTAAGTACATCATGCATGTACTGTTCCATTACTTTTGCCATTATTATAAAAATATTCCGTTCCTTTGCTCCACCTGTTCTGGGTGTTGCTTGTAGTCTTCGAAAAGATTAATCATTATTACAATTTTATCTAAAGGTTTGCATTTAATGATTTATTTTCAATTCTTTATTTATTTTAGATAGTGTTCATCCCCATATGGCTTAAACAAAGGCTTTGTTGATTAGTATAAAACTGCTTCCTTTTTAAATTTTCTTTTAAGCACAATCTGTCTCCATTTTTTTTTTTTTTTAAATTTTGAGAGGTAAAATTTTTACTTTTTCACATTAGAGCAGCTGATTCTTTCTTAAATATATCTGGTTGTCTTTTTCCTTCTCTTGTTATATATCATGTTTATTTATTCCTTGGACATTGGCAGAGGTATGGTGAAATAAGCAAGCAAAGGCTTGATCGTGTAATTCTTACCTTTTTACAATGTTTTAGGAAATCTTTTGTTGGTGATCATGCCTTACATTCTTCCAAGGTAAGTGAATTTGAAATTCAAACCTATACCTTTTTTTCAATTTCTTTTTGATTGAGTTCAACCCTCTTCATGTTCCTTGAGGCTTTTTTGCAGCAACTATTTGCTCGTCTATCTGAACTTCATTGGACTCCATGATTATTTACTATTATTGGTTGCTGTTGTAAGAAAGATTGTTACAAATCTGAAGTCTTACTCAGAGGTGACAGATCACTGCTTCTATTAACTGTTCTTATGAATTCAGTTAGTTTAACTTATGGCATGATTTATCTGTATTTGCAGTCTAAAGTGGTTATTCACCATACCTTGACTGTTTTCTTGGAAATGACATCTGGGTTAGTTTTATTACTTTAGATTCAGCTCGGAAACTTTTTATTTTTTATTATATTGATTTGCTTGAGGTTGAGCCTTGGAGTAATGGCAACTACCTTCTGCAAAAAGCAATAAGTTGCGGGTTTAAGTATAGGAATCAACCTCTTAAATAAATTGGTTGCCTACCATGATTTCTCCTAGACCCCACATCAGTGGGAGATTTGTGCACTGGGTGCGACTTTTTTATTATATTAATTCTCTCTGCTGTGTATTTACATCAACATACAATTTTGTACAGATCTATGTTGGGAAAGCTGCTTTCTGAAGTTGGATATCATTAAATCCATTGTTTCACAGCATGATGTAAATATCACTCTAAAATATATATTTTCTTTTGGCTTTGTTCTCATATTTCAATTTACACATAACTGTAAGTTAACATTGGCCAATAATTTGGTAATATGTTTGTTTGTTTTCCGTTTTCAGAAAGAGCACTTCCCTTTCTTAGATGATTACAGATGTTCTCGTAGTAGAACAACCTTCTATTTCGCTATTGCCACATTGATTTTCATGGAGGACAGCCTCTTGAAATTCAAATCTTCAATGGATCCTCTTCTATAGGTATGCAATTTTGTTTAGTTACCCAATTGAGAGTTTTAAGAATGCTCAATTAAAGTAATCCTGCATTCTTTTTTATTCTGACATAGAATAAATGGTTGGATGTTGATGTACTCTCTTTTTTTTCCCCCTTTCTTTTTTACATGGATCTTGTAATTTAATAATTGGGTTAGGGTTAAAAACTAAATAACCATGCTACTCATCTATTATTTATACATTTGGCATTAAATACAATATGACCAAACTGCCCTCATAACTTATACGGTATATTACTCATAACACTCTCTTCATGCAAATAGTCTCAACGTTTTACATAACAAATTTAAAGGTATGTTTGATAGACTGTAACAGGCACTGTAATGTAATAACTATTTATATGGTTTATCTATTTAGTAGTTTGATTATGTTTTTATTACAGGGGTCATTTCTTATGAGTAGTTTTAAAAAAAAAATGAAGAATAACTATTTTTTTTTTTTATATATATATAAGATAGAAATTTTACTCTAATTTAATCTAAGTGTATATGTGTGTGAAGCTCCCTTCTGGAGACTTGAACCCTAACCCTTGCCCCTCACACCCCATAAACATTTATATTTGTGGAGTAACCATCGCACCAAGAGTATGCGGTAGGATAACTATTCATCTTTAAAAGGATTGCAATAGCAATTCCTTAGTAGGTGTATTAATTTTTAAAATTAATATATTTCCAAATTAACAAATTTTTCATATGTACCTAACAATTATGAAAATAAAAAATTATAGAAAAATAATTAATCTCTCTTTCAAATTTAAAAAATATTATTTCTTAGGAATTATAATTATATGAGTAAGATATTTCCAAAAAATATCTTAACTTTGATTTAAAATACTTTCATTTTATTGTCTTCAGGGTTCTATTATTGTTGTTACCAAACAAATAAATAGTAATAAGTATTACATTACAACCTCTTATATTCCTGTTTCTCCAAAAAAAAAAAAAAAAAATTCTTATGTAATTACTGTTAAAGTCTACCAAAACATGCCCTAAGTGTGCCTTGTATAACAACTTTTTGCATATCAAGTTTAGCAATTCTTTTTTTCCCTTCACATGGATCTTATAAATTAATAAGTGGCTTTGGGTTAAAAAATGAGTACCCATGATACTGATCTATTATATATTTATATTTATATATATATACAGGCATTACATAAAATATGACCAACTACACTTATAACTTATACAATATTACTCATGACATTCCCCTCAAGCTGGGGCGGCATATATTTATCCAAAAGTCCGGGCTTGTTACTTTACAGATCTAAGTGAACATTGTATGACAGTTTCATGAACATATCAGCAACTTGGACCCCTGTAGAGACATGGGGTGGCAACCACGCTCCACTCTCCACTATCTTTCAAACAAAGTGCAATCTACCTCTATATGTTTGTTCAGTTCGTGGAACACTAGGTTGGAAGAGATATGAGCTGCTACTTGGTTGTCATAATACATGGTCATAGGCAATTGCATATCACATCTCAATTCCACTAGCAGATGCTTAATCCATAAAACCTGACATAAGGTATGAACCATGGATCTATATTCAACCTCTGCACTGGGGTGGGACACAACACTCCGCGTTTTAATTTTTCGATTGATCAAGTTACCTTCTAGGAGAGGACAATATCTTGTAGTAGACCTCATAGTTGAGGGTGATATTGCCTAAGTTGAAGTTTGTAAAAGCCTTTACATGCAAACGATCATGGGCTTTACATTAAAGTCAACATCCAGGATAAGCCTTAAGGCATATCATAATTCAAAGAATGGCTTCCCAATGTGGTCGATGAAGTACGATGAAGTACGACCATATACTGACTCACAACACTTACTGCAAAGTATATATTTGGTTGGGTAATAGTGAGGTAGTGCAACTTAGAAATCAAAGAACATATCTCTTTGATGCAGCTAGCCAGATTTGGTTTTTCCAAGATATCTTTAATATTTCTTGAAGTCTGGTCAGTTCTTATTTAGTCCTTTTTGTTGTAATAGAATTGAAGTCAGTCAATAAGCTAGGTTGCACCGACACACCATTTTTGGCGACATGCTGGACACTGGAACCTGTACGATTCGCCGGACTCTGGTGTTCGAGTAGTGTCTCTCTCTTTTTTTTTTTTTTTCCCGCTTCTCCGACACGCACCGTCGCGGCACCGACACGGCTCTGACACTCCAGCAGTGAAAAAAAAAAAAGAAAATCATAGATTTTGACGGATAGACTTACCAATACCCTTGATTTTGTGATATACCCTAAACAACAAAGCAAGCTTAGAGTCTGACTGAAAGTTGAAACTCACATCTCAAGTTCTCACTTCTCAACCCAACCTCCCTTGCTTTGACCTCTGCCTGTTGCCGCTGCCCTTTGTCCCTCGCCAGAGCTAGATCGGGCCGATCGGCGAGCTCCATAGACGTCGATGCTGTGCGACCCTTCCGATCTCTCTCTCTCTCTCTCTTGGCGTGGACAACAGGTCCAACCTCTTCTCTAAGCATTTTTTTTTTTTTTCCAGATACTTGGCCATTTGGGTGAATGGGTTACTAATCTCACTTATAACATAACTTAGAACGCGTTTTTTTGTTTTCGTTTTTGTTTTTTTTAATCCCACTCTCATTGTCACATGTGAGAGTGAGAGTAGGATTAAGAATTATAATGTTGTTATTGCCATATATAATATTGTTACAGCCATATAAGTTATAAGTTATACCTTAGATATTTTTTGTTTCTTTACTCAGTCTTTTGTTTTGCCTTATAAATTATAATGTTTATCATGAATTTAGTGATTTTTGTTTTTGTGTCATTTTATGTTTTTAGTTTGATGTTGAATGTAGCCTATTTAAACTTTTGATTTGTACTCTAAACATTTTATGTGAATTATTGTACTACTTTGGGTATTAGTTTACTTATTTGTAATTCTTACATAATTTAAATCATAGACATAAACGTATTTTATGTCTAAAAATATTAAAAAATATGCCTAAATATAAAATTTAATTAATTATTTAATTGCCGTGTCCATATTGTGTTGTGTCTTTGTTTTTCAAAAATTGCCGTATCGCCATGTCTGTGTCGTGCATCATTGTCAATGAGTAATGTGAGTCAATAGTCTTTTATGGCCCTTTGATTGCATGATCTTGGAACTAGGGAGATTGTTCACTATATAAGCTGTCACTTGAGAATGCAGTGCTATTTATAAGTCAAGTATGGGCTGATGTAGATCATCTTTTACCAATTAACATATCTATTGTAGAGAATCATTCTCTACAGCCCTATTTTAGGTTCGTTACTTGATCTACTCTTTCTGTTCTCCTGTTTTTTTTTTTTTTTTTTTGCTCTAAATCAGTTCCAGCAACCCTTGTTACTATGGACTGCACACTCTTGGATTAGATAAAAACTCTCCCTTATCCATATCCATTTTATAATGGATATGGATAAGGGAGAAACTTGTTTCTGAACTTAACAATATATCCAACGCGTATTTCCTATGCAAAAAATTAATTCATCCCTTGAAGCAGGCAACATTTGCCAAACAATATAAATCTGAAAAAATTTCAGGCGGATGGCATGCGTTTGAACTATATTAGTAAGTTAGACTCTTTTTTGGAAATCGAGTATATCAAAATCGACTTCCAGCCAAAATCGCTCAAGTCGACTTTAATATACTTGACTTCCTATTGAAAATTACCTCTGGAATGGATAAAAAAGAAAGTCGAGTATAGTAAACTCGATTTTGGCTAGGATTCTGGTTGGAAGTCGATTTTGCTGTACTCGATTTCTAAAAAAGAGTCCAACTAATTAATAAACATTGAACGCATGCCATTCGCCTAAAATTTTACAAATATTATACTGTTTGGCAAATTTTGTCCTTGAAGCATGCTACTTCAATACCTAAGAAGTAACATAACTTTACTAGATCTATAGTCTGGAATGAGGCTTGATGAAACACCTTTAGCTCAATAATTTTATTCTTGTAGTCAACATAAATGATTAACAAGATTTTCTTTCTTTTAGAGGTATGAGAGAAAACAGAGTCCTCACATTGACAATGTTTCATCCCAAATTGGAACATTGTTTCATGGTACCTACCAAATCAAGCTTGGAGAGATTGGTTAAACCATAAATGGGTTTGCGTAGTTTACACATTTTCTCAAACTCTCCCGGAGCAACAAACTTGTCTGGTTGTAGAATGCCTCCTATAAATTTAAAAAGCACTTTTGATATTTAACTGATACAAAAGTTGACCAAGGTTAGCAGTCAGGATTAAATTTGTAATAAGCAATCTTAACTACATGGAAAAAGTTTAAGATTAATCTACAATATAAGAGGATTGATGAGTTATGCCATGATATGAAAACTAGGGTACTACTAATTCTTGGTTCTGTAACCTAAGAATTTTGGCATCTTGCCCTCTAATCAGCATATTTTGAAGCACTAGATTCGAGGGATCTATCACCAAAAACTGAAATTTCTACTTACCTAGTAAAAATACTTCGACTGACTTTGCCCACTGAGGATAATTGTTGTTATTTAATATAATGGAGGTCACTGGAAATAATTCAAGGGGGAAAAAAGAGGCCAGGATTCATTTCTTTCTTCAACTCCATGAAACCAGCCAAATTCCAATTAAGGGATAATGCCCAATTAACCACAATAAATAAGAATAAATTAACCGACTTTGCAATGCTCCGTGATCGAAATACCCAATTTGGTCATTTGACTGGCCACCAACACACAAGGGTATCAAGAGATTAAACCGCACTGTATTAAGCACCATTAACCAATCTGTGATTTAATAGGGAGCAACTACCTCAAAGAAAGACAGGTGAAAGAGTGGGACACATCTGTGAATCCCAACCGAAAACAACAAAAGAAAAGGTTGAAACAGCCAGCTAAAGCCGAAATAGCAAACAACTAAAATCGGAGGTTTGGACTCTCAATATTGGGCTTTAGTGTGTCTGCAGAAGACGAGGACAACTGTGACGATGGATCAGGTGGTCGTTGATAGTGGTCAGCAGTGTTTGATTGAGATTGATCATTTGTTGAGTATGGTATAAAAGTGTTTGGCAATGGTCGATTGTTGTTTATGAGTTGTTGGTGATGGTCGAATATGATTGGTGATGGTGGGTTTATGATTTACATTAGGCTTTGATAACATGGAAACCAATAATCGGCTCAGGATTATAAATTGCCCCCACCCGAGGTGCCTCGGCAGTAAGGGAGAGTGTCTGGACTGATTGTACCCATAAGTCTCTGGTTAGATTTCTAGCTCAGACATTTTGCTTGATGCCTGCTCAATGGGGTGTGTAGGCATCTGGGGTTTGCTCCTCAGGGGTGGTCCTACTGACCCATACCTTGAGGGTTCCTTATCATAAAAAAAAATATATATTATAAATTGATTAACCCTAATACCCAGAGTCTTTTGGCTGAATATTGTAAAAAATGAAGTTTATTTGTGATATGAGTACTGTTCAAACTTATTTGTTAAAATGAAGAGAGAAGTGAATTTCGGCAACACCAATGCTGGAATTCTAAGAAAAAGTAGGAGAGAGGAGAGAGAAATGATATGACATATGGGGAGAGAGAAAAAAGAATTTCGACAATGATATTACAAAAAAAAAAATAAAAATTGAATTACCAAAATTGGAAGATTAAAAAAGAAAAAGAAAAAAAGAAAACTGAACTGTGGCAAGAATAATGCTACGACTCACGCTATTTTACCATATTTTTTACAAATTATTGTTATGACTAATTTTTTACTAGTTTTCATTAGTGTCTATTAATAACATCACTTTTTTATTTATCAATAATTTTTTATCATATCAACAATTTTTGAAAGTTTTTGTAAGGAAGTTTGTATCTCTAGCATTTTGCTAAAAGTGGATTATTTAAAAAAAAAAAAAAAAAAAAAAAAACTCAATTGTGGCAATTGAATTGCCGAAATTGAAGGAGTAAAAAAAAAAAACAAAAAACCTTGATTGTGGTAAGATTAATGCAACTGCACTTTTTGGAGTAAAATGATAGAGATACACTTATAGTCTTCCAAAAGTGTGGCTGTATCTTACCACAATCAATGTTTTTTTTTTCCTTAAATCATCCACTTTTGGCAAAAATGCTAGAGTTACAAACTTTTTTACAAAAACTTTCATAAACTGTTGATGTGATGAGTGATTATTGGTAAATAAAAGTGATGTTATTGTTAGGCACTAATGAGAACTAGTAAAAAATTGGCTATAACAACGGTTTGTAAAAAATATGATAAAATAGCGTGTTAGCATTACTTTTGCCACAATTTAGTTTTTTTTTTTTTTTTTCTTTTTAATCTTCTAATATCGGCAATTCAATTGCCACAATTCAATTTTTTTTTTTGGCAATATCATTGCCGAAATTCCTTTTTCTCTCTCTCATCTGTCACATCATTTCTTTCTCCTCTCTTCTACTTTTTCTCAAAATTTCAGTATTGGTGTTGTCGAAATTCACTTCTCTCCTCGTTTTTCAAATAAGTTTAAACAGTACCCATATCACAAATAAACTTCATTTTTTATAATATTCAGCCAAAAGACTCCTAATACCCATTTATTATTTATATGTTAAGCATTAAAGGCAATATGATCAAACTACCCTCGTAACTTATAAAATATTACTCATAACAGGACTGATGTTTGAATTCTGATTGTGTTCGCTTAAGTCTGCATGTGCATCGATTTTTTTACCTTGTGCTTGAATTACTGCTGTCTTATGTACTCATGTTATATTTAAATGAACAGCTTTACTCTTCAGTTTGGATATGCATTTGATTTTCTTTCTCTTGAATCATATTGACTTTGTTCTGGTGTTTATGCCACCTCAGGTTTTTGTTAGTTTGGAATCAACATCTAGTGCAACATTCCACTCAAATGCTGTAAAATGTGCATTGATTGGTTTGATCTCTGGCATCTTCTTGCCAATGGCCTTAAAATTTTTTATTTATTACTTTCTTATTTTGAGGCTGAGTATGTTTCGTTTTTCCTTGCTCTTTCTATAGACAGAACATATTATATTGTTTTCTTTTTGATTGGCTGTATCCGGATCTCCGGCCACTTCTTTTGAATGCCATTGCATATTGGACTAATACTCCAGAGGTTTGCAATCTACATACTGATCTGCATGAAAATATATTGATTTTATCTTTTTCTGGAAACTGGAGATTTTATCAATTAACTAGCCACATACCCACGCGATATATGAATATATAAATCTTTTGTAATGGGGTGTAATATATAAAAAGTAATAATTATTTAAAAGTATTATTTATTTTTGAAAAAAGATTTCTACAAGTATTTTTTTATTTTTCATCTATTCAAAGTGCAAATATATTTTGTATGTTTGATTAATATTTTTTTTAAGGTGAACTATATTTTTCTCATTTCTGTTGTAGTGTGTTATATTTGATATAAAACTAAATTTTATAAGTTTCAAGTTTATTATTTTAAATTTTCATCTCTTAAGGAATATTGAGATTATCATAATAATAAAAATTCATTATAAAATTACAACATTAGCTTAATCAAAATTAAAATAAAATAAAAGGAATAAAATATAGACTTTATAATAAATTATTATTTAAAAAATTGGTTGCCATATTTAAATTCATAGCCATGTAGATTGTGTTTTGACATAAACTCAAATTCCTATTTCCAAAAAAACCAAGTATTAACTCATATAAAAATTCAACCAAAGTTATAAAAGGGAGAGAGAAGACTTTGTAATGAGAAATTGAAAAAACATATTACCAAAGCACATATTTAAAAAAAACAAATCATCTACTTTAATCAGAATTATAAGAGTACTCACAGTTTTTTGTGGAGAAAATATGGATTGAGTAGGAGAAATTATATCAATTTATAGAAATAAAATGAGAAGAAGAAGAGTCAAAATATAAGAAAGAAGTGATTAAGGAAGTGTAGTAGTAAAGTAGAGAGTAGTGAAGAAATAAAGAGGTAAAGAGGGAGGGAAAGGTTAAAGGAAGTGTAACAGTAAATGTAGATAGATAGGGAGAATAAGAGGTCTTTTTTTTTTTGGTAGAATAGGGAGGATAAAAGTTTAGAAAGACAAAATAAGTGGATGGTGTGGCTTAAAAGGAGCTTAGTAACAATAAATGCTATGCTTTAGTTTTTAGATATATATAGAAGATATAGAAGAAATGGGAGGAAAAAAAGTCAAAATATAAGAAAGAGAAAATAATGAAAGTAGTATAACAATAAAGTAGAGAGTACTGCGAAGATAAAGAGGTAAAGTAGAGAGCAGTAGGAAAATAAAGAAGTAAAGAGAGAGGGGAAAGGTTAAAGGAAGTGTAGTAGTAACGTGGACAAATAGGGAGAATAAGAGTTTTTTTTATTTTATTTTATTTATTTAAGAATAGAGAGAATCAAAGTTTAGAAAAAAAAAAAGAGATAGAATATAAGTGGATGATGTGATTGTTGATGTGAGTCAACAAGAGCGTAGCAACAATGAATGCTAAGTTTCAACTTTTATATATATATATATATATATATATATATAGATTTGAGTTCATTTTGTGCTTTCTTAGATATTTTATGCATGTTTTGGAGGCAAAATTTGTTGGAAGTTGTGGGTATCTGCTGAAGTTGTTTCCTTGTTCTGATGGTGTTTGAACTAAATAACTAGCCTTGTATTATATCCCTAAATTCATGACATTTTTGCTAATCGCCTAAATTCATGACATAGTTTATCTAATGGTGACTCCAATGCAATCAACTTCCTATGATCTGACCTAGTCATCTCATCAAGTGGATATTAATTCAAGTAGAAGAAATTGAACTCTCGTTTATTTGTTCAAAGTAATTTTGACAGAAAGCCACGGTATAGGTCACAACTCGATTGTTGAAATTTATGCTGAGTCGGTGCTGAATAAATCTGAGAGATTGGCTTTTGATTCATTATCTCCTAATGGCATACTGCTTTTTTAAGAAGTCAGCAAACTGATTATAGCCTATGGATCAAGGATTTTCCCCTTTGCAATGCAGAAGATATGTACACTTTCAAATAGAAGGGAATATGGATTTGTTTGACCATTCTTAGAAGAGGTATGAGGATTATTTCTTCTGTCTGTCTTGTAGATCGAGAGACGCAAGTTTTTGAAAGTTGCTATATCCTTGCATGCCCACCTTGAACTGGTTTCCTGATAACTGAAGTTATTGTCATCTCTTATTTTTTTTTGTCATATGAAGTTTTTTGACAATTTTTTAAAAATAATTGGAGGTCATATGTCTCAACTCTTAAGGATGTCATGTATCCAAGCAACATGAGACATAGGAGAATATTGAAAACTGACTAAAGAAACAGTTCTACTCAATATGTATATTTATATTGCTAAAGATGGTTCCATATCTACTGACCATTATATGTCGTTCATTTCCGTATCGTAGCACTCACTGGGAACCATGTGATCTTTGGATTGTTTGAAATTTATGGTGATAGATCTCGAGCTGATGCACATGACCAGGACAATTATCATTGTTCAAGATTGCCACCTAGTTGTTTGGAGGAACTTCCCCAAACCCGTTTGTCTAGAAACTTTATCCTTGTACCCGTTTGTATAGATTAGAATCTATAAACTAGACTGTAATTTGTGCTTATGCATGGAAACATTCAACAATATTGATGACATGTTTATCTCAGTTTTCATGTTAAGTATTATGACTGGATCACTCGATATCAATTTTTTTTTTTTAAATTTAAATATATGGTGAAAAATTAAACAAAAATTAAAAACTAATTAATATTCAATTTAGATTCTAATTGTGATTCAGTGTTAAATATAACATATAATATGTATGATTAGTTGGGCCATTATGTTCCACCCCTATTGTGGGTGTGTGTTGAGGCTTTGTGTGAGCACAAATTATCAGATCATTGATTTCAGGCTTTTCAGCTAGCATATTGAGATCTATGAACCAGTGGTGCGCTCAGACTGCCCAAGGGTAGCTGTAGGGCCATTTCTCACAATCCTACTTTGAATAACCTTTGGTAGTAAAAATTATTAATAATTCAACAAACATAAAGATTTGAACAACAATTGGAAATGTTAGATGAAAACTTGCTCAATGCTCTTCATATCTCAATTACAACTCTCTTCTTTGAATCTGAAGAGCTCTGCTTAGAGAAGTATGACTCTAAGCACTCCAAACTAAAACCATATCCAATCCCTTGCCCATATCCGAACCCAACACCAACACCACAACCAATTCCAACCCCAATAACCAGCTGCAAATGGTTCCAGGGCCAGCCACCATAGCCAATCCCCCCAACCAATCCAAAGCCCAATCCAACACCGCACCCAATACCTACACCACCTCCTGGGCCCAACACTATTTCCTCTGGCTTCTTGGGGTTATTGTGGAGAAATTTATTAACTGGGAAATGCTTCTTCTTCTTCTTCTTCTCATTCTTTTTCTTGTTGCTGCTGATTTCATTCCAAATATTCCAAGAGGAATCAGAATCAGTTTTGATGTGTTTGGAGTTTGCTAACATGGTGTGAATGATGGAGTGGGTAAAGATGATAGGTAGGTATTTGTTGGTCCTATTGTTTGGGTTGAATCCTTATCAGTTACATTGATATGTGAGTCAGGGATGGACATCTTGGTCCTTCTCCCTTTTTGTCTGCTTTTGAAGGAATTATTGAGTGCCTTATTTTGTGATGGAGGGTTTGGCTTGCCACTATTACACCTATGCATTAGAGGGGACATGGATATATATGGACACATGTTCTAAGTAGTCAATTTTCGACTTTGTATACCATCTAAATAGGAAGCCTTAGCATCGGATAGAATACCTAGGATAGGATGAGATGTATTGAATCATAAGTGTGATAGAAATTATAGGACTTGATCAGGATAGATGAGATATCATCTCAAAAATTATCTCTATTTAGGTTTTGAATTTTAAATTGTGTATATAACCATTCAAATGATGTTACTCCTATATGAATATGATATCATAGCAAGTTGATCAATGCTCTCATAAACAATACGAGTATTTCTAAACTTCTATACGTGGAGTCCATCTTTATATGAGAGAAACACGTACCACATGGGATAATTAAATAATTTCACATATGTAATAGTCTTGTGCTTCTAGGATAGCCTTATGCAACAAGTTTAATGAAAAAACTCTCTCTCTCTCTCTCTCTCTCTCTCTCTCTCTCTCTCTCTCTCTATATATATATATATATATATATATATATATATATGGCCTACCCAAGATCATTTACCCAATTAACAGTACTTACCCAACTTGCTTCAGGCTCTTAGATATATTATGAGACAAGTTACAATAAATTATAGCAACAACCTCAAAAGTCGTAGTAATACAAATGGCTTTGTCATAAATCATGATGAAAGCAACTATTAGAGGAAAAGTTGTAATAAAACAAAAAAGTTTCCCCCAAATCAAGTCAGTACGTGTGACTATATATAAGACTTTTATATGTATATATATATATATATATCCATATATAATATATATAAGAAATAGTAAAAATACGAAATTAGTATATAGAGTTTTTTTAAACAGGCTTATAATATATTACATAACTAGAGTATGACTACAAAAGAGCCCAACCTTGGTAGAAGTAGCCTGGTGTTATAAGGACTGAAACTTTAACACACATAACCAATGTGGGATAAACATTCCTTTTTTTTTTTTTGAGGAAACAATATTACTTATTAAAACACACAAATACGAAAGTAGTATTTAAAGTTTTTTAAACAGGCTTATAATATATTATATAACTAGAGTACCACTACAAAATGACCTAATTTTGGTAGTAGTAGTATGAAGTTATAAGGACTGAAATTCTAACACACCAACCACTATGGGATAAACATTTTTATTTTTTATTTTTTGTTGAGAAAATAATAATACTTATTAGAATATACAAATACAAAAGTAGTAATATAGAGATATTTATCCCATATTGGTTGTGTGTGTTAAAATTTCAGTCTTTATAACCCCAGGCTACTACTATTAAAGTTAGACTCTTTTGTAGTAATACTTTACTTATGTAATATATTATAAGCTTGTTTAAAAAATTCTGTTGAGGTCTAAAAAGTTATAGCACCGAGGTCCAAAATAGTACAGTAAGTGTACTCTATGGAAAATAATAATAAAAGGATTGAGCTCACCACAAAAAAAAAGGATGGTAGGCCCAAGTTCATTAAAAAGGTTTAAAGCCCAAGACCTATGAAGGGATAGGTCTTAGGGCCTATGAAATGAAAGGAAAAAAAGGAAAAAGCCTAGTCTGCCAAGATCAGAAAATCAAAAGGGAGTCCAGTGGTAGGAACTGGGACGGGATACCCAGAGGCTACTGGGGGCTCGGGATTCTCGGGACGTGCAGCACAGTTAGGATGAGATTGAGACAGTTTCAAAAAGAGTGCCAAGAAACACAAGGAATGAAGAACAAAAACGTCATTCTCAATCACCCAATGATGTAAAAAGGAACCAGAAGGCTTGGAGAGTAACAATTCATGAACAAGAGGCTGGTACCTCGGGGAACCCAAGAAGAAGAACTATGAAAGGAAGTAGCTAGGAAAACTTTCAACCTAGCAGGGATGGAATCGGCTCACTTGGAAAAAATGACAAAAGGAAAAAACAGCCAAAAAGCTAAGTCTGAAATGGTAAGGTTTAAAAGCCTTGAAAGAAGAGAGATTGGAGGTCAGCTTTCTAAGGACACCCCAGAATGGAAAGTCAGCAAAAGGCTTTTGGGGAAAAAGTACTAAAAGAAGAAAACTATAAGAAATAAGGAAGGGACTAGCTTCCAAAGCTGTTGGCACAACATGGGCTCTAGTACCCAAGGGAGCAAAGGAAGGTAATCAGTGGTACCCCGCAACCCTAGAATGACACTATAAAAGGGGGAAGTAGCCAACAGTGAAAGAGCATTCAGCAACAGTGAATCAGAATAGAATCATTGAGAAAACTCTATAAGAAACTCAAAGAAAGTAGTAAAAGAAAGAGAAATATTGCTCGGTGTCCTAGAACAGCCACTATAGAACATATTTAGATTTAAAGGAATTCAAATTTTGCAAGTCTTAGAGGCTTAGAGAGCCATCTAAGTCTATAATTTTTGAGCTTATTTGGACCCTGTAACTCATCTTAGTAAGCACATTGTAATTCACAAATTAAGAAAAGTAATGAGACATTCCTTATTGTTTTAAGGATCCTGAACGTTCATTTTGTGTCTTTCTTTATATATTGCTCCTTTAATGTTTTCTTGTTGTTCAATACATATATATTCTTGCTTGTTAGTATGTACATATTGTAGGATTTCTGCTCTATGCACCACTTGGTTTGCAAACAGCTCATTTAGTTATGGTGAACCAAGCCCAATCCCTTTAAACAACAACTAAAAGGCTCAGGGTCCTTGCTTTAACTTAGGCTTGGACACTGTCCAAAAAAGGACCCTCACAAATTCTCTATACTATTTTCATATTTGTGTGTTCTAATAAGTATTCCCGTTTTCTAAAAGAAAAAGAGATGTTTATCCCATCTTGGTTGTGTGTGTTAGAGTTTCAGTTTTTATAATCCCAGGCTACTACTACCAAGATTAAGCCCTTTTATAGTAGTACTTGATTATATAATTTATATACTTAAAGAGAGTATTTATAGACCATATATCTTCATATTCAAAGACAATTATTTCTTATTTTGTTAAAAATTTTATTTATTCCTTGAATAAAATATCTACCATGAAACAAAGTTTTGTTTTAAACGATGAAGACAATCAATCTTCAAATTCTTCACACGCAACTAATTGTTGAGGGAAAGTGATAGTGAGTCAAAATGAAGAAGAAAAATAAAACATTTCTTCACAAAAAAAAAAAGAAAAAAAAGATGAACCACTAGATCTAGAAGAATTTGGATCATGGGGTACTAGTGAATTTAATACTAGAAATATTAATAGAAATTATTTCACTTGATGGCATGAATAGCCTAGGAGATAACAAAATCCCTTGGTTATTTTATGGAACAGAAGATATAATGGTACTTTAATAAAAAGTTGACTCTCTTTCAAAAAAAAAGAAAAAGAAAAAGTTGACTACTAATTGGTGTTCAGATATAATGCTTGGTAGAATTTTCTTAAGTCTATTGGCCAAAACCTTAGAGAAAATTTTATATAAGACATTGCATGAACTGATAGGGCGATAATCTCTAACACTTTCAGGGTTTTTTATTTTTGGGATAAGGGTTACAAAAGTGTGGTTTAACGGGTGTGGGATGGTACCTGAATTGAGCCAGGATAAAATTGAATTTGTGACATCGATATCTACCACTCCCCAAAAATGCTGGAAGAACAAGGGGGGCATGCCATCGGGACCCGGGGCTTTGAGTGGAGCCATCTGTTTCAAGGCTTCCTTCACTTCACAGGCTGTAAAGGTACCGGTTAAGGCTGCATTCATTTCATCAGTAATAATCAAGAGAATGTGCTTTAATTGAGGCCATTGGGGGTTCGGCCTTGAGGTGGAAAAGAGCGTTTTATAGTAGTTTACCAAAACCGATGTTACCTCTTCTGAATCTACTCTCCATATGTTATTCTCATCCATGATTCCCCGGATTTTATTTTTCCTGTGCCTCTGAGTAGCCCGACAATGGAAAAACTTCGTGTTATTATCACCATTCTTTAGCCACAGAGTGCGTGATCTTTGGCTCCACATTCTTGCTTCTTTATCTAGTAGAATATTTATTTCCTCTTTTAATTCTCTAACTCGATCATTCTGACCACTAATGATAGAAGCAGATTCGGCCTCCACCAAGAGAGCTTTTTTATTTTTTAACTCCTTCCTCACATTGCCGAAAATGTTATAATTCCACCATGCTAGGTCCCTACCACAAAGCTCCACCCTCCTTAGTATATCATAATCACGATGCCCCATGGAAAAAGAAGACCAAGATGCTTCCACCAATTCTGCACATCGTTCATCTAAAAGCCACATCTCCTCAAACCTGAAAGGTATTTTCTTGGGGGGAGGATCCAAACCCAATAGGTTGATCAAAAGCGGGCAATGGTCAGAAGAGGTAATTAGTAAGTGTTGAACAATCGAACCCGGGAATTTCAAAAACCAAGAGTCATTAGCCAACCCTCGATCAAGTCATTCCCAAATTGAGTGTCCATCCTCGAAGTGTTTGCTCCAAGTAAACCGGTTACCCACAAAACCAAGGTCCAAGAACCCACATTCATCGATAACATCTTTAAAGAGTTGCATTTGCCTATCCTGTCTGATTGCTCCGCCTAGTTTCTCCTCCTATCTAGTGAGTTCGTTGAAATCTCCTACACACAGCCATGGAATTTGTGGGTGGTGGTTTAAAGCTCTCAAGCTATCCCATGCTTCAATCCTCTTTGATGTTTCTGGTTCCCCATAAAAACCAGTAAATCTCCATTCATGTTCAGAGCCTCTATTGATCCAAGTGTCAATGTAGTATTGTGAAGAGTCGATCACCTCCAATTTCACTGATGATTTCCAAAAAAGAACAAGGCCACCTCCACGGCCTTCTTTAGGTACTACCCATTTGTGTTCATAGTCAATACTTCGCTGCACTGTATCTAGCCTTGCTTCGTCTGCTAATGTCTCGGCTAAAAACACAACAGAGGGATCTTTTGCCCGGATTATATCTCTAAGCTCCTTCCCTGTACGTAAGTTCCCAAGCCCACGACAGTTCCAAACTAGGCAATTCATTGTGATTGGCGGGGCTGACTATCAGCCTCCACCACTGTCATTTTTTGTTCTACCGCTCCTTTTGAAACCTGTTGGCGTTTGCTAGGTAACTCAGGATAACTTTCAACTTGCATGGGTGTTCTTTTTCCTAGGGTTATGGACGTGTGGTTAGGGTTAAATGGGGTTGGATGGGTCGGCCTGTCAATTCTGGTCCATTTTGATTTAAGTGGTTGTGGTAAAAACATGGGATTTTCATGTGTTGCATGTGGTGAAAGGGAGGCACGTGGTGGAGTTAAGTTTGTGGTAGGGTCCAGAATTAAGGGTAGTGAAGGGTTTCCAATTTGGTTGAGTTTTTTGGTTTGACAGGAACGTGTATCTCGGCTGTCATTTATGGAAATGAATGAGGGAGTTAAGGGCGGGTTTAAGGGTGATAATGTGTTTCCATTTTGGGTTGGGTGAGCTGGATCTATTTCTGCTGTTTGGATTGATTGCATGGGTGTAAAAGGTAAGAAATCTTTATTTAAGGGCTGATTGACGTTACCTGTTTGAGTGGGAGTGTGCTGAAGATTATTGCCATTTAAGGCCTTAGCTGCTTCGGTTTCTTTCCATTCAAAGTTTGGAGTAGCTGGATGTGAGGTGCAGCTGGCAAGGGAATCATAATGGTTCGTTAGAGGACTATGCGGAGTATCATGAATGCTCATTTTTGAGACCTCCAGTGGCATTGACTCCAAATTCCCTTCCTCAGCTGAACCGTTCCCTTCCTCAACTGAACTGTTACACATGTGATCAGGTCCAATTGAACCTCCTTCTCTTTGCTTCTTCAACTCAGCCATGGACGGCGGTCTTGGCTTAGGAATTGATGGCTGTCTAGATTTATAGAAACCAGGGACCGAGACCACCTGCTTCCTTGAGGGAAAGAAGGGAGCTGTTCTAAGATTTGGTCCAAGCTGCCTTTGCTCCGGTTTGAGTGTACCTTTGCTATTCAGCCACATCTCACAATCCTTATCGTCGTGGTCGAAACATCCGCACCAATAGCAAATGTTTGGCAACCGTTCATACTTGAAGCTAATCCACACTTCCTTGTCCCTCCCTATCGAAACCAACCGCCCTCTACATAAGGGAACTTTGACATCCAAAGACACTCTAATACGAACAAAGCTGCCCCCCTCAGATTCCTGCAAATTAGTAGGAGATAACACCGTGCCTAGGACTTCACAAATCTTTGCTGCAGCCTTAACATTTATAAATTTAATCGGGAGGCCATGAACCTGCACCCAGAAAGTAGTCTTATTGAACTGGAGATCTTCAACTAAATTACTTTTATCATACCTCTCCAAAACCATTAAGTGTTTGTCGAAACTCCACGGCTCACTCTGAATCACTTTATCAACCTCTTCTTTGTTATCAAACACAAAAAGTACCAACTGATTTCCCAAGTTACGAACTTGAAAGCCATTCCTTGATCGCCACAGTAGTGTGAACGTTTTGGCAACGGCATCCACGCTGATCGCCCTCTTCGTTAAAAACTTGGTAGCCAAGAAGAACTCTTGGGAACTCAACTCATCGTCAAGACAACACCCTGGTCCTTCCCTATCTGAGAGAGTAAGACGGCTCCAATTTGAAGTTAACTCATCCATGGTAATACGAAGAAAAAAGGGAAAAACAAATGGTCCAAAATCTGTTTCCCACCAATCCCACGAAAGGAGGAATCCCACAAGCTTTGAATTAACGTTGTTAATTCAAAGAAAGACAAGCATACACCTCCTTACAGGATTGACCCCTATTCTACTGTCAAAAGATAGCTAGAGAGAACATTCTTTGAGAGACAGAGAAACAAAACTTTTTTTGGTTATTTTAAAAAAATAAATTAGGTTAGACATACAAGAGATTTACTAGAAAACATGGCCTTAAGAAAAAATTTTGATGTGCCATATTGAGTTATCTCTTATGATAGATGACATCGAAGTATTACATCAAATTGACAACAGTCATAGCTCAATCACTCCTATCTTTTCGCCAAGAATAGATGAAGAAGAATCTTATAACCTTATCAATCAGAAATAGGCATAAGATTCGCACACACAAGTGGTCTTTTACTCAAATATACATAATTATAACAATATTATATAGTCAAAAAGTTAGTTAAAAAGATGTTTGTACAGTAGCACTTAGTTATACTCATGATTGTATTTTCAGTAGATAAACATTTAGCATGAAAGACATGTATTGTTCTATTGATGGAAAGATTTATTTTGCATTCAGTTCTATTGCATCTCCTTTTTCATTGTAAGAGATTCCTTTTAGTTGTAAAAAACAACGAATAATAGAAAGAGTTCATATTTCCATACTCCATAGGTCCTCTCAAACACAACACAACAACATGTTTAGACTTCAGGCCTGGCGCACGGCAAACCCAAATCTCATCTACTCCTCCGCCTCCTCACACCGGAGCTCCTCCCCGTCACAGATGCTGCCACCAACATCATTTCTGGAGCTAGCGAAATCTGTTGGAGCCGTCGCAAGTGTGGTGTCGCAACTCAAGGTGTGTTTTTTTTTTATGATTTGTTATTTCCCCAAATTTTAGATTTCAAAATATTGATGAATTTGGATAATTTTTTGGATATCAATCACTTGATTTGGTACGGATTTTGCTCTTTTTTTTTTTTTTTTTTTTTTTTTTTTGTTTGTATTTTCATGGGATTTGATTGGATTCTTGAGTGCCAGGTTCAAACCCCAAAAAAATAAAATTAACTGTTGTCTTTTTTTTTTCCCAACTACCCTAGGTTCTTATGAATTTTTTTTCAACTCCAAATCATGATTCAACAGGTCCGTTGACGATTGTGGCGGGGTGGAGCTCCGGTGTGAGGAGGAGGAGGATATTTTAATTTTATGCTTAGGTTTCAGAAGTCTGAGCACGTTGTTCTGTTTATGGCATAGAGCCTAGATGGTTGCATAGTGGCATCAGCAGCAGCAAATGAAACACTCAAATTCTGGAATGTCTTTAGAGCCCACCAAGTTGCAAAAACTGCTCCAAAAGCAAACCCCGAGCCCTTTTCCTATGTAAATCGTATCTGATAGTGAAATTACTCAACAACAGAGACAAGGAAAAACGCCAATCCGAATTAAATTTTACTTTTTTTTGTTTGTTTGTTTGAAGAAAGGTAGTGATGTAAAGTTTTACTTTTTTGCTGAATGTGTAAAGATACATACTTGGTATAGTAACATACTTGGTTGAGAAAATTGTGTGTTGTATTCTCCTAATTTTTCTTAGTGAAAACTTTTGCCTCAAAAAAAAAAAAAAAATGTTGTTATGCTGATGTGGCGGGTTAGGGTTGGTTGGCATAAAACAGTCCTTTTATGCCAGCTCCTGACCCAATTTGTTCTTTTTATCAAAATATCCATGAATTAACAAAATCACCTCAAACAACTACAAAATATATAGAAAAGAATGACTTACCATGCTTTATTTGCGCCAAAAATGGTGTACACACGCGCGCGCGCGCGCACACACACACACATATATATATATATATATATATATATTTGTGCCGTTCAAAATTAGATCCTCCAATTGGGAAGGGATTGAGAAAATTCCAGCGGAAAAAATTAATTGGTTGTTGCAACTAAATTATAGAAGCAACGCCGCAACCACCAAGCATTTCACGAGGGAGGCACAACCACAACCACAACCACAACCAGTCAACCCCCAAAATCAATGCAAAACGGTCCTACCATAGCCATCTTTAAAGTAATAAATGTCAATGCAAATAGGTTTTGATGTGTCAATCTTCAACTTTTTTTTTTTTGGTCAAGTGCATGTTAGGATCAGGCACCCAGCAGTGTCCACATAATAATATTAAACGTTTTGACCTTTGTGCTGCTCTGACTGAAATACATTAAGAGCAACCGTATCCGCTATTTTAAAAGATTTCATTTATTTTATATAAAAATTTTATTTTATTTATTTTACATTATTATTTTTACAAAACATTTATATTAGTACATCTATTATAATCTATATTTTGTATAAATAATATTTTTATGAGTTGAGGAGAGAGAGAAAGTGAAAGAGAGAATAAGGGGAGAAAAATAATACTTAAATAATGTATAGAAGATGTGCCTCTGTCAAATTGAAATACAATAAGGTCTAGTAATCAAAATAAAAATAATAAAGGGTCTGTTTGATAGGCCAACTTAAACTTATATTTTTACATTTTAAATAATATTATATATATTTTTACACCCTATATTCTTCACATGTACTTTAAAAATATATAAAAATTTCATCTCAAATTATTCCACCGATCACCCCGAAAATATTTGTTGAATACTCAGGCGAATGCTCCCAAAAAGTAAATTACATGTCAAACCGGCTTTCTTGACCTAATTCAGCTCTTTCATATCCTTAAACAGTCGTGGGCTCCTTTTTGTCAAAACAATACGTTAGCACATATGTACATGAATTTGCCACGATATCCATTCTCCATCACATATAAAAGACTTTTCATGCACACAACCTTCGACATATTCAAACCTCTCTCTCTCTCTCTCTCTCTCTCTCTCAAAAATGGAGTTAGTTCCAAAACCAGTTCAAGGTACCTTGAAGAGATACTGGCGAAGACAAAGATACCAACGACTCCATGGTTCCAAACCAGTCCGAAAGAACGTAAAGATTACAAGGTTCGGAGGCAGCCCACGAAGAAGAGTGTGGAGGATCAGAGCCGTTCCAAAGTTGCGGTTAAAGAATTTCTCGCCTTTGAAGCTTTGGACCAAGATAAAGGATGCTTATATGAACATGATGGTTAGCTTGGCTGGCAACGTGGGTAGCTTGAATACTAGCAATGTTTTCGGAGGTAAACGGATCCCAAAGGAACGCCAAGTTTCTCATGTAGTTTATTCGACTGAAGAAGTTGAGAATAGGCTGATTTTAGAGATTTATAAGGCCTTGCTAGCTTCTCGTGAATTAAGTACCAAATAGACCAAACATCATGGCCATGTACGTTACTTTTTCTATTTTTGTTTTGTTTTCTATTCTAAGGAAGCAGCTTTAATTGTATTATTCTAATGTAAGCGTTTTCTTTCTTTTTTAAGTTTTATAAGAAGAAACTTAATGGTCAAGAAGCCTTTATACTATAGCTCACATCACATGTTAATTAGTTTACATACGCCTAAAGAAAAAAAAAAAGTATTTGAAAATCTGGGTCGAATTTGTCTAAATTAAGACTGACAGATAAAATGGTCCTCCTTTTAGCACAAAAAGAGTCTGCCTTTTGTTGAGTTGTAATTAAGAACGTGCTTTAATCTCCACCGGGAGGCGGGAGCGTTCGCCTGAGAAAAAAGATTCTATGTATCGATTGCATGCAGCGAGACATTGAGCACGTACTGTTGACATTGAGCAGACACATATATAAGGCATTGGGTTTACGCCCACCCCTCTTATTTATTTCTGCATAAACCCCCTCTTTGAAACATTTTCTTGCACAACCGTTGGGGCATTGATTGCTGGCTCGCTGTTGAATGGTGGTAATGGTTTTGAGCTTTGGATGATCGATGGTCATGGCAGTAGATCTTGTGACAAATTTTTTATTTTTTGTTTTCTTATGGTGATTAAGAAATTGATTCACATAAGTGGCGGTATTTTATTAGTTGAGAGAACTAGTTCAAGAATCACCAAATAATTTCTCAAGATTTGACTCATGTCCAACTCCGGTGTGTAAATAGCTTATTGAAAAGTCAGGGTATTAAATCACAAAATGACATTTATGCTAAAATAAAATAAAATAAGAGGCAATAAACATTCATTCCTCTCTCACATGAGTTTACCAAATATTTTGAGTTGTATTCTCAGTCAACTTATATGAAGTCATATCACGTAAGTCTCGGGCCTGTTGGTAGGCATTCCCATACCATTTTTATATTAAACAGGTAACATGAGAAGCATTACTATGCTATATTTTTTTTGCTATGTGCGCTGTGTATTGGAGGTTAGAAAAATAGTCCGGAGGGAACAAGAAATTAATATCTTTATATTCACTTGAAAATGTTATTAAAAATGGTAAATATCTAGAGTCCCACATAAGAAAGGAAATAGATAATATATGAATTTATATGCTCATAACTTGGACATTGGGTTGAGCTTTTGGCATATATGGACTGGGACTACTTGTCCAAATAATAATATTTTATTATTTTAATTTTTGAGTCAGTTAGTTTGTGCACAGTAGTTATTACTGAAATAGAATACCTGTTCAGTAACGTATAATTTTATATAGTCCTTCATTCATAAAAACTACTTTTTTCAGAAAAAACTCTCTGGTGAGAATATTTTGTACATTCATTTTGTGTCAAAAAGAGAGTAAGAGACATTGAATAGTTTGCAGAGCACGATCTTGTGTGTTTCGTTTTCGTGCTGTAGATCATTTTATTTTGGGAGGCAGACGATCGTGAGTCTCAAAGCATCATAGTGATTGTGTGAGGGACGAAATCTGCCTTAAGGAGATTGTTTCAAACACAAGATTTGATCTGATTTGTTCATCCTTCACGCATTTGGTCGGTGAATTTTTAATTATTTGCAGATTTCTCTTTATATATATATTAAGTATTTGTTTATTACCGTTGTTTTGTACATTTATTTGTGTTATTGCTTTTTCTTAGATCTGTTTATAGTTCCATTTGCTTTTATCACAAAAATAAATTGTTAAAATATTACCTACAGTTTTAAAGCATATTTCAAATATTTTTTTTAATTTATTTTTATAATTACTATGTATGTCGAGATGTTTTATTGTGCAATTTTATATCTTTGTGCTCTGGGTAGTTTTGCATAATGTATTGTCACTGTGGGAGATTGTTTTGTTTGATACGTTTTTCAAAACCGGTGTTTAATCTTTATTTATTTGAAAGTTGCATCTGATTTGATTGGACGACAGGTTTGGTTGACAAGTTTGTATGATAAACGTGTAGGGTTGGTATAAAAGAAAGTTTCTTTGATTTCTGGGCAAACGTGATTTTTTGAGTGTTATTTTTGTTGGGTTGTTTTTAGTGCAGGCTCCCTTTTCTTTGACTTTTGATTGTGGTTCTTTCATACTTTGTAGTATCCTTTCTCTATTAAATATCTTTGACTTATAATGTATCATATGTTAGTAAGCTTTTTTGTGTTATTTGCTTGGCTGGAAAATTTTCTTTTTATTCTTTTATTTAGTTTATGTGTATTGTGCTGTTATTATTTTGCAATTCGGTGTTGGAAATATATATATATATATATATATATATATAGTTGGCTGGACTTTGTTTTTTGCACCGTAACATTTGGAAATAAATATTTACATTTATTTCTTAAACTTAGCTGGTTTTGAAGATTCAATTTGTTTGAATTTTGTTGAACACAAATGTCAAACAAAATTATTGTGAATCCAATTGTGACTCAAACTAACACGAACCATTTTGCTGTGATTTCTGAAGTGAACTTGGTAGAAAGAAATAACAAGGAATAGTGGGTAAACACTGGGGCTACAAGCCATGTATGTTCAGAAAAGAAAATGTTTTCTACATATAATCCTATGGGTAATGGAAGAAAAATTTTCATGGGAAATTTCTCAACATCTAAGATTGAAGAAATTGGAAAGGTTGTGCTCAAAATGACTACGGACAAGTTTCTTACTTTGAAAGATGTACTTCATGTGCCAGAAATTCAAAAGAACCTTGTATCTGGCTCATTGTTGAACAAAAATGGTTTTAAGTTGATTTTTGAGTTTGATAAATTTTCACTCTTTAAGAGTGGATTGTATGCAAAGGATATTTGAGCAATGACCTGTTTAAGATGAATGTAATGACTGTTATTGATAATAATAAAGGTGAATCTTTTGTTTACATGCTTGAGTCATTTAATATATGGCATGTTAGATTAGGTCATGTTAATTATCATACTTTACATAGACTAATCGATTTAAATTTATTGCCTAAATTTGAAATTGATTTTGATCATAAATGTGAAACTTGTGTGGAAGCTAAGATGGGTAAAGCATCTTTTAAATCAGTTGAAAGAAGCACTGAACCTCTAGATTTGATACATAGTGATGTATGTGACATGAAATCTATACAAACTAGAGGTGGTAAGAAATATTTCATCACTTTCATAGATGATTGCACTAGATACAGTTATGATTGAGGCATTCATGCAATATAAGAATGAGGTTGAGAATCAACTCAATAAAAAGATTAAGGTTCTAAGGAGTGATAGAGATAGGGAATATGAATCACCGTTTGGTGAGTTCTGTTTACAACATGGTATTGTTTATCAAACCAATGCACCTTATTTACCTCAGCAAAATGGAGTTGCTGAAAGGAAAAATAGAACCTTAAAAGAAATGATGAATGCGATGTTGATAAGTTCCGGTTTATCATAGAACTTATGGGGAGAAGCTATTCTTTTTGCCAATTATATTCTTAATAAATTGCCTAAAATGAAAACCAATAAGACATTCTATAAATTATGGAAAGGTAGAGTACCTTCCTATAAATTCTTAAAGGTGTGGGGGTGTTTGTCAAAAGTGGTGGTTCCTATTCCTAAAAGGATAAAGATGGGACCAAAAACCGTTGATTGTGTTTTCATCGGTTATGCTCATAATAGTACTGCATATCGATTTCTAGTTTATAAGTCTAACATTCCTGACCTACATGTCAATACTATTATCGAATCCAAGAATGCGTCATTCTTTGAGGAGATATTTCCTTACAAATCCACACAAGAGTCAAGTTCTCATAAGAGAAACTTTGAGTCTATGTCTGGTACCTCTCATGATCAAGAGTTGATGGAAGAGAGGAATGAGGTTGAGCCTAGACGTAGTAAAAGAGTTAAAATGTCAAAATCGTTTGGTCCAGATTTTCTAACTTATATGTTAGAAGATGAACCTTAAAGCTTCAAGGAAGCCATCTCTACACCTAAGGTGCCTTTTTGGAAAGAAGCTGTCAATAGCGAGATTGAATCCATCCTTCAAAATCATACATGGGAACTAGTGGATCTTCCACCAGGTTGTAAACCTTTAGGATATAAGTAGATATTCAAGAGGAAATTAAAGGCTGATGGATCTATTGACAAGAATAAGGCAAGCCTTGTTGTAAAGAGTTACAAACAAAAGGAAGGTGTCTTATTTTGACACATATTCACCTGTTACAAGAATAACATCAATTCGGATGTTGATAGCTATTGCAGCGTTGCATGACCTAGAGATAAATCAAATGGATGTAAAAACAGCACTCTTGAATGGTGAATTAATGAGGAGATTTATACGGAACAACCAGAGGGGTTCATTGTTCCTAGTCAAGAAAAGAAAGTGTGCAGACTTGTTAAATCTCTTCATAGATTAAAACAAGCTCCAAAGAAATGGCATGAGAAATTTGACAATACAATGATGTCAAATGGGTTTAGAATCAATGAGTGTGACAAGTGTGTATATAACAAGGATACTGCAAATGGCTATGTCATTGTGTGTCTCTATGTTAATGATATGCATATTATAGGTAGCAGTAATGATATCATTAAAGCTACCAAGAGAATGTTGACTAGTGAGTTCGACATGAAAGGTTTAGGTGTTGTAGATGTGATACTAGGAATGAAAATCTCTAGAAAATCTGATGGACTTGTCTTATCTCAATCACATTATGTTAAGAAAGTTCTTGAGAAATTCAAGAAATATGATAACAGTTTAGTGAGAATACCTATAGATGTAAATTTACATCTAACTAAGAATAAAGGGCAAGACATATTACAAATGGAGTATTCGAGAATAATAGACAGTCTTATATACATAATGAACTGCACTAGATTGGACATAGCATAGCTGTCAGCAAGTTGAGTAGATACACTAGTAATCTAGGGGAAGAACACTGGAAGACATTAGTTAGGGTTTTGAGGTATTTGAAATACACCCTAAACTATGGGTTGCACTATACTTGGTATCCAACTGTACTAGAAGGGTATAGTGATGCTAATTGGATATCCGACACAAAAGACACCAAATCCTCGAGTGAATATGTCTTTACACTTAGTGGTGTAGCGGTGTCTTGGAAGTCTTCTAAACAAACATGTATTGCTAGATCCACAATAGAATCAAAATTTATCGCATTGGATAAAGAAGGAAAAGAAGCAGAGTGGCTTCATCATTTCTTGGAGGATATGCCAATGTGGATGAAACCTGTGCCCTCTATTTGTATACATTGTACAGAGTTATATGTACAACGGTAAGTCTCGGCATATAAGTCGAAGACATGATACCTTGAGGTAGTTGCTTTCTAATGGAATTATTTCCACTGACTTCATAAAGTCAAAAGAGAATATAGCGGATTTGTTAACCAAAGGTTTGAGTAAAGAGCAAGTAAACGGCTTATCGAGGGGAATGGGGTCAAAGCCTATAACCTAAAGTTTCCATGACAGTAACCCCACCTAGTTGACTGGAGATCCTAAGATCTAGGTTTTCAAAGGGACAACAAAATTGCGGAGACTAGTTTTATCACTATGAAGATAACATCTCCCACCCATTCCTATGATGAAATAGTAATGCTTGTAAGCGATGTTTAGGGTAATCTTTGTTTTTAATGATTCTTAAATCTTGGAATTCCGAGTGGGGTATATCAAGATACTCTTAATAAGAATCACCTATATGAGTGTGAAGTGGGCCACTTCCATGAGAGTTTCAAGGTTGAATTCTCTAAAGCACTTCATAAATTTATCAGGATATGTTCAGGGCCGAAATGAACATAACTATAAGAATGAAATATGTCTGAAAAGGAGCTGTGTGAATTCTATTGTCTTGGTATATACAAACAGTTGAATAGTTCAAGACATCATGTTCACTGGTTAGCTAGTATATTCGATAGTCTTTCACAAAGAAAAGTTCAAAGCTACAAGCTACTTCTCTTGATACAGTAACTTTTCTTCTACTCTCTCTGTGTCTGCATCATTATTTGTATTGTGTTTATCAATTTCTACTCATATGGGGGATTGTTGGAAAAATTTTATGGAGTGAATAAGAAATTGATATCTCTATGTTCACTTGAAGATGCTATTAAAAGTGGTAAATATCCTGAGTCCCACATAGGAAAGGAAATAGATAATATATGAGTTTATATGCTCATTAGTTGGACATTGGGTTGGGCTTTTGGCATATGTGGACTGGGCCTAATTATCCAAATAATAATATTTTATTATTGTAATTTTTGAGTCAATTAGTTTGTTCACAGCAGTTATTACTGAAATAGAGTACCTGTTCAGTAACGTATAATTTTACATAGTCCCTCATTCATAAAAACTACTTTTTCAGAAAAAACTTTCTGGTAAAAATATTTTGTGCATTCATTTTGTGTCAAAGAGAGAGAAAGAGACATTGAATAGTTTGCAGAGCACGACCTTGTGTATTTCATTTTCGTGCTGTAGATCATTTTATCCTAGGAGGCAGACATCCGTGAGTCTCAAAGTACCACAGTGATTGTGTGAGGGGCGAAATCTGCTTTAAGGAGATTGTGTCAAACACAAGACTTGATCTGATTTGTTCATCCTTCACGTATTTGGTCTGTGAGTTTTTTTATTATTTGCAGATTTCTCTTTATATATATATATATTCAGTATTTGTTTATTACTGTTATCTTGTACATCTATTTGTGTTATTGCTTTTTCTTAAATCTGTGTATTGTTCCATTTTCTTTATCACAAAAATAAATTGTTGAAATATTACCAACAATGGACTTCTTTAACAATTTTTTTTTTTAAATTGTTGAAATATTGCTTTTTCTTATATTTTTTTAACAAAAATAAATTGTTAAAATTTTTTATATTACCAACTGTTAACTACTAGTATATGACAAGAGTTTAAATTCTTAGTAGTTTGTCAGATTCTATGAAAATATAAGAACTGGTTCATAATTTGATAACTCTGTATAATTATGTATACGCGTGTTTCTAACTATGAAGTAAAACACAATTACAATCGAATTCGATAAACTGTATATAAATCAAAGCCAAAATCAATTTAACATTGGACAAAATTTTCTTATAGGAATTGTATTCATGCAGTTCTAAGCAAAATCGATCTGTGGCTTACAAACATCTTTAAATAATACACATTTTCTTGCTAGGTTCTCCTCAAGTAATTTGTGTACAGAACAAAAAGACCAACTGATACACGAAAACGGAAAAAAGGGAGGAAACAAGGTCAAAGGAAATATTAAAAAATAAATTTGGGTTATCGACCTTGGTGATTGGCATGACCTCATATCCAATGAACACTTTTTTAATTTTTTAATAACCCCAATGAACACGTTTAAGATGGTTAGGATCATATTTTTAACGTGATGATATATCTTTTGTTAAAATGTACTTTACTTGTAATTGGGTAGATTTAAGATGTGTTTAGAATATCATGAAGTATGTTGAGTAATCAAAACAAGTGATATCAATGAAGACATGAAGATTTAACTAAGAAACAAGTGAAGAAAAGCTGAAATAGTGAGCCTCGATACTAGTCTAGACATAAACTTGACACTAGCATTTATCGAAATTAATTAAAGGACCTCGACACTAGCTCAACACCTCTTGATCTATCAAGTTACGCAAATCCAAAACTCTCATATCAGAATTTTGGCCAATGATGACTTGAATTACTAAGGTTTCTTTTACTATACTTCTAAAGGGTATAAAAACTTTATTTCAGAGTCATCAAAGATAAAGAGACTCATTTAGGGAACTCATATACTTCTGGTGAAGTTACTGCATTCTTATGTGCCTTAGGGTATTGTATTATGTGCTTTTAGATGTTCAACATGCATTGAAGTGAAGAACTTTGCACTCAACAACAAACATCAGTTGTTGGGAAGTTAGTCATGTACTGTGATCCGTACTAAGGGAAGAAGTCTCTATAAGATCAAGTCTAAAAAGTTTTAATTGTAGGTTGGTACTTCAAGATAGTCCAGGGTAGTGGTAAGATTTCTTACATCTGTAATCGCTTGATTTTTGATTAGTGATTCTTGGGAGTGGTGACCTGAAAATCACATGGTAGGGTTTTTGCCTTGTGAAAAGTTTTTCCCATTAGTCAACACATTACTGTGTCAATTTAGTTTCTGTTGCACTTTAGTTTATTTGGTGATTTGTGTGTGCTTCCATGATTTAATGTAATTTGACCTAATTACTCAACTTGAAAAATTAAATTAATTAACCGGGGTTAATTTGTAACCCAACAAAGGTGATAATAGAGACATAAGCGAATGGGACGACGACAATCAAAACAAGATACTAGGGCACGAACACATATATCATTAGTATGAGCCCAAGGCAGTCCCATCGAATCCAACTAGTGCCAAAATTTGAGTAGTGTGTGGATTTTGACTTTGAAGCAAAATGCTAGTCATACTACAAAGGAAAGCAACCAAGTGATCAATTAATACAACAACCAACATCACCTTAATCGATGAAGATGGGGTTGTTAGGTGGAACCCAACCAAAGTTGCAATTGTTTGGGCAGTGACCATAAGGGTCCGTTTGGTTGGGAAGATGAAAAAGTGAGACAATAGAAAATAGAGAGAGGATGGAAAAGTGGGAGGATAGAAAATATTTTGGTTTCCCTCATTTGTGTTTGGTTGGGAGGGTGAAAAAGTGAAGGGATAGAAATTTTTTTTGTTTGGTTGAAAATAAAGTTTGTATAAATTTACCATCATGTCCCTATTAAATAAAACAAAAAGTAACACATTATACTTTATAAAAATTGTGTATAGATGGACACTTCAGTAAAAAAATTAAAAAAAGCATAATAAATTAACACAAAACTGTTTTCTAAAAAAAAAAAGAACAAAAACAAAAACCAAACAAAATTAATGAGAAAATAAACATATGAGAACTAAAAAAGAAGAAGAAGAAAGCTACACGTCCAGAAAAAGAAGAAGAAAAGAAGCCAACATGTCCAGACAAAAGCAACCAAAGCAAATAATTTAAAAAAAAAAAAACCCCAACACGTTAGCACTAGAGAAAGAAAAAAAAAAGGAAAAAAAAAAAAAAGCCAACACGTTGGTACGAAAAAAAGCCAACACGTATGTACCAGAGAAAGAAAAAAAAAAGAAAAGGAAAAAGAAGAAGAAGAAGAGGAAGCCAACACACTTCAGTAATAGAAAGAAAAAAAAATCAAAAGAAAAAAAAATCAAAAGAAGCCAACACGTTGTAGACTTGGAGGTGAATTCTAAGGGTACTTTTGGAAGTTTATTTCATGAGCTTTCCTTTCTCAGTTTTCTCTCTATTTTGGAGATAAAACTTTTTGATGGGTCTGAAGAGAAAATACCGGGACTCTACCATTTATTTTTCTTCCTCTCCACCCAACTATACACACTCTAAAATGTTTTCCTTCCCATTTTCTCTCCAAACTTTTCATCCACCTTATTTCACCTTCAAACAAATACAACATCTCAGATATCTTAGAAATTTTAAAAGTCGGTTCCTTGTAATTTACTCCACCTCCTTCCTCAATGTCACCTCTGCCCCCACCATTCCACCCGCCTCTGCCTCTGCCTCTGCCTCCACGTTTTGAGGTCTTCGTGATGGTCTTGACTTAGCTAGCAACCTTAGCATTAGAAAACTCTACACTGAAATTGATGTAAAAGTTGTGGTTACAATACTCACATCCCATGATTCTATGTCTGATTCATCTTACTTGTGTGTGCCTTGATCTCCAACTGTAAGTTCCTTTTCCGCAAGGCAATCAATGCGTGGACCTTTTAGCCAAGGAGAATTGTCTTGTAGCGATAGTTTTTATTTTCTTTTTTATTCCCATCCTCATCCTTTATTTTGTACCAGTTATTAGCCTATGCTTGGAGTGTTTCTGGCCTTAGACTTTGTAATCTTTATTTTTTTAATTTTTTTTCTCTTTTACAAAAAAATGGAGAAAAGAAAAAAAAAAGAAAAAAGAAAGAAAGTATTTATGACAGATCCAAAAGTAGAAGAAGATGATGATGTCCTTCACCATGATCCACCTCCACCTCCACCAATATTTCCTCCACCACCCATAATTCCTGACTTCCAAGCAAGATTAACCTACTCATCCACCACAGATTCAAAACACCTATTCACCATTGACAATATCCCTCCTTCAAAATGGCATGATGAAATTTTTAACATGTATTCATGGTGCACAGCTGAACTCCAAGCTCCAAACAACACTGTTGCACAGATCATTGCTAAATTTGTTGCAAGACTCACAGGAAGATTAAGACAATGGTGGCTCAACCTTGGAGAATACAGACAAAGACAAACTTAGAGGCTTGGACATATTCTTTAACAGTAGAAGGATGAGAAGGACCTAAGAACTTTTTTATGGATTTTTTGAAGGAATTTTGAGGTTTAAATGCAATAATGCTGACCAAACAGATAAATAACTCTTGTAGGACTGAAGTTCAACCCTTTTAAGAAAAATAAAAAACTATATATATAAATATATAAATATATATTTTTTAAAACCATATATATATATATATTTATACTACTATTTAAGCGGCTGCACCTATTTGGATCGGATTTTTTTTTTTTTTTGTTCCAAAATACCCCAATAGCTTACGTTTAATTAGGGGAAAAATTTTGATAAAAGTGCTTCTTTAACTCCCATGTAAAATATTATCTATAAAATAGGACCACACTCCCAATACACCCACGTTAGTTTTCAAACTGAAATTGTTTCCTCTTTAGTTCTCCTATTCTCTCAATTCTGTGTTAATCTTTTTTTTTCACCATTATCATTATTCTTTCTATTTGCTCCTGCTCAACAGGATGTGTCTCAACGTTATGTGTATGTTAATGTACACTGGTTTTTTCTATTTTGGTTTTTTAATTCAAGAACAACTTCTTATATTCTAAGAAGAAATCAAATATTTCAATCTCACCTTTAATTTCCTTCACATATTTCTTCAAGGAACGTGCATTGGGGTGTTGATTTTCAAGATTTTTGTGTGCTTTGTCCTCCAACTCCAACAGACTGTTTGAACTTTGGACTTGAAGTGTAATCAACAGCCAAAATGTAAGTATCTTTGATCACCTCTATTTTGGATGCCTCAATGCGTGTTGGGTTCTTTGTGTTGGTTTATATTTGCTTTCACGTTTTCTTATATTCCTATTGTTTCACAACTCATATTACAACTCTTCAATGTGGATTGAATTCCATTGCCAATAGTATACTCTACTATATAAAACTCTCATTGATTAGTTTTTAGTTATTAAGATAGTTTACAGTAAACGTTCTTACCCACTTGCAAGAATCCTAATGAAAAGAAATTGTAGATGATTTTAATCTTGAATACAACAAGAATCCTAGATGATCTTAATTTTCTAAGCGTGTAAATTGTAGATAAACTTTTTTTTACCCGATAAGTATAAATCAAGTTTGGAGTCTACAAAAGAGGAAACTCATTGATTCCCTACGAAACAAAATTATACTTTGTCCCAGATTCATTGGATAGCAAATATCCAGCCCTTACTCTACTACCGAAGTGACGGGATGGTTGTTGTTGCAACTTGCAATTACGTAGATCAAGATCAAAGTATTTAATTTTCTCACAAAAAAAAAAAAAAATCAAAGTATTACATATAAATAATAAAATGTAATTCTATTATTTTTTCCATATCATTATCTTATCTTATCTTTTATTTTCTTTTATTTGGTCAGTTTGATGGGTGTTTAATATTATCTTTAATTAATGACTATTTTTTAAGAACGGGAAGGATATATATTGATTTTTTTTTGGGTGGTTATTGAGTTTGACTCATTATTTTAGTGTATGTGTTTTAAGTGGTGCCCTCTCTTCCTCCTATTATTTTTGTTTGTTGTTTTTCTTACATTTATGCTTTAATCTGTATTTTTTTAGGGTGACATATCAACAATTTGGTTAGACTGCAAAGCAAGTACATTGGATAAATTCGGGTGAGCGAAGTGGTAGTCAAGTTATCAAGTAGTCGTTAAAAAAAATTATTTGTAAATATCCTACCATATGAAATTTAATATTGTTTTGTGCCTTTCATTGCACATTTGTTGATTTTGTAAGCAATTGTCATATACGCAAATTTGCTAAAACAAGAATGATACTGGATAAGTTATCTTTAAAGATTATATTTAAAAATTATGGTGAAAATTGCTTCTAAATAATAGACTAATTTTTAGGGGTAAAAACCTACACCATTAAATATATCTTATATTTAATAGTTTAAAATGTTACTTCATTTTAAATTTTAATGTACATACATTTTGAAAATTGGTAAAATTTAATCGGATTCAAAATAACTTACCAAAAGACAAAAAGATTCCAAACAAACCATGCCTTTTGAATTTGCACAAAGTGTGAATCCTTCAACTTTGGTTTCATATTTTTTTACAATTTCAAGCAAAAAAAAAAAAAAAAAAAAAACACGCTAGCCTCTGATATTAAAATGGTATTTATTTATATAGCCTCTACGCACGTGTTCAGAGGATCTTCTTTTTTTTTGGGTAAGGGTTAATTTAGAACATTTATTATAATTTAGAATTACTACATTTTTCAATCACAAAAATAACCTAGGGGTGTGATGAGTGTTAAGCGTTTGTGGTGAAATAATTTTTTCATCACACCCCTATGGTTTTTTTTTTTTTTTTTTGGTAATTGGAAAATGTAGTAATTTCAAATTATAATAAATGTTCTAAATTAATCCTTACCTAAAAAATAGAAGAGTCACGCGCGTACTCAGGGGCTAGTATATATAAAAGGTACTCAAATGGTTTTTTTAAAAGAGGAAATAATTATGGGAGTGAACCAATAAAAAGTGGAAATGAGATCGAACGATGGTAGGCCAAATCAGTTATAAAATGTAACTTACTTTTCTTTTTTGAACACGTTCTGCGGCTTACAAAATACAAACGCCTTTCGCAGCATCATTTTTTTTTTTTCTTTTCCTCGGTTACTCCTCAGCAATTTCTGCACACATCTAAAAGCCCAATGGATACAATCAACTAGCACAGCTAAAAGCCCAATGCTCAATTGGCAAGGAGATGACAGTGAGATATGAGTTTGTACTTCTTATTTAGTGTATGTTTGACAAAAATTAAAAAGTCAGTTTATTTTACTATTCAGTTTAGTTTTGTTATTATTTATGGGCTTTACTGCACGTTTTAGTACTATTCATAGGTCCCACTATGTTATTTCATCAAATTTTTACCTTTATCTACAGTACTTTCAATAAAAAGTTTTCAAATTCAACAAAGTAAGCGGATTTCAAACAGATCCTTAGTAGGGTCTTGTTAGTAAGTGTCAATGTGCATTAGTTTTTATTTTATTTTATTAGAGAATACTAAGTATTTTAATATACACACATGTACGGGGAAGATGGGAGAAGATCTTAAAGAAACTGACAATGGCGTATATCCAAAAGGCCTCAATGTGCATTAGTTAAGTGAGTCTTATTTAGCTCAATTGGTAAATTTTTTGTTGTTGAATAAGAGATTTAGGGTTTTGACTTTATTTTATTTTATTTTTGTTGTTGAAATTGCTATAGAAAAAAGCTATATGTGTCATCTATGTTTTAATGATTGGATATCCAAATTGACTTCTAAATGCGAAAATCAAATATAGAATAATTATTATTATTATTTTTTCTGAAAGTATTATAGAAGAAATTTATGTGTGTCAACTATGTTTAGCTTGGATATGCAAAATGACTCCCAAATGCGAAAATCAAATATTCAACATCAACGAAGAAAATTGTGTCTACTGAAATTTACCATCAATTTTATTATGTCATTAACATAAATATTTCACCAAAGTCATCAACTAGATTTACTATTAAAAAATAAAACCATGATAGTAATGCTAATTACAAAAATAGTAACAAACCAAGTTCTATAATGTGAAATTATCCCACATATTCATTATGTGATTTTGTTACGAACTACTTTTGATAGGGGTCATTCTAAAGATACAAAGCTAACGAGCCTAAGACTGACGACCCTAGGGTTGACGAACTCAAATCTAGGGAGACCCAAAGCTGACGACCCCAAAGATACGGGAACCTGAAGGCGACGACTTCCACCGACAAGCCAACCTTAAATGCATAAGCCAAGCTGACGGGAACATGCTGACGAGGTTAGTCTGGGCTCCGTCTACAACCTTGCTTGACCAACACGCATACATATGATTCTTGAACGACACGTGTAATTAAGGAGACTCCTAGAAAGGCAAGGATTCTAGGAGATACGTGGGATCCAAGTATTACTGTCCTAAAAGGAAAAGAACTCCTTGGCCAAGGCATGGATTTCGGCCCCACACTACTATAAATACCCCAAGACTCTCTCAAAGCAAGGTACGCACAAATAGCTCAACTCTAGTACTCTAGTGTTGAAGATAAAGTTTCTAACTTGACCTTCGGAGGGTCTTCGGCCGGTACCACACCGGTGCCCTTTCTTAGGTCTCCACTCTTTTTGTTGTGTAGGTACGTCATCAGTAGCACGTGCGGACCGTGTAGCTTACTGACGATTTCAAGCATCATCAGTTGGCGCCGTCTGTGGGAAACGAGTAGTAACGTCGCACTATCGCTTCCCAGGTAAAAAGTTGCATGGTACTCACCCGCTCAATGGCTACCACCAACAACGTTCAGGCGGACGAACCGCGCGCTACCATTCTAGAAAGGCAAGTTCAAACGCTCGCAGCAGCGGTCGAACGTCTGACCAAACAGAATCATGACTTAGAGGAGCAGCTACGACAGAAGAACGCGCGTCCTGTAATACAGGAGGAAAACTAGGAGGAAACAAGCGCTGAGAGAAGGGATCCTGAGGCACCTGAAGGTAGCAACGCCCCGAGCAGACTGGAGAGGCGGGAGACTAATCTGACTACCCCTTCGGAAGCCATACCCCTTCACATCGCCGCCGAGATGCAGGAGATGCGAGAACGAATAGACGTAATGATGAACGCCCTCAAAGGACGAGTGTCTAACGATCTCGACGACCTGGTACAGCGGACCGATTCACCTTTCACGGCGCGTGTTACTTCGTGTTCTCTTCCCCCAAAGTTTCGTATGCCGCAGGTGGAAAGCTACGACGGAAACAAGGACCCCCTGGACCACTTAGAGTCCTTCAAAACTATAATGCACCTTCAAGGAGTGCCAGACGAGATTATGTGCAGGGCTTTCCCAACCACCTTGAAAGAGTCCGCAAGAGTCTGGTATAGCAGGTTGACGCCGAACTCAATTAGCACCTTTAAAGAGCTAGGCGCTCAGTTCGTGTCGCACTTTATCGGAGGCCACCGGTACAAAAGGTCCACGGCATGCTTGATGAGCATCAGGCAGAAGGAAGACGAGACTCTAAGGTCCTACATAACGCGATTCAACAAAGAAGCTCTTTCAATAGATGAGGCGGACGACAAGATACAAGTAGCAGCCTTCACCAACGGGTTGCGAAAAGGCAAGTTCCTTTTCTCCCTATACAAGAACGATCCAAAGACCATGTCCGATGTGCTTTACAGGGCGACAAAGTACATGAACGTGGAGGACGCGCTGATTGCAAGGGAAGACAAGCCTAAGAAGAGGGAAAGGCAAGAAGACACTCGAACGGATAGGGGGCAAAAGAAGGCCAGGACCGAAGAACGACGGGATGATCGCTGCTCCAAGCCGCCCTTAGGGAGATTCACAAGCTTCACACCGCTAACCGCCCCTATCGATCAGGTCCTAATGCAAATTAAGTACGAGGGAACTTTGACTTTTCCCAGCAAGATGAAAGGAGATCCTAACAAAAGGCCGAGGGACAAGTACTGCCGCTTCCATCGAGACCACGGACACGATACGGCTGACTGCTACGACCTAAAGCAACAGATAGAAGCTCTAATCAGGCAAGGGAGGCTGCAGAGGTTCGTTAGCAAAGAACGAGCAGAACCGCCGTAGGACCAAGCTCCCCGACGGGAAAACGAACGCCCCAAACAGCCCTTAGGCGATATCCGGATGATTGTAGGGGGCACGGCGGCCGCTGGATCATCGAAAAAAGCTTGAAAGACTTATCTTAGAATGGTACAGAACATCCAGTTGACGGGGTCCGTACCCAAAATGCCACGGACTAATGACCCCCTCATTGGATTCTCAGAAGAAGATGCACGACGCCTCCATCACCCCCATGAGGACGCGCTCGTCGTCACCATACGAGCAGGAGACTTCAACATGCATCGAGTTCTTGTCGATAATGGGAGCTCGGCGGACATCCTCTACTATCCTGCGTTCCAACATATGGGAATTGATAGGGAATGACTGGCTCCGACTAATGCCCCGCTAGTAGGCTTCGGAGGAACAAAGGTATTTCCCCTCGGCGTTATCACCCTGGCAGTGACTATTGGAGACTACCCTCAGCAAGTCACCAAGAATGTAGCATTCCTTGTGGTTGACTGCTCATCAGCTTACAACGCCATCATAGGACGTCCCACACTTAACTCGTGGAAGGCTGTAACCTCAACCTACCACTTAATGATAAAATTCCCGACGGACTATGGAGTGGGAGAGCTAAGAGGAGACCAAGTGGCCGCACGTGAATGTTATGTAGCAATGATGGAGATGGACGATCACCGACAGACCATGAGCATAGAACAGCATACATCGACGGAACCCACAGAAAAACTCGAAGACATACCCCTCGACGAGTCTCAGCCAGAGCGAACAACCAAGATCGGCACTCTTACAGACACGACGATACGACAGGAACTTGCGGTCTTCCTCAGAGAAAACCGAGACATGTTTGCTTGGAGTCACGAGGATATGCCGGGCATTGACCCGTCGGTCATAGTACACAAATTGAATGTATCACCGTCTTTTCCGCCGGTTCGACAAAAGAAGAGAGTCTTCACCCCGGAGAGAGATCGGGCAGTAGCGGAAGAAGTTCGTAAATTACAAGAGGCGGGCTTCATTCAGGAGGTTTACTATCACGAGTGGTTAGCAAACGTCGTCATGGTGAAAAAGAGCAGCGGAAAGTGGAGGATGTGCGTAGATTTTACCGATCTAAACAAAGCGTGCCCCAAGGACAGTTATCCTCTACCAAGGGTCGACCTCCTGGTGGATTCTACGTCCCAACACCAGCTGTTAAGCTTCATGGATGCGTTCTCGGGATACAACCAGATCCTAATGGACGAAGCGGATCGAGAAAAGACTTCGTTCGTGACAAGCCAAGGCCTCTTTTGCTACAAGGTCATGTCGTTCGGCTTGAAGAATGCAGGTGCAACATACTAGAGGCTTATGAACAAGATGTTCGTAGAGCAGATCGGGAGAAATGTCCAGGTATATGTCGACGACATGCTAGTAAAAAGTCGAAGAAAGGAGGATCATTTAAAAGACCTGAAGGAGACCTTCGATACCCTCCGCTCCTACAACATGAAGCTAAATCCAGCCAAGTGTGCCTTCGGAGTGACAGCTGGAAAATTCCTAGGATACATGGTGTCCCAACGAGGTATCGAAGCCAACCCAGACAAAATCCGAGCTATAATGGAGATGACGCCTCCCAGAAACGTGAGGGAAGTACAGAGCCTTAACGGTAAGATTGCTGCGCTTAGCAGATTCGTATCCCGGGCAACGGATAGGTGCCTCTCGTTCTTCCGCATACTGAAGAAGTCCTTCGAATGGACGGACGAATGCCAACAAGCGTTTGAAGACCTCAAAACCTACCTATCATCGCCGCCATTGTTAACCCCCTCCTAACCAGGCGAAGAACTATTCCTCTATTTGGCCGTTTCTCCAGCCGCCGTCAGCGCAGCCTTAGTAAGGGAAGACAGCAAGGTACAAAGGCCGGTGTACTACGCCAGCCGAGCACTCCACGGGGCAGAAGGAAGATACTCGCCTCTAGAAAAATTGGTCTTCGCTCTAGTCATGGCAGCACGCAAGCTAAAGCCCTACTTTCAAGCTCATACGGTGGTTGTACTGACTGACAAGCCCATACAACGAGCAATAAGTAGCCCTGATGCAGTGGGACGTATGGCCTTATGGGCAGTAGAATTGAGCGAGTTTGACATAAAATATTGCCCCCGCACTGCCATCAAAGGGCAAGTATTCGCTGACTTTATCGCGGAGTTCACATATCAAGAAGATCAGGGGGGGTGGGAGAGCTCCCAATGGGACGTGTTCACCGATGGGTCGTCAAACAAAAAAGCTGGCGGAGCAGGAGTCGTACTTTGTTCACCAGAGGGTGACGAGATCGAATGCATGATTCGACTTGATTTCCCTACAACCAACAACAAAGCAGAGTATGAAGCCCTCATAGCGAGCTTAGATCTGGCAAAGGCCATAGGAGCCGTAGATACGGTAGTCCATTGCGACTCTCAGGTAATCACTAATCAGATAAACGGTGACTACGAATGTAAGGGAGAGAGAGAATGAAGCTGTACTTGGAACAAGCAAAGAGGAAGGTGGACGAGCTCCAGGCAAAAGTTGTTCAAATTCCAAGAGGAGACAACGAGCAAGTCGACCGTCTTGCAAAAGCTGCATCCGCGGAACACGTGATCACCCCCGGCAAGGCACTCTCTTTTACTCAGCTCGCACCACTGATAGATGTCATCAGTATGCAGGAGGTAAGATCTGAAAATGATTGGACCACCCCTCTGGTCGCTTATCTCAAAGAAGGCATCCTACCTAAAGAAAAGGAAGCCGTAAGGAAGCTGAAGGTCCAGGCAGCAAGATTCATCTTAATAAGGGGCGTCTTATACAAAAGGAGTTTCTCCCGACCGTACTTAAGGTGTCTAGGACTTGAAGAAGCGGACTACGTCATGAGAGAAGTACATGAAGGAATCTGTGGCAATCATTCAGGGTCGCGATCGTTGGTCCACAAATTAGTCCGGGCCGGATATTATTGGCCGACCATGCAGAAGGACGCCCAGACATACGTCAAGACATGCGACAAATGCCAACGGTTCAGTAACCTCATCAAGCAGCCAGCTGAAGAACTGACCCCGATAACTGCTCCGTGGCCGTCCACCCAATGGGGGTTAGATATCATGGGCCCATTCCCGACGGCAGCTAGGCAGATGAAGTTCCTAATAGTCGGAATCGACTACTTCACCAAATGGGTGGAAGCTGAAGCTTTAGCCACTATCACCGAGAAGAACGTACGGAGTTTTGTTTGGAAAAACATCATTTGCAGGTTTGGAATTCCAAGAGTCCTGATCTCGGACAATGGTAAACAGTTCGACAATAATGCCTTCCGGGACTTCTGTTCGCAATTAGGGATCAAAAACCATTACTCTTCCCTTGCTCATCCCCAAGCCAACGGACAAGTCGAAGTCACGAACCGATCCTTGCTTCGGATAATCAAAACTCGGCTCGAGGGGGCAAAAGGCATATGGCCGGAGGAACTACCCAGCGTGCTATGGGCCTACAGAACAACTGTCAGGACCTCCACTGGAGAAACTCCATTCAGGCTAACATACGGAAGTGAAGCCGTTATACCAGCTGAGGTCGGGCTCACAAGCTACAGAGTAGATAACCACGACGAAGGAAGGAACGACGAGGCCAGGCGTTTAGAGCTGGACCTAATCGACGAAATTAGGGCGACAGCTGAACAGAGGCTCGCGAGATACCAGAACCTTATGGTCAAACACTACAATTCCCGAGTCAAGCACAGGAACTTCAAAATTGGAGACCTCGTCCTAAGGAAGGTAATGGGCACCTCCAAGGACCTTACACAAGGGAAGCTCGGCCCGAACTGGGAAGGGCCCTATAAAATAGCGTCATGGCTAAGGAAGGGCACCTACCACTTGGAAACTTTGGATGGACTAAAACTACACCACCCTTGGAACGCCGAGCACCTCAGAAAGTACTACCAATAGAAAACAAAGAACGCTACTCCTCATTTCCAGTCTACTTCTTTTAGTCATTTACTTTAGTCTTTTTTTTTTTTTAGTTCACTTAAAGCCCAAAGGGCTAAGATTTATTCATTTTGAACAATTTTATATTTATGTATGCCTTCAACACAATAAGAGGAGTTTATTCAGTGAACAACTTGTGCAACTGTTAGGTAGACGGAACAACAAAGTAGACGACCAAAGCTAAAATCCACAAAAGTGGACGAAGCTACCAAGTCCACGAAATGGACGATCTAAAGATCGCAAAGTGGACGACCTTAGTCTACGACATGAACGACCCTAAAAGTGGGCGCCCCCAAGTCCACAAAGGTGACGACCTTAAATCCACAAAGGATAGGTCGACTATTGAATCCGCGCAATAGATAAAATACTACATCAAGTCCACAAAGTGGACGGACCTACAACAAGATCCATAATGGACGACCTTTAATCCGTCAAGACAAGGGAAAATTGGTCCACGAAGTCCATAAAATGAACGATCCCAATCCAGTCCTCGAAGTAGACGACCTTGTGTCTACAGAGTTGACGGACCTAAAGGTTACCAAAGGATCGACGGCCACAGGATTGACGGCCTTATGACTACAACATTGACGAAATCTCTACTTAATCCACAAAACGGGTGACCTCAAACCCACAAAATCCCCATAGTCAACATTACATCCACGACGACCTTTAGTTCGCAAACTAAATGGCCTTAAATCCATAAGATGGACGAAGTGGGCAACCCCACAAAGAAAAAGGAATATACAAAACTCACAAAGCAAGCAGCCTCGTCAAAGTAGGCGAAGCCCACGATTAAAATACAAAGACATTATAAGATTCAAACCAACGGCACGAAAGCGACGGAAAAGAAATAACACTTGGGAAACAATGAACATTAGATACTATAAAATAAAATTGTCTTTACAAAAAGCCCAGAAACACGGGCGTCAAGCATTAAGATTCGTTACAAACTAAAAACAAGTGTTTACAACATAAAGTTTACAAAGCAGAAGGAGCAGTTGACGGAGAGAGGACGACGACCGGAGTAGAAGGGTCCTCAGCATTAGGTCTTCTCGCTTCGAGACCAACTGTCGGATCTAAAGTGACGGACCTCTCCAAGGCCGGTTGGGCAAGGACAAAGCTGCCGTCTTTAGAGTCTGCCATAGGCTCGGTAGCCTCGTCATCCTCCTCGAGGATGGATTCACCCGCCGGGGTTGACAGTATGGGCTCATCCATGCTTATCCCAGATAAATCCAAGTCAGGATGGGCATACTTTATCTGCTTCAAGCAGTCTTTAAAGCTGTCAGCGTAGTAGATGGCGCAGGAGTCGACGAATGATTGGGAATCCTTGAATTCCGCCACGGCGTCATTCCTGGCCGTCTCCACTTGACTCATAAGCCCTTGAAGCTCTTTTTCTGCCGTCAGCTTTGCCTCGTCAGCCAGGCCCCGTTGACGGGTCTTCTCCGCCAGCTTGTCCGTCAGCCTCTTCACCTCTCCGGCTAAGTGGACGTTGGCCTCCTTATACTGCTGCTGAGCATCTACGGCATTCCTGAGCCGGGTGTGCAGACGGGAGGTCACCGCTTCCTTAGCCACGCATTTGTCCCGCAGAAACTTCATCCGGACCATGGCCTGCAAAACATAAAAATAACGTCAGTCCATTATAAGATCGACCATGTAGCATAACAAGAAGAAAAAGTATACCCGAGTAAGGTCGAAAAGCCCTGACGACCCTATCTGTTAGGACATATGTAGTTGTTCAAACTTGTGAACATATGTCGCTATTTTATGTAATTGGCTTATCCTTAGACAAAACGCACTTTACTTGTAATTGGGTAGATCTAGGATGGGTTAAACACTTCAAGAAACAGTGGTTCAAGTTTAAGTGTTGAAGCCGTCAAAGTCTGTCCAAGATACAAGCAAGGAAGTGCAAGATTTTAAAGCTCGATAGATAACCTCGACAGATACATCTATCGAGATTTAAAGAAGCTGTTTAGCCCGAGCCTCGACAGCTGTCTCGACACCTCTCGACACCTCTATCTGTCGAGAATTAAAGAAAACAGAATTCCAAGTCTGTTTCAAGTCCAATCCGTGTGTGTGTCTTTGGGACTTCTTTTCTCCTAACCCTAGACATATAAAAGGATTATTTTAAGGGCCGTAAAAGAGCGGCACAAGTGAATAAGCAGAAATCACAAGATACAAGTTGCATCTTCTCTCTTCATGCAAATTGTGATCTGTGAGAAAAGTTCGTGCCCTAGTTCATCTCTGATGATTTGAAGAACTTTGCAGCCAACATTCTTTCTTTCTCAAGTTGGTGAGTGAGTCACGTACTGGGATTCGTGCAAAGGAGTAAGACGCGTACTGGGATCCGCGCATCACATTGGTTAGTCACGTACTGGGAGCCGTGCATTGAACTGGAGAAATTGTCACTACAGAACGAGTCCAATTGGGTATTGGGGTAAGAGTTCAACTGTAGGTTGGTGAGGTACTGGGATTCCTTACTTGTAACTGCTCGTTGTGATAATAGTGGAGTTTCGGGAGTGGTGACCTTAAATCACCCGGTGGGGTTTTTGCCTTAGGGTTTTCCCCATTCGTGAACAAATCACCGTGTTATTTATTTTCCGCTGCATAATTTAGTTTCGGTGATTTGTTTGTGCTGCCACGTAAATTTGCATGTTAATTTGATTAATTAATAACTGGGCTAATTTAATTAATCTAAATTATCACAAGGGGTCAACGCGTTTGTGGCCTGTCAAGTGGTATCAGAGCAAGCACACTCTGATTAGGGTTTAATCTACTGTGTGTGATCCATTGACCCCTGCTGTCATGGATAGAGGACAATCTTTAATTATACCTCCTTTATTTGATGGCACTAACTATGCATACTGGAAAGTACGCATGAGAGCTTTCTTGCAGTCTTTAGATGAGAAAGTGTGGCAAGCTGTGGAGATAGGCTGGACCAAGCCTACAGAAGCGCCAGCCGAATGGGATGATGCAAAGATCAAGGCGGCTAACTTCAACAGCAGAGCATTGAATGCCCTATTCAGTGCAGTCACCAATGAGGAGTTTAAGAAAATTTCCTCAACTGAAACTGCGAAGGAAGCATGGACTATCCTCCAGACAACCTATGAGGGCACCAAGGCTGTCAAAGATTCAAAGCTACAAAGGCTCACCACACGCTTTGAAGAGATTAAAATGGAGGAGGATGAGTCGTTTGATGAGTTCTATGCCAAGCTAAAGGACATAGTGAACTCAGCCTTCAATCTTGGGGAAACCATCCCAGAACCCAAGATTGTAAGAAAGGTGCTCAGATCGTTGCCGGAAAGATTCCATGCTAAGATCACGGCAATTGAAGAATCAAAGGATATTGACAGAATTCCTTTGACTGAGCTAGTTGGAAACTTGCAAACCTATGAGTTAGGGCTGACTAGGTTAGGCAAGTCAAGTAAGGGCAAGAGTTTGGCACTGAAGGCCAAAAGCAGTGACACGGATGACTCGTCAGATGATGAAGATTCCAAGATGAAGTCCTACATCACAAGGCAGTTCAAGAAGTTCATGAAGAATGCCAACGGAAAGGGCTTCAACAGAGACCGCAGACAATCCAGTTCTTCACAATTCAAGAATCCGGATAAAATGAAGAAGGATGTCAAGGATGGCGGTCAGTACACTGTTCCCACAGGACCAAAGTGCTTTGGGTGTCAAGGCTTTGGACACATGAAACAAGAGTGTCCTACGTACTTAAAGAGCATAGGGAAAAGCAAGGCACTTGCTGTTACCTTAAGCGACACAGAGCCAGAGGATGATTCCGAGGATGAGGACGACGGAATCTTGAATGCCTTCACTGCCACTGTTAATCCTACTGATGGGGTTACCGAGAAAGCGGATGAAGAAGAAGAGTTGGTGGAATCCAAGTGTGAGATCATGGATGATCAAGATGATATCCACACTGCCTATGAGAAGCTATACAAGCTCTCGGAAAAGCATGAGAAGCTCTATAGGCTGGCCACCAAGAAACTCAGTGATGTGGAACTTGACCGTGAGGAACTGTCCACAAAGGTTGATCAAGCGAATCAAACCATTGGAGCACTGAGGTTCGAGAACAATTTCTTGGCTGAGAGGACCAAGAAGCTTGAAGCAGAGCTGTTTCAAGTCAGGGCACAACTGGAGAGGACGTCAAGTGCTAAACTGGACGAGATGCTGAGTGCTCAGAGATACTCTTCAGATCGTACTGGATTGGGGTATGAATTCTCTATCTCTAATACTCCTTCTGCTAGTACTACTGTTTTTGTTCCACCGGCTGATAACATTAAAACTGAGGAAAATAATGTTAAAACTGATTTAGCTAGTGAGAACATAGGCAAGGACAAATCCATCCTAGGAGCACCCCCTAAAATTGAGAAAAGGGAAGCTAGACACCCTAGGAATAAGAAGGATAACTCTCAAAAGGCCAAACATAAGAAGTCGCATCTCTGTTATCATTGTGGTCTCGGCGGTCACACTCGACCAAATTGCTACAAGTGGCTTGCCACTCAACAGAGCAATGGCGCTATAGCATCTGGGAGCCAGAATCAGCTCCAGTCTTCTCTCGCTCCTCTTGGAGACATTCTAAAAGCCCTCATGTTCCTTTCAAACTTGAACGGTTCATATTCTTCTCCCCCTTTACCGGCTCAAGAGTCAACCAAAAGGAAAGGATCTTCCAAGGTGTGGAAGCCAAAGGGTTCCAAGTGATTTTAGTCACTTCTTCTTCTCTCTCTATTTTGTGTGTTGCATTACTTGTGTGTTTCTTTACTGTTTTGAGTCAGTCTAGTTTTATGCATTGTTTTGCTTTACATGTTTTTGTTTGTGTGTTTTCAGTTTTGTGTTTTATTTTTGCTTCTCTTATAAAAATAAAAAAAAATTTGAAAAAATGAAAAATACAAAAACAGTGTGTGTTTGTGTGCATCAGTTCATGTGAACTTTTGTAATGGCCATTGAAACAGAGTTTTCTAAACTTTGTGTCATCTATAGCTTAGATGAGCACTCTTCTGCACAACTAAGCGAGTGAGCTCTGTAGCTCTTTGTTTGTGATGAGTAAGGTTAAGTGATCTCTTCTTCTTAACACTCGTATCACTCTTTTTGACGGGTTGAACTAGAAAATCCTAAGAGAAAGGCATAAATAACCATCTCACCACTGTTACTCGCCAATCATAATATGACATCTGTATGCTTCGGCATAGCAAAAGTGCAATGTCAATGACATCTGTATGCTTCGGCATAGCAAAAGTGCAATGTCAAGGACACCTGTATGCTTCGGCATAGCAAAAGTGCAGTGTCACAAGCTTAACATCATTGGGTATTTCTTTTCTTTCTCTTGTATGCCCATGCATGATATGCTTGTTAAAAGAAAATATGCAAAGAAATAATAAGCAAAAAGATTAAAAATGCTTTAAAATATGGTTGCAAGCGTGTTTTCTAGGAGATGTGGGAGTTATAGGATGTACCTCAAAGGTGATAGTCCCCATCGAGCAGTTATGATTGTGTGTGAGTTAAAGTGATTTTCTCATATCTCAAATCGTCATAACATTGAGACACTTATGCAATCTTGCGATGTTTTCACACACAACACGCAATACTCTTTGCTATTCTTGATACATGTGCAGGTACAATGTGATTTGGCCATCACAAGGTTGACATGCATTAATGTGTGCTCATTAAACTGTCTTAACTCGTTTTTGAAAGATAAAATTGGTTAGACTTGTTTAATGTGTGTGTGCGTGTTTTGAGATACATGTGCATCATATTTCTTGTTGAGAGATGTTTTTGAGAGCTTAATGTGTTGGTTGTATCCTTGGTTGAGTTGCATGCATGATTGCATTCATGTCTGTGTTTTTCCTCTTTTGAAAAACTGCTTTGAAAGGCATCTCGACACCTCCTCGATACCTCTCGACACATAGCCATCTGTCGAGATCCCTAGACTCATTCTTATCGCAGTCTCGACAGATACCTCGATAGCAGCTGGATCGATCGAGAAACTTTCTGTTTGCTCGATAGCTCCTCGATAGCTTCTGGATCGATCGAGGTCACCACATGCTTGTTTCTTCTTCCTCGATAGCTAACCTTGATAGCTTCATCTGTCCACGAGCATTTCTCGACAGCTTACCTCGACAGCTACCTCGACAGATCTCGATACCTGCATCTGTCGAGATTTACTGAGATTCTATATAAGGGTCCTTCGCGATTTTGAAATCACTTCTCTCGATCTCTCTCGCTCGAAAACACTTGGATCTCTCTCAAAATCTTTTCCCTCTCCCTCCAAACCTCTCTCAAGGCTTTCTCAAGTGTTTCTTCACTTTCTTCATCATTTGGTAAGCCTTTTATCTCTCATTTCATGCATTGCATTGTTTTCAAAACCCTAGGTTTGTGTTTTTTTGAAAATTTTTGGGAGTTTTCAAAATTGTCGGGATTTTCCTGAAATTTTTGGGTTGGTTTTCGAGTTCTGATCTTCAAAACCACATGCATTGCATCACATTAGCATTCTAATTGTATTTTCATGCATTTAGATGTGTGCCTTCCTATTGTGTGCTGTTAGGTTTGGATTGGGCTGAGCCCATGATGTGTTTTGAGTTGCATGTCACATGCTCATGCATTTTCATGCATACGTTCTTTTCATTTCAATATTTCTTTCTGCCAATATTGAATTGTTTGGGACTTTTCTGTTTGTCTCTTCTTTCCCCCTCTTCTATGTTTACGTTAGTAGCGTCTATGGCTCCTAAACGTAAGTCTATTCCTCCTAGGAACCCCATGCGTTCTAAGGGGCAGTCTTCTTCTGATTCTACCCCTGTGTCTGTTCGGTTCCGTGATGAGAAAGCCCATAAGGATTTCTCGGAGAACTTTTCTAAACGCGGTGTTCATTCGGAACGCCACGTCGTCTTGGCAGACTTTGCCGACACTGACCTTCCCGATGTCATTCACACTCGGGGATGGGAGTTACTGTGTGACGTCCCGGTCACGTCTCCTCTCGTGCTGATTCAGGAGTTTTACTCCAACATCCACGGGATTGATTCGTCAGTACCTTCCTTCTTCTCTAGCGTTCGAGGTACGCGCTTCTGTGTCACCCCAGAGCTTGTCTCTGAGGTACTCCATGTCCCTAGGGTGGATCATCCCGATTACCCTAGTTGTGAGCGTCTCTGGACTGTGTCCAAAGACGAGATGATGATCTCGGCGTTCTGTGAACGTCCTACCCTTTGGGGAGATCACATGTACACACCATGTCGACCTTTTGCTAAAGGTCCTAGATTTCTTAACATGGTGATGACCTTTGTTTTGCACCCACTGTCTCACTACAACTCGATCACAGAGCCTCGTGCTCGGTTCTTGTTGTCCCTCCTTGAGGATCTCTCTATAGACTTTCCTTCTCACTTCATCTTTTCTATTATCGATGTCTATAGAGATACGGCCACCCGTGATAAGCTCATTTTCCCTTCCGCTATCACGAGGATTTTGGGTCGTTTTTCCATTCCCTTCCCTACGTCCGATCATTATCATGTCAT